>JAHHUM010000646.1:0-453340 GCA_036173005.1 Crenichthys baileyi
AATGAGTGCCAAAAGGCTTGTACATGAATCCAATTTATCTCACCCCAACAGAACTTTATCAGTAAATGTCTGGAGGCCAAGGAGGCTACCATCACCAAGCTGAATGACGATGGACAGAGTCTGATTGCAGCAAAACACCCAGGGAAGAATGTCATAGAGGTACGCTATAAAAAAGAATTTCACAGGAGATTCACTTTAGACGTTGAAAGTTTGTAAATGTAATATTTGATAAAAGTGAAATGAATATCTATTTGGATAACAATTCCCAAACATTTAAATTAGAATTAGATTAAAAATGTTGGTCGATTTTATTCTCCTTCATGGTATGAGGTGAGGATTCAGTAAGGATGATATAATTTTATGGGTTGTGTTATTGTTAAATATTATTAAAGAATTGTTATTAGACTTCTGGTCATAATGTTTCTTTATTGGAGCAAGAATTTTCATTTGGATCCTTCCTTAACTAACTTGGCAACAGATAGCAAGCTGATCTTGTTAACTCTGAGGCAGACATCGTTAGTTTATTACTATTTTATACCTTAATCACAAACCAATTAAAACTTGTATTTCTTTCTAAAATGTAAGGATAAATCAAATGACTAAAATGATCGTAATAACTAATTAGAAATTAAGTAATTTAGCTACTATGTTTCTTACTCAGAAATATTGATTAAAACTGACCTAAATAGAATGTATGTGAATTCTTGCACCAGTTTTATTGATAGTTTATCTAATAGTTGGTGAGTACTTGAAGAGAAAAGGCTGATGCTATAAATTGATTAAAAAAGTTTAATAAGACATCTGTTAACTTTTTTTTGGTCAGAATGTTTTGTTTCTGAAATGATTTCGTTTTTCCTCATCAATAATTCATATCTGATGTTGTCAGGCTCATATGGATGCAATCCACGCTGACTGGAAAGAGTACCTGAACCTGCTCATCTGTGAGGAAAACCATCTAAAGCAAATGGATGAATATCACAAGGTCAGGCAGGAAGGACAGGTGACTTTTAAACCAAGAGAGGAAAAAAGCTGGAGCTAATTCATGATTGTGTTGGCATCTGTTTATGTGCAGTTCCACAAGGAAGCCCGCGACACACAGGACCTGCTGAAGCGGCTGGATACAGATGTCAACCAAAAGTACAACCCGGAGTTCAAAGATGTTTATCAGATGGAGAGCCTGATCTCAGAGCTGGATGTGAGCATCATTGGAAAGCAAATGAAGGACCGTTTTTTTTAAACATTTCTGCAGTGGTAAGATGGTTATTTTCCATCTGCCTTTGTTTGAGTAGGACCAAGCCAAGGCTGTGGAACACTTTGATGAGCGGGTCAAAGCTCTTCAGAAGCGTAGCCTGCAGGTTTTGCCTCTGAAATACCGGAGAGAAACACCCCAGAAGCTGCTGCCCATCGAAGCTCTGTGTGAGTTTGACACAGAAGAGGTACGTAGTATCCCACTTCCTTTATAACTTATGTTTAAATTTAAAGGTTTATGAAATTTTAACTGATTGTGTGCTAACTACAGTCTTACCAGCTGTCAGAGGTGTGGACTCTAGTCATCTGACTTGAAATTAAGTCAGGCAGAAGTTACAAATTTCATGACTTTACACTCAACTTGATAAAACAACCAAAGACTTACGACTTGAGGTTTACACCAGTGACAAACATAAAGTGTGTTATTACGGAGCCTGAAGCACCATCCTGCACCCCGACTCTGACCATTTGTCAGTATTTCTTTCTCCTGTTGCTGCAACAAGCTCACTGTATCCACCGTGTTGTTTACCTGCTTTTCTTTTGCATCCCACGATGACAGCGGTGTTGAAGAGGTCCTGTCATATTGAAGAGGTCCTGTCATAAACCCCTTAATGTCATCCACAAAGTCATAATGGAAATTATTTTTTCTTTTAAAAACTCAAAACAAAAACCTAAAACAAGCGATGTTTCAACATCGTCACCTGTCCATCGAGTCAAACGGGTGGGTGAACCACAGACAGCGTGTTCTTTGTCTTCATCATTTCAGTTTGATTAGTATAGCCTCAGATTAATAAAACATCTTTCCTGTATTCTCTGTATCCTTCAACAGAAAGATTGTTTCCAAATGCAAATTTTCAAGTAACAATTTGGCTGTTAAATGAACAAAATTTATATTCATAGTGTTTTTTATGCATCAGCTAAATTTGACAAAATTAATTTGCAGCTGGTTTATTGTCACCAACCATAATTACCAGATCTAACAAAACAGAGAAATAATTTAGATATTGTTTCAATTGCTGCTCAAATTACAAGTTGATCAGAAAGTAACAGATTCCACTAAGTAAAGCCTGTGGATTAAAAGCTATGGCTAGAAGGCAACAACATGAACTTCCTGTCAATTTTGAACCTTAAACAAAGAATAATGACTCGAAGTTTACACCAGTTAATATCATCTTAAAGTCATTGTACTTTTTTTTTTTTTTTTGCTTGCCAATTAAATCATGGAGCCTAAAAAATAATTTTGAATAGATATTTCTGCGTCGGATATCAAACCTAGCGCCAAATTTAAATGGAAACATTACCAGTATTTCATGATTCAGATTGAATAACATCCACAGATTATTATAATTTTGTTTTATTTATTATTTATTTATTTTATCTATATTTATTTTAAGCGTTTTTTATCATGGATCAATTGACTAATTATTTTCCTAATTTCCTGGTTCTATCTGTTTGTTTCAGTTATTTATTAGTATGATAAGCAACATCAGCAAATATATTCTGATTTTCTGAAGTTCAGTTTCGCTTGCTTGTTCTTTTGTCTGAATTCAACCTGGAATTTTCCAAGTCTTTACTTTGATCTGTACTTTGGTGGAAAGACTTGAGTCTTACTGGTGTCTTGGAAAACAATGATTTTGTCCCACCTCTGCCACTTGGACTCCTACATCTGCTATTGAACTTCTTTATAGCAAATGTTACCACTTTGTAAAACCTGTTAAAAAGAAGAAATTCAACATTTGAGTTTTGTAAATATTGCTTGGAATATGATCTGCCTATTTTGTTCCCATTTTGGAACTTCATCCACATAAACTGGTCAACATAGGGCTTTGTTAACAGACCTCTCTTTCATCACCAACCCTCTCTGGTGATTACTCTTGTGTAATGTTACTGTTACCTGTTAAATGCTACTGATTTTCATATTTATTCTTTATAGACTAGTCTGTAAAACTTGCCTGTGTTTCTTAGAATTGTTTATGCTCTTTAGTCTTTTCCTCAGTTCTTTTATATCCAGTATTATTTTTATGTGTACAGTTTTTATTTTCTATTTTTTTGTCTTTTGGTTCCCCTTTTTTTACATTGTTCTCTGTTGTCTTTTTCTGTCATCTAGTTTTCTTTCCATAACCAACTCACCTCATCCCGCTTGATGTTTGGGCTTTAATCCTCACATGTTTTCCACAATCCCACTGCTTGCATAAACAACTCTCCTCACTTGGCTTTATGTTAAATAGCAGGCATGTAACTTTAGAGGTTTCCTGCATAATGTATTTAAATCCCTTCAGAACAGGGCTCAGCGATCAGGCATAACTTATTTATAAACCACTGGTGCAAAAAACAGAGATGTAGAGGAGTCAGTGGAGCTTTTCTGGCTTTCTTCTATGTGGATGAAGCAAAGATATTCATTTATAGACTAACCTTGATGTTACAGCAAGTGCCCAATGATTAGGTTAAAATTTGTCAATAACATGAAAAAGTGTTCTAGGATTTTAGATAGAAATAGAAAATTCAATGTTTTTTGTTGTTGTGTGATATTTTCTACGTCATACCATACTGGTAAACAATGTGTAAAACCTTCAAATAAATTCCCTACAATCTCATTAGCCCTTTTCAGATCATATGTGCTCAGTGTGATCCACTGAGATCATGGACCATGTGTGCTTTCAGAGAATGCAGTTAGGATTGTGGTACAGATGGGGTGTGGCCAACACCAGCATCCTCAGGACTTACCTGAGATATATGCAACAGATTGGTGGTTTTTACTCAAAGTCCTTTTACTGAAAAGGTGCCATTCATCTGCACTCATATTGTTCACCAGCAGGTACACAGTATCATTGGCAATGTGGGGTTCTTTCTGCATTCCATTTAACTCGAAACTCGAAATTGGGAAGTCAGAGTAACGTCAGCCCTGAGGTGATGGCATTCCACTTTCCCGCTTTTCTGAAAGTCTAAAAAAACATGGACGCTCGTGTTCTGTATTGCTCATATATGGCCGCTATGGCCACTGCTACAACAATAGCAATAACAATAACAGTCTTCTACACTGTATTTTGTGCTTATAACCAGCGTTGAAACATTTCATCTTATAAACACTAAAAAGTAGTATGTGTATGACTGACTAAATGTTACCGAAATAATAAAGTACTGCTAAAAACTGTCAATGGAAGAACTTTTTTTACCATTGTTGATGTGAGTGGCAGCCATCTTGAAATCCTAACTGGAGGTAGTTGGAGTCGCTCCCACTTTCTGAGTGGGATGTCTAACTTGAGGGGGCGTTCCAGGTGAAATTTATGACCGGGAACTGGGAAATTTCTATTTCCTACTACTACTGGAACAGCATCAATTTCTTTCCTGGGGACAATTTGACATGTGGCTGGTGGACACTGGAATTGAACCTGCAACCTTTTGACTGATGACTACCCTTCCCAACGAGCCACAGCCATCCCAATTATTGGTACCCCTAATAATCCCTTTAAAAAAAGTATAACTAACGTATTTTTCATGCATATTTGACTTTAAAGTCAATGTGTGTGACAGTTTTTTATTAGTAATCCAGGACTGTTTGTTTCCCTGAAGAATAAATGCAAATCACTGGGTGACACTGCTGACACCGAATCCTGTGAAGCCATATATCATTCCCCTGTCTCATGTTAGGTGCCTTAGGCTCAAAGTGTTAATTTGAACTGCGTTAGTTATTTAAGTCCAGTTCAAATATGGTGGATTTTAAAAACCCAGTGCTAAAGCTGTCCACTTGTAAGTGATTTAAGCAGGACTCCTGCTGATGCCAGCTCTAAACAGGGCCTCTGAGATCCAGATAAGGTGACTTTTTTTTAAATTCTTTGGCAGGGGCGAATCTTGCGTGGAGAAAGGTACACCCTGCTCCGGAACAATGGGGCTAAATGGGATGTGAAGGATGCGGCTGGACGTAAAATCACTGCCCCGGGCATCTGCTTCATGATCCCACCCACTGACCCAGAGGCGGTGTCCATTTCTGACAAGTAAGTGTGTTCACCTGACTTATCAAACTTTGCCGCAGGACAACAGTTTTATTCCAGGGTAGCTGAAACAACATGTTGTATTGTGTGCCTGCAGCTTGGCTAGTCAGCAAAAAGCTCTCAAACAGAAGATGGCGTCCAGCAAAGCAACGCTACAGAAACGATATGATGTGCTGAAGAAGGAGAGTGGAGCAGGCACAGCTACAGGTACAGGAGGCATCCCCTCGTTGGAGCGTACTGTTCTTTACTCTCTGCAGCTTAATTTACATTACTGTTAGGAATGGATTACTGACAAAACTGTAGCAAATGATAAACTATTTAATCGTACCAATCTTATTGTTAAAATCTGTCACTTCATAGAAAAGTATGAACAGAAATATATTTATTCTCAATATTACAATATTCACACTTTAATTTGAATGTAATAATCTTAATGGATTTAACACTAACAAAATCAAAAATTTATATTTTAGTAATCACTAATAAATCTCAGTGATTCATTAAGTAAAGACATAAAAATAAAATCTAAGTACCTAAAGGAGTTTTCTGAAGGGAAATAAGAATTATGGTTAAGATTATCTTTAGCTGATTAACTTATCTGTCTGTGAAAGTTAAACTCAAGGTTTTCAGACACAGTTTGTGTTCTGAAGTCTGACTGAAGTCTGAGGACAGATTTTGAAAAGTTTGGTAGAAAGTCAAACAGGTGCACCAAAGAACAAACAAATCCTGCTGGAAGAATTTGGTGAACAAAGACACAAAGTTATGGTGAATAAAACACCAGTGGATTTTACCCATGTTGATCCAGGCTTGGTTAATTATATTGGCTTGGGTCTCTCAGTCAATTATTGTCCTTGGCTCTGCTCATGCAACTCTCAGCGCTAGCCAGCTCACAGAAGTAACCCCATCGTGATGTCACCAAGGATGGACAATGGAGGTAATGATGTGTAAAAAGCCTTAACAAAGCCAAGCACCATATATTATTCTCTAAAAAATACACGCTTCACTTCTAAACTTCTAAATTCATATTGAGTAGCTTAAAATAGCAGAATAAAACCATTACTCTGACATGCATCTAAATAAAGAGTTTATCATAACAGCTCCCAAATGTTGTTTGGATGGGATTTAAACACTGCAAGATCACAGTCTGTGGATGATAGAAGAAGTTGTGTAAGTTAAATGTCATGTTTTACTGCCTGCTAAACTCTCACTCACTGTTCAGTGATGCTACGTGATGTGATTGTGTGGCTGCAGACAAGGAGGAACAGCAGTGCCGCCAGCTGATGGCTGGTCTTGATAAGGTGGTCAGTGACCTGGACAAACAGGAGAAAGCCATTTACACTCGAGTGCGCCCACCGCTGGAGCAGAACAGGCCACTGCAGGACAGTGCTGACCGCCTGCAGGATATGAGGGTAATGACCCCAGCTCCATTCTGTCTCCTTGTCTTGTCTTCATGCAACAGTGCTAATGCACTGAGGTTGTTTCTCTCCAGGACATCGCTGCTGCTGTCAGTAGGATTGAACAAGAGAAGACCTCTAAAGTTGAGGAGGCAAAAACCTTCTTGACTTCAAACCCGAAGTGCGCCAGCGCTCCTCAGCTTCACAGCAAGATGGATGAGGCCAACAAGAAGTACACAAAGATAGATCAGCTTCTTCAGTGCTCTCAGGAGAAGTATGTGACCTGATGTGCTCCTCCGTCGGTTTTTCTCAGGATTAGCTTTGCTCCTAGCACAAATGTGCAGAATTCCTTACATTTATAAGTTCCTAAATTGATTTCAATCTAGTTTGATTGTTTAAACCCAACTTGTAATTAAAATTATCTGAATCTCTTTAGACTGAAGAATTCCAACCAGCTGGAGACATCTCTTCAGAATGGGAAGACTGTACTGTCTACCTACGAGAACAAGCTGGCCAGGGAGGAGGTTGCTCCAGCTGACATCCTGTCATTGGAGAAGATGCAGAAAGAACTTGCTGTAAGATGACTTTTAACATTTCTGAAGCAAAGCAAAATCATCACAGCATGTGGCAGCAATGGCTCTGGGTCATTTCAACCCTTCACTAATTCTTACCCTAATGATTATTTTGTAAGCTTAAACAAACTTTTGTTCCTTTGTGTGTTGAGCTGTCATATTTATCATGTTTTAGCTTCACTTACCATAAAATATGCTTCTTTGGGTTGGCCATTTTGGTGAATTAATTAAACATTAGTGAAAAGATAATTAAAATGGTTATTTTTAATCACATTTGTGCAGTTGATCTAAATGAAGAATGAAGCATAAATTATAGATGATTGTAGACCCATAACTGAGGAGTAATTAAGCAATTTTCAATGTTTTGTATTTAAAATTATGTAACTAAATGTGAAGATTTAAGCAGGAAGAAAGCAAGCAGATGATATTCTAACTGCGTAAATAAAACATCCAATATGCATTTGGAACAACAAACATGTTCATTCAGCATCAGTAACAGAAACATATCGCTGTGTTTCTTCTTTCTTATCCTGGCAGGATGTGGGAGCAGACCTGAGGCCCCAGAGATCAGTGATTTCAGAGACGGAGCAGAACCTGCGCTTGGCCAAAAGCAGCTGTGATACCATGGCCAACAACTTTCAGGAGCATTGTCCTGATATTGAAAGACAGGAGGCTGATGTTCAGAAACTCAGCAAGCGCTACAACAACCTCAACAGACAGATTGACACCAGGTGAGGTGGACGTCTTCCTGAAGGAAACCCTGGCCATAACAGCACATGCTAACAACGTTTAACTTATAATATATGTTGCTGCATACAAAGGTCTCAAAGCTTGCAGAGGGCCAAGATGGCTTACAAGAATTACCGGAATGATTATGACAACCTGAACACCTGGCTGTCTCGTGTCCCAAATTATGAGCCCCGTGAAACTGATGACCCGAGACAACTGGAAGCCAAGCTGAAGAATCAGAGGGTGAGACGAGCTACAACTGGATCTGAACCTCTTATGATTATTACTGTGTAAATATGTATGAAATATGTTATATTTATACTAAAATTAACTTTTTTCTACAGAACTTGCTCTCTGACATTACAAGAAAGGAATCAGACTTGAACAATGTCTCCAAAAATGCCCAGCTTTACCAGCAGGCCATCAAGGTGAAACATTTAACTCACATTTTACCACAATGATCGGTTATAATTACCAGAAAACAGTTTAAAAGTTTAGTTAATGGCCAACTCATTTCACTTTCTAGGACTTTGAGACTGAGACTGAGAAATTTAGATCCATTCTTGATCTTGAGGATGGACTTGTACCTCAGTCCTACAAGAGGAGCAGACTGGAATCACCTGCTCTGGCAGTAAAGGCAGAGGTGAGGTTTAAAATACACACACACACACACACACACACACAAACACACACACACTATTTGTATGTTTACAACATTGAATGAAATCTGTCACTGGTACTGTACTGAACCAATGCCCCATGACCCTCTCCTCCGGCATGTAGTTCAGAAAGTAAAAGTTGTAGAGGTGTTCTCTGATTAGCATTTAAACCATTGCACCTAGGAATTGTTTTATCTAAAACAAAAGTTGTGTGACTATTGAAAATTGTCATGTCTGTCTGTCTGTTCTGGTACCAGTAAACTGAGAGGATAAACTGACTCAGGAATGATCATGAATCCTCCTTAAGAGAATGAAAGTCTCACAAATAGACACTTTAAACTGCAGAGAACAATCCTGTAGAATGAACCAGGTATCAGAGATAAGAGCCGACTGGTCACTATCCTCTCAAGGATGTTTTTGTAATCTTCAGAGGTTTTTGATAAACTCACAATAATTCAAAAAAATAAAATATGCATGATTAAATATTGTAGTTCTGTTTTCAATGGATCTGTTGACTTTTCATTGCATTAAATCAAGGAAAATTGTAACTCCTAATGTGTGTAGATTCATACTGAATCAGTGTTGTAGCCATAATTGAACAGAAATATTTTGAATCACTTCAACTTCCTTTTTGTGCTTTGTTTGACTTTTTATTTCACTATTTGCAGGAAGCTGCTATTGAAACAAAGTTCACAGAGGTAAATGCTGTGAGCAAACAAAGGCTGCAGAATCTTGAGTTTGCCCAAAGTCTTCTTAGCCAGGTGAAATATTTTTACTCTAACATTAATTTAATGTTTTCAAAACAAAACCATTAACTGAATTAATACTTATGGATATCTGTCTACAGCAACCTGAAATTCCTCTTATCCAGTCTAGCAATGTGAAATCAGTCAATGCTGCTGCCCCAGGAGGGGAGCCATGGCGAATCAGAAAGCAGTTGGAAGATGAGATTCACAGGAGAGAGCAGCTAGAAAAAGAAATTGAGACCATTCAGACTGACATTTACCTCCTGGAAGGACAAAAGCCCGAAGACACAATTGTCAAGAAGGAGCACATTAAAAAGGTAGCAGACCCACAGTTGGATGAGGAAATACACAAGGTTCACCAGAAGCTCTCAGAGGAGCGCCGCACCACCCATGTGCTGGAGAATGACCTAGAGATCCTCAAGCTGAAACTACGTGGCCTTGAGACAGAGGTCAAAGAAGGAGCACAGCAGTACACAGTCAAAGAGGTTTTGCGCATTGAAAGAGACCGTGGTCAGGAGGAGGAGGTTCGCAGGCTTCGGGATGAGCTAGAAGAGCTAAGAAGGCACAAGATGTTGAAAGATAATGAGCTTATTCAGATCCAAAAGCAGGTTACCCTACTAGCTGAGCAGAAAAACAGGGAACAGGAAGTAATCACTGAGGAGGAAGTGATCAAAGTCCAGAATGACCCCCAACTTGAGTCAGAGTACCGACTTCTCCTTGACAGGAAACAGAAAGAAATGGATAACAGAAAGCAGTTGGAGGATGAGCTGCAGTTCCTGCAGGAGAAGCTCAGAAGGTTAGAGAAGGAGAAAGCAATTGCTGAGGAGAAGATTTCCATCAAGGAGGTGCTTAAAGTGGAGAAAGATGTTGTCTTTGAAAGAGAGGTAGAAAACCTCAGAAGACAATATGAGGA
Source organism: Crenichthys baileyi (assembly GCA_036173005.1). NCBI lineage: Eukaryota > Metazoa > Chordata > Actinopteri > Cyprinodontiformes > Goodeidae > Crenichthys > Crenichthys baileyi. The sequence goes on from JAHHUM010000646.1 coordinate 10,251, forward strand.
TGAGAAGGCCAAGCGAAGATCATCACAACGGGAGAAGACAGACCTCCATAGGAAAATTCAGAGCCTGGAGGAAGAGAAATCTAAGGTTGTGGTTCAGGAGAAGATACGTGAGATTGTCCGCCCTGACCCCAAAGCTGAGAATGAAGTGGCCAACCTCCGTCTTGAAGTTGTAGAGCAACAGAGGCGCTACAGAGATGCTGATCTCCAACTGAAATCCCTGCAGGATGAACTGACTATGCTGAGGAACAGAGGACCTCAAGTGGAAGTTAAAGAGATCATTAAAGAAGTAATCAAATACAAGACTGATCCACAGACTGAAAGAGAGCTGGAGAGACTTCGAAATGAAATTGTTGATAAAACTCACCTGACAGAGAAATCTGAGATGGAAATCCGTCAGCTCCGGGATGAGATTGAAAGATGGAAGGCAACTAAACCGCAAATACAGACTAAAGAAGTGGTCAATGAAGTGTTGCAGTACCGAGAAGATCCCAAGACTAAAGAAGAGATCGAAACTCTGAAAAGGAAGCTGGCTGAAGAACAGAAGAAACGTCTTGATCTTGAGAGTGAACGGGCAATTCAAGAAGAGAAGATTAGACTGAAGAAGACTGATCTGTCTCAGGTTCGAGAAAAGGTTGTTCAGCAAGAAGTGGTCAAGATGAAAGAAGATCCTGTACTCAAGTCAGAGTGCGAGACATTCCAACAAAGCATCAACAGCGAGCAAAAACAAAAAGAGAACCTTAAATCAGAGCTCTTCCAACTGCAGAGACAGATTGCTGACCTGGACCTGCAACTGGAGGAACTAGAGCGTGAGCGCAGGGCAAGGCGTGATGCAGAGCTGGAGATCCAGAGACTTCGCATCAGACTCAATGAGTTGGAGATCCGGGACAAAGAGAACCGTGAAAAGGTGACTGTCAAACAGAAGGTTGTACTGCAGCAGGATCCCCAACAGGAGAAGGAACATTCCATCCTCAAACTACAGCTTGATGAAGAGCGACACAAGCGCACCCTGCTCGAAAAAGAATTGAACGCCCTCATTCAGCAGCAACTTACCCTGGAGAAGATGGATGTGAAGGAAAGAGTTGTCCGCACTGAGAAAGTGCAAGTGGAGAGGGACCCAGAGGCTGAGCTTGAGATTGAGAACCTAAGGAGAACTTTAGAAGATGAGAAAAGGAGAAGGCGTGATCTTGACCAGGAGCTGTCTTTGCTCACCTCCAAGCTCTCTGATATGGAATTTGCAAACACGAAGTCTACTAAAGAACTTGACTACATCCGTGACGAAAGTAGCCACCTCCAACAAGAAAACCAAAGGCTGCAGAATGAGATCCGCAAACTTCGGTCAGAAATTGATATCACCTTCAAAGAGACTCGACTTATCACTGAGTCTGCACCAAGGGAGGATGGCAGGAACTTGGTGTTGAGGCTTGACTCACTTCAGAAGGAACTAACAGATCTGAAAAGCATAACAACCCAAAAAGATATGGAGATTGAAAAGCTTAAGAAGGACCTAGCAGCAGTTAGGATGAAGAGAGAGCAAAGGGAAAGCCACCTCCGCAGATCCATTGTTGTTATTGATCCCGATACAGGAAAGGAGATGCGACCAGAAGAGGCATACCGTCTAGGGTTGATCGACTGGAAGATGTTTGTTAATCTGCAGAGCCAGGAGTGTGATTGGGAGGAGATCACAGTTAAAGGCCCAACTGGAGAATCATCTGTGCTTCATGACAGACAATCAGGGAAGAAGTTCTCCATTGATGATGCACTGCGTCTTGGGCACATCACAAATCACCAGCTTCAGCAGTACATAAACAAAGAAATAACCGTTCAGGAGTTTGGTGTAATGGTGTCTAGCAAGCAAAAGTAAACCTTCTTATCATTCACATACTACTCTGACCACAATCTGTACTCATTAGCTCAACGGCCTCCCTGCTGTTCTCTATCATGTCACTCTGGCATTAGGACTGCAGCTTAAATTGCCACACTACATTATGTATTCATTTTCTTATGCATATTCAGTTTTGTCGCACTGAATACCTGGTTTGTTAGAAATACCGTTACAGCCACTGGACGTTCTGGGGAACCCTGATTAGCTTGAAGATGAACTTTTATTTCTCTGAGTGGGTAAAAGGGTTGGTGGTTTATCTTTCATTTGATCATTGTACTGGGATTAAAATGTATCCTTTATTCATGGGGATTCCCTATGTTTATATGCTGTTCATTCATCAAACGGTGTACTCATCAAGCTTTAATAAAATTTCTTTTAATCTGACGGTTGTGGAGGTTTTTGAGTAATATATTTGAATGATATACACTAATTTAAAACAATCGAATAAGCAACTGTCATTGAAACATTGGTCACATTATAAAATACTTAAAAACATTAAAATAGCAATCATCTGCCGCTACCCACTGAGTGTTTGAGAAAATGGAGCAAACGAAAGCCTCGGAAGATAGCACTGGTCCAAGAGCACTTTCTGTATTAAAATACACAGACATGATACCAAAGAAATAATTGACCTAAATACCAGCACAAAGTTTTTTGGAATAAATCTTTTAAGTAGAACAAAAAAAAAACAAATTAATTACTCTAAAACAAATACATTCACAATCCTAATATATGTGTCTGCACATATATAGCAAACCGACCTTAATGAGCTGGTTGCACCTGGCTGAAAGGAAACAAGACCCCAACAAGAAAGCTATCAGCTTAAACAATGGAAAGGGCTCAAAACCACTTTCAAGAAGGTAAAACATCATGGTGTGGGACCAGGCTGGATGAGCAGCCATATTTATCTTGCTCCCACACACCTTGAGTGGAATGGTAAGCGAGTAAAAAAAATAACTTCCAGATGCCATCTACATGCTAACCAGTTGTGACACAAGAAAAAATGAATATCCTGTACGATAAAACATAAAATATGAAGTTTGCTCAGTGCTGCTGGCACATTAACTGGAACCATATGCTTTGGTCCGACTGTGACTGAGCTTGTCAGGTCAATTGTTTCACGTGAAACAATTTTTCATATTGGTGGAAAAGAGTGGCACATTATATGAAATTACATTATTCAGCAATATTTAGTGATAGTATGACATTTACATGTTATGATATTGTGGAGCCTGAACATCTCATGTCCATTGTTAAGTATGGTGGAAGATGTGTGATTATGGGGGCCTGTTTCTCTTTTTTTAGCAGGTGGGAAAAAATTGCACATTATATTGAATCTCAGTTGTAATTGCAGTATCGCAAAAGGCTGCTTGGCTTCGATAGATATCATTTCAAGTGCCGTGCATTCACACTCAGCATGCAAAGTGCATTCTGTATATGTTCAGTTGAATAGTCTCCAAGTGCCTGTGTTGCCCACATCAGATGCATAATTTTAGTAAGTGAGATGCTAAACCTGACAAAAAATGGCGGGAAAGTTGCAATGATGGAAAACAAGCAAAACAGTCAGGATAATGTGTTTTATTAATGTTGCCATTGTGATAGTCTCACACTTACATGTTTTCCTGATATTATGCAGCCTGAACACTTCATGTCCAGTGTTAAGTAAGCTGGAAGATGTGTAATTCAGTGGGCCTGTTTCCCTTTTTCCTGAAGGCCCTGGGAACCTTAGTGCTGAACTCTTCGAAATACCTAGACATTTTTAAGCTAGGTCCTGTCGAGAACCTGTGGGATGAGCTGAAAAGACGATGGTATATGAGGACCAAAATGATTTTGAAAGACTGTGCAAAGATCAATGTTCTCTCTGTATGGTTCAATCTGGTGAAATGACATGGAGGAAGACTATGAAAATGTAGGTTGTACAAAGTATTAAACATAGGGACCAATAATTGTGCCACATATGATTTTGGTAAAAAATAAAATATTAACTAGAGATTTTTCCTCACTAAATAATTGTACTCATATTAAAGTTGGATTTTCTACATTTTTCAGTGTGAGATTATGCTACTGTTATAAAAGATTCGTTTATCTTACGACTTTTTTTACATCTTTATCAGTGGTTCCAATAAATGTGTTTAGAAATAAATATAAATGAGGTAATCGATTAACAAACCATCAAATATTACTTTTCTTCACTGTGAAAAGTTCATCTTCTTAACTATTATAATTATATAAAGCCAGAATGGAACCAGGAAACTCTAGACCACAGCTGTGATTTTAGACGTTTTTAAACGATATTTTAGTTAATAATAACATTATATTACTATTTTTTAAACCTTCTTATTTCGTATAATGTTTAATGACGTTTGTTGACCGCAGAGTCAAACTAGGGGGTGGATGTTCTACGCACACGCAGGGAGGAAGGCTTCCAGTGGGTGTGTGTCGTCTTTTCCTCTCATTCAGTGCGACGTTTTATTTAAGTTTAAAGATGGCGGCGGTGCATCTCAGGATCGGGGATCTAGTGTGGTGAGATGACCTTTAAACACAATTATACGCTCAGTTTTCAGTTCAAACTGCATAACGTGTTGTTGTAGCTGCTAGTTAAAACCCCCGGCCCTGTTTGTGTTACGCAGACGTAATTCGCTGCAGTGGAAGCGTAGTGGGTTAGTTGGTTTTCAACCCAAACAAATTGCTAACTCAGGCTGAGTTAGCTCGCAGTCAGCGAACCAACTACTATAACAGGTTTTAAAGCTCGCATAGTTGGTTTGTTCGGTCACAAAGTTGCATTTTGGCTTCCAGAATCGTGAACCGGTGATTAATTTTGTAAAGCCTCGATTATGAGTTTTATTTTTTCTTCTTGTTGAAATGTTGTGCTAGCTGTGCTAGCATCATAGCTTACGGCGGATATCGTTAGGCTCTGCGTCTGATCGGCTTCCGTGTTGTAATCTTAGCTCTAGCTCTTGTTTTCTTTACATGCGCCTGTTTTGTGGCGTTTAGCTTCTAATTACACGTAGGAAATTAAAAGAAAACGACTCTCGGTTGGCTAATGCAATAAAAAACCAACCAGAGTTGATCACATGCTACCGAAAATGTGACAACATTGTCTTCTGTTGTACTCTTTTCAATTTTTCAGGAGAGAAAACGCCGGAGTAAACTGTTACCGTTAACCTGAACAAATAAGCCATATTTCAGGAGGCCACGGCTCTTGATGTTGACTGAAGTTAAGCAGCTGTACTTGTATTAAAATTAAACTAGTGAAGCCCCAGTTAATTCAGACACGGCCTTGGGAAGGAGTTAGATTTGACCAGACTTCTGCACACACATTTTGTACAGGATTAGTTTCTAGTGGGACAGATACACCAGTCCTCACTAAAACTGTGGATCAGCACACTTACAACACATTGCATTAGATTTAGCTCCTAAACTCTCCAAGGGCTCATTGACTCAACACTGCTCACACAAAACACCACCAGGTATTATACAACTGACATCTTTCCAGAAATGCTGCCTGTAGCTTGCCTACTATACTTTAAACAGTGTTGTTGAAATGTCATATCTATCGGTGTTTAAATGAGGAATACTTCCAAATAGCTGAATACATTTTCCGCGTGAGTCAGGAGAAAATGTTGTCTTCTTTCAGTTAGCTAACCAGCAGTGTGCAGCACAGGTTGGGGAACGGACAGCGTTGAGTTATTCCATAGTTCGTATAACCAGAGAAAACTCAGGTCACTCTGTTTGTTCTCTGGCCTCTTGTTTAGAGGACCTTAAACCGTAGGAATGGGACGCAGTGGGGCTGCATAATGTTTCACAAATTTATGGCTAACGTAATAACATCGTACTTTATATGCATCATTGTACAAAAACTACATGAACTGCATAAGTCATATCATTATTGCAACATTAAGCATTATTATGACATATTGCATGTTTTCATAATATTGTGCAGCTCTAGCTGACAGGAAAATATTGGGGTTGTGCAGCCGTTATAATTTGATAGTAGTAATTGTTCCGTGGCTACCTTGAAGTCAGCTTTTGGTGCGTTGAGCAAAGGGCTATTTCACCTTTTTCTAAATTCTGGAGTAATTTTAATAAGATTAATCTTAAAATCACAGATGCTTAATGGTTAAACCTAAACTTGATCATCATAAACTAAACAGATATTGCTAAAAATCAGCTTGTGATTTGTCTGGGTTTTATTGAATTGCTAAAAGTTTAGAAAAAAAAAATATTTTTTTTAACAATGCTGAATGGCTACAAAAGAAACCAAAGGTTTTGGAGTGGCCCAGTCAAAGTCTGGACTTGGATCTATCTGATTGTGATGCTGTGACATGAATTTAAACAGACTGTTCAAGTTCGAAACCCTCCCTGAGCATTGATGTTCCAGTTATTACTGCCGAACCTGGCCCAACCAGCTGTTGTGTTCAGAGGACAATTTCTTTTTCTGTTTTAGTGTAAAGAAAACAATCATTTTAAAACTGATTGTGTTTTAGTCAGGGTATTCATGTCTGGTGTGAAATATTGTGTGATGGCAAGTATAGGTTTTTGTTTTAATGTTTGAAATGAATGTCACTTTTCATTTCAGGGGCAAGCTGGGCCGTTACCCACCATGGCCAGGAAAGGTAAGGAACAACACCTTTACATTAACTTAAAGCAATGCAATATGATTAAGTATTTGCTGCGAAATTTGTATGTTTCAGATAGTAAGTCCCCCCAAGGACCTGAAAAAGCCCAGGGGCAAGAAATGCCACTTTGTGAAATTCTTTGGAACTGAGGACCAGTAAGTAGGAGTCACAAAGTATCTGCTCTGATTTTCACCATGCTTTACGTTTTTTTGCCAAATGTGTTAAGAGTTGTGCTTCTGTCTCTCTGACCAGCGCCTGGATCAAAGTAGAACAGCTGAAGCCCTACCACGCCCACAAAGAAGAGATGATCAAGATAAATAAAGGAAAGCGCTTCCAGCAAGCAGTCGATGCAGTGGAAGACTACCTAAAGAAAGCAAAAGGGAAAGAACAGGTACTGGAGAGATGCTTCGACTGTTACTGCAATGTTGAGTAGAGAGAACTTCTAGAAAATCTAAATTTTCTCTGGTTTATTAAAGCTCTGATCTTCCTGTCATCCGGACTTTTTCTAAACCTGTGTCTTGTGTGTTCCTATGTCTCTTTAAAAAAAAAAGTAAATAAAAGATCTAAGTATTTCTACCTCTAACTACCACAGCAGCTATTTTGACAGCCCTATTATTTACATTGATATTTTTTTTCCGCGGCTGAGTATACGTGCGAGCGTTGCCTAGCAACCGCCACTCTAGAGCGCAGTCTGAGAAGGAGATTGTTGGCATCCTACAAATGGTTTCTAGAAGGATATTTTCTGCTCAAGAGGCATTGGAAATGCTTCAAAAATGAGATGATCGTGATTCTGGGTCGAGAGGGATTCTGACGCCTCTTGGTCAGCATTCAGTTCCAGTGACAGCGGGTCAGAGAGTGAGCCTCCACCGGCTAAAAAAAACACGAGTCGTCCCATTAGCAGGAGGTTGTGGCGCATTATTTCAAGGTAGTACAAGACTAGCCTATGTAATGATTTTATCATTTTAGGCTATAGTTTACAGATTAGTAAACTAATATATAAACCATAGCAACAGTGCCACAATCAGCGCAGGTTCAGAGACAGGGAGACGAGCCTGGTGCCCAGTGCCCAGCTATAAACCCAGTAATCCAGCTCCCTGACAGGAGAGAAACTACAGAACAAGGTACTGATAATGGACAAAGAAATAAACAATAAGCAGTTCATAGATATAGTAGCCCAGTAACAACAATCTATTGTGCGCTTTACAACGTTTTCATCACAAGACGAGCGCACACCTTGGAAGGAGGAGGAGATAGGAAAGGATGGGACTGTGTGGACAATGGTATGAGAGGAAGAAAGTAGAGGGAGGCGTCAGAGCCAGAACGCGTTGACAGAGCGCCAGATCCAAGATGCCGAGACCACATTCCTCTGCTTGATGGACGCCAAAATGCTCATCCACGTTTAGGGCTGCGCTGTGGCCGAGGCCCGCAGAGTTTTAGGAGATGAGTCCTTCTTGGACATGAGTGTGGATGAGCTGAAGGCATTTTTAGCACTAGTTTATGTCCGCGGAGTGAAGGGAAGCGTAACATGGAGCTGTCCAGCTTTTGGTCCGATTACTAAAGCTTTTTTTGATGTACCCGCTACTCTGTATTATTTTTCAGTACTATTTATAAATAATAATAAAACATAATAGGTTTTGATCAAATACTATTATTAATTCTTTTCATCACCGCCCTCGCATCCAGAATGCTCGCCATCAAATTGACGGGCTTGGGTTCTAATAGTGTTAGAATTCTGGGAGTCCTAGTGTTAAAAAGTCTTCATACCCCTTTAACCTTTCAGCATTTTCACATGACAACCACAAGCCTCAGTGTATTTTATGTGCTAGAACCACTAGAGGGAAAATGATACATGGTTTAAAAAATTCTCCTAAGAATAACTGAAAAGTGTGCCGTGCATGTGTATTAAAGCTCTGTCACTTTAAGACTCTTGTATGGAATCCAGTGCCGCCAACTGCCTTCAGACGTCCAGCTGTGTGTAACTGAATCTCAGCATAGATGCAGCTGTTCTGTTTCTGGTCTTAGAGGTTCTTTAGAGAACATAAGAGAACAAACAGCATCATGAAGACCAAGGAACACAGCAGACAGGTCAGGGAGAACATTGTGGAGTAGTTTAAAGCAGGGTTAGGTTCTAAAACAATTTTACAAGCTTTGAACATCTCACAGAGCTCAGTTCAATCCGTCATCTGAACATGGAGAAAGGATGGACCACCTGCAGAGCTACCAAGGCATGGAGGTCCATTTAAACTGACTGGCTGAGCAAGGAGAACTTTAATCAGAGAAGCAGCCAAGCGCCCATCGTAACTCGGGGTGCTACAGAAAGTTAGTTGTTTACTCTACAGATTATGGAAAAGTGACAGGAACAAAGCCACAATAAGTCCCATTTTTAGTTCACCACAAGTGGGGAACGTTTTGTCTGGTCAGATGAGACTGAAATCAAACTTTCTGGCTGGTGTGAAAGCATCAAACTAACATAGCGCTCAAAACACACCACTGTCTCAGTGAAACTCGGTGGTGGCTGCATCATGTGGGAATGCTTTTCCTCAACAGGAACAGAGAAGAAGATCAGAGTAGAATGGAAGATGAATTGAGTTAAATCCAGGACAACCCTGGAAGAAAACCTGTTAGAGGCTTAAAATTTACTGGTATGGATGTTCGTCTTCCAGCAGGACAAACCACCCTAACTATACAGCCAGAGCTACAATGGTTTAAATCCAAGAATGTGTTACTGTAATGGCCTAGTCAAAGTTCAGACCCAAATTAGAAACTGCAAAAGCCATGAGACTTGTTTGGAGGTTCACCTAAACAAACATTTGTTATGCACCTTTCATATTAATTTTTGACTTTTTGGAATGATTTTCCTTATGTTAAACAGTTGTGCACTACTGTTGATCTCTCATAAATATCCCACTGAGATACATTGAAGTTGACAAATTGTTCAAAGTTAGTAGTAGGAATACTATTGCAAGGCACATTAGCAGTTGTAAGATGTCACATAGCCTGTTCACCTTTCTACTGGACTATGTCAACTTAGCAGGTCAAATGGACAACTGAGCTAGCTGCAGCAGGTTACGGTGCGTTTTCACATTTAGTTCTGAACCTGTCGGTCTTCTTTTAACAAACGTACTCACTGGAGGCTTTCAGTGGACTGCTGGTACATTGAACACATGCTATGACATGTTAGACATGTTTGGATGGTAGCTAAAATGACAGTATGTGATTTTTACAGAACTCTGATGGTAAAGGAGATTCGAAAGGAAAAAAAACACCCAACAAGCCACTGAAAATTCTAGAGGAGGACGATGAGGACCTCAGTGCATTGAAGGACCCTTCTGAAAAGGTGAGTGGTGTCTTGTATTATCAAAAGTAATACAATTATTTAGGTATCCCACATCTCATTCTGGCATCCATGACATGTTTTCTTTGTTCCGTAAGAAAACATGTTGATGTGAAGTGACCCCTTCCACCAGTGCTGTTTTTATACCTTAATGCTTTACAGTCATCCTTTCACTATTCTTTTAGATAAAAGTAGAATGTTTTGATTTGTTCATCTGGAGTAATTAAGTTCATTTTGTATATATATATATATAAAACAATTTATATACAGAAACATCTATTCAATCCACCATACCGACAGATTTAAAATCAATCACATACATTCCTATTCAATCATTGTTTCATATTAATGCGGTCAAGTTAAGTTTATTATTTAATAGTAGTCATACGTTTTTCTATCTAAAGAAACCCAGTAGATTGCATTGACTTTGCAGCAATCCCTCATACTGAGCATGCATGTAGCGACAGTGGAGAGGAAAACTCCCTTTTAACAGGAAGAAACCTCCAGTAGAACCAGAACCAGGCTCAGTGTGTGCAGCCATCTGCCAGTATCGATTGGGGGTTTGAGAAGACAGGGCAGACACACAAAGTAACCCAGAAGCACTGATTCAGGAGTACTTTCTATGTGAAATAACAGTGAAGAGTAAATGGATCCAGTAGAATCCATACTAAGGGTTGATCATAAGGCTTCTGTTCAGGTTATCTCAAACAGCAGAAAGCTCTTTAACAACAGAAGAAGACAGTGATGTTATATTGTCCGGTTGTTTTTCATGTATTAATCCAGTCGGTTATTTTCCAACAGCTTTCAGATAATCAATAAGAATCTTAGGAATCATTGTCCTGCAAATGTACGGCTCTACATAGACATAGATCATTTAACTGTGATGCTACCATGAAATAAATCCTTAAATGTAGTTTAAGGAATTGTAGGACATTAAATTTTGTAGAATCCGGTCTGCATTCCTGCCTCAGACACATTTCCATTACCTGGTGTGTGTAGCTAATTTAATGTGAATGCGTACAGATCCTGGTTACAGTAGACCAGTTTTCTGAAGCAGGGTTTTGAAGAGTCCTTCTCTTGTTGTCATCTAACAATGCTGATAAGTTTTCTATTATTCAAGCGGGTTTTGGGATATTTTTACACTCCCTCCACACACTGGGACCTACAGCAGTTCCCCCTCTACAGCAAATATGGACCTTTACCAATTCACCCTCTCCTTTGATTTTTAAAGGTGAACATGTGTCTTTTTCCTCCTTAAGGACTTAACTGATTCTGACCCTGAGCCGTCTGCTATTGAGAGGCTGGGGGCTGGACCTGGTTCAGGATTCAAATGGGAAAGCAGTGTAGGTGAACCCCTCCCTGCCTCCCCTTGCTATCAAGCCTGCCCTGCCTTGCTGTTTTTCTACCTGACCTTAACCCTAACTTTGGCTTTAAATCACCAACGACTGCAGACCTTTCCCTTCTGACCTGTTTGGTGCTCACCTTTGACTGCTGTTACTGTTTGTTGGGTGTTTGTGTGCTCATGAGATGGTCAGTGACTTTTAAAGCACTGCTTCAGGAACGGCAGAGGTTTGGGGCAGTTCGCACAGAAATAAATTACACAGGCCAGAAGTCCTGATTTGTTGAGTATGTGGAGGTAAGGGGAACCAAAATGCTCTCTTAGAAAAGCGTTGATGACCACTCTGAAGTACTATCAGGCCCCGTGCTCCTGTGTAATAAATTAGTGAACCCCTAGAATAGAAACATTTCAGCAACAGTCATAATTGATAAGATTTTCCCTCTATTAATGATGCCCATCTTAGTGGTGACAAATGTTTGCTACCATCCCGCAGAGTTTATAGCCGAATCCACCCGTTTCCTCATTACTGCTCAGTCTGGATAAAAACAACCATTTCCTCTTTGTGGAGCACATTGGCAGAAAGCTTTTTCTTTTAGTGCCTCAGAACTGGAAATGTTCACTGTATTAACTTTTGACATTTGCTAAACCTACAAACCTCCCCAATTTACAACTACAGATAATGAAAACCCCAAATTCAGTGTCATAGAAAATTAGAATATTACATTAGATCAATAAAAAAGGAGAATTTAAACAGAAATTTCAGGCTTCTGAAATGAATGTTCATTTCTATGCACTGAGTACCTGGTTGGGGCTCCTTTTGCATGAATTACTTCATCAATGCAGCATGGTATGGATGGGATCTGCCTGTGGTTCTGCTGAGGTGCTCTGGAAGTCCAATTTTGCTTTGATACCAGCCGTCAGGTCATCTGTATTGTTGGTTCTAGTGTCTCTCATCTTCCTCTTCACATTACCCCATAGATATGAGGTTCTGATGAGGCCAGTTTGCTGACCAGTCAAGCACAGTAACACCATGGTCATTGAACCAGCTTGTGGTACCTGTGGCAGTGTGTGTCGGTACCAAGTCCTGGTGGAAAATGAAACCAGCATCTCCATGAAGCTTGACAGCAGAAGGAAGCATGAGGTGCTCTAAAATGTCCTGGTAGATGGCTGTGGTTGACTCTGGACTTCAGAAAATCCAGTGGACCAGAACCAGCAGATGACATGGTACCCCTAATCATCACTGAGTGTGGAAACTTCACTCTGGACTTGAAGCAACGTGGATTCTGTTCTTCTCCACTCTTCCTCCAGACTCTGGGACCTTGATTTCCTTTACTTTCATCTGAAAAGAGAACTTTGGACCACTGAGCAGCAGTCCAGTTCTGTTTCTCCTCAGCCCAGATAAGACGCTTGTAGCCCATGTGCAGTACTGGTCTATGTATAGCAGCTCAGTCCACCCGTGGTGAAGCTCCCCTAAACTCTTGAATGGCTTCTGTTTGACAATCCTCACAAGGCTGCGGTTATCCCTGCTGCTGGTGCGGCTTTTCCTTCCACTGAACAGATAATGACCCAGTTGTATGTAATATTCTGAATTTCCAACACTGAATTTAGGGTTTTTATTCTCTGTAAGCTATAACCATCAGAATTTTAAGAACTAAAGGCATGAAGTATGTCCCACTATGTTCAGTGAATCTTTGTAAATTTCACTTTCTGAGTGACAAACATGTTAAACATTGTCACAATAATTATATTCTAATTATTTGAGCTGGGATTTATCAAGCGATAAAACAAATGGAGAAATTCATTACATTGCTCCAAAAGTAAAATATACATTTTAAAAGGTTTTTTATTCCAGCTAAGCTTTTTTTGTTTTGTTGTAAAATATAATTTAACATGAAGACGCTCCATTTCTTTTGGTTCTGATCCCTGCCAGAAAAATATTAGAGATTTAGAACCCCTGATAAACCACAGTAACGCTTAACTGACCTGGTAGATGTTTATTGGTGTCATATAACCACATTTCATTACAAGAGACAATGAGAAGAATATAGAGTGTGTCTTTTCCACCAAACTGGTTCCTTTCTTAACTGGTGCTAGTTCTTTGCGTTTCCCCCCTGGCCCGGTTCGCTGCTGGACCAGGGAAAAAGAGCTGCGTTCATCAGCGGTTGGAGGTGGGCTCACGGGGAACAGCAGCCAATCAGAACGTTTTCAGAGCCATGTTTCATGCTCCAGAGTTTAGTTTCGTTTTTGATCCATCAAATTTCAAAAATAAAAACAGTAAAAACAAAGAGCTTCAGCAATGACAGAATAACAGAAAGTGTTCTGGACTGATCAGGACAAAGGTTGTTGCAGAGTTTAATTGGGTCAACGTGCCGCCCCCCTGAATCCATAAACATTATGTCGGACTCTGTTCTTTACCACTGTTGGTCTTGTAATGTCTCCAGCTGGTCTTAATAAATCCTGCCCTCAAAGCTGTTTGACTCCAGTCTTCCAGCTGCTGGATGAGAGATCAGTTGAACACTATTGTGAAGCGTTCACAAGCACCGCTGGTTGTTTAAAACAGTGTTAGAAAATGAATGTGTTTGCAGGTATAAATATGCACTAAGATCATTCACAAACAGAATGAAACCGGCAGCGGATCAAACAATGAATGAATGAGACGTTTATAATGATACGGATCCGATTTGGCTCTCAGAAGGTGGGAAAGCAAAGTGGTGCTTTTACAGAACCAGTGAAGAACTGGCTCTAGAACCAGCCCCAGTTAAAAACTGGGTTCCCCTTGGTGGAAAAAAAACCCCAAAAAGACTAAAGGGGTGAAGTAGGGGCAGGGGCTGACCAACAGTGTTGGAGCATCAGCTACAACAGGAACAGAAAGTTCTGTATGAAAGCTTTACAAATGAAGCAATAATTTTACAACATGACTATAATAGTGGTCCAGTTGTAACCATAGCTGCACTGCTCACTGGAGTTCTAACAGTAGAAAGTGTTGCTACAAATGTTGCATGGCTGGGTCCCATGTTATTACCCACATCTGCACTCTTTCAGCTCGTTTGCCTCTTTTCTGAATGCTTTGGAGAATAAATAGAGAATACTTGTGACAAATTTGGAATGTTTTCCCTCTGCTCAGTATTTCCTGTGTTCATACAAAACATTTTCCCACTGAGCTCTGTTTGCCTTACAGCCTGTCAAGGACGACCCACATTTTCATCACTTCCTGCTTAGCCAGTCCGAAAAGGTGAGAAGAAACAAAGTGGCTCATCACTGTAACATTTGCACACACACACGTGTTTTATTATGTTTATGGGGACTTTTTAATTGACTTCCATTGTTTTTTTATTCATTTCAATGATCTAACCCTATTCCTTACCCTAACCATTACCACTACTCCAACCTAAACTCAATTTACACCTTAGTCTCAAACCTAACCCCTAACCCAAGAACAGCATTTAAAAAGTAAGGTCCAAGGAAATGTCCTCACTTTGCTGGTAAAAAAGGATAAATGGTTCTCAGTCAGCATCAAGTACAAGAACACACACACTTATTCATGCAGGGTTGCAGCAGAGCTGGGACACATCTCCAGCAGTGATGGGGCAGAAGGGGGGTTTAGCCTCTGATACTTAACAACCATCCATTCTACATTAGAAATATTCTTTGTTTTATACCAGAGGTCTCACATTAAAGTTCTCTAAGGGCTGCTGTTCTGCAGCTTTCAGACCCAACACACCTGTGGTAAAATGTTAAATGGACCCAGAGACCCCAAAGCGCTTCACACTACAATCAGTCATTCACCCATTCATGCACACAATGTAGCCACAGCTGCCCTTGGCCAGACTGACATAAGCGATGCTGCCATACAATCAGTGCCACCGCCTCCTCTGACCACCATGGGCAGGTAAGTCGGGTGTCTTCCCCAAGGACACAACAACTGAGATGGACAAAGCAGGGGTTCGAATTGGCAACCCAGCGGTTACAGGATGAACTGTTACCACCTGAGCCACAACCACCCCTACACCTGATTTAGATGTCCCATCAGCCATTTGATTTAGACCGTGTATCTTTCTACTTGTCAAGCTCATCGAAAACATGGGTGCTTCTAGGTATGTTCTCATCATTAATACCCCAGAGATTACGACACATTTATTTTTCAGTTCCCAGCCAGGTACCAATAGCTCCTCGGCCCGGTACTGACCACGTTCCTGGTAACAAACTGAAACTAGAAACTGCTTTTAACCTCTTCACACCTTTCTCCCTGACATTTCTGTGATGATCCTTGGTCTTCGTGATGCTGCTTGTTCATTAATGTAATCATAATATCTGCATTTATACTCAGATTAAATTACATGACTAATAATACGTAATTAAACAATTCTGTCTACTAGTTAGGTGTCTTCTAAAGGCACTAGATTTTATTTAGAGGTATCAAGAGTAAAGGGGGCTGAATACAAATGCATGCCACACTTTAAAGGCTTATGTGCTACTCTGTGATCAGTTGAATAAAATACAATGATGTTGTGAACCAACTTTACGCAGGCCTCATCAGGTCCAACATGTCTGACCTGATGAGGCCGTCCCGTCTGTTTACCTCATATAATTGCCCTGGATGTGAACGGGGTTTTCCACATACGGCTGCTGGTATTTGGGACAGTAAACTTATTAAATGTGTGGTGTTCGCATGAAGTTTGATCTGCTTTACGTTAATGTGTTATAGAGCAGAGAATTTATTCATTTAACCGTAGAATTATAAAGAGTGGCCGGACCTTTTCCATTTTAGACCATGAATCCACTGTGAGCTGAGCAGTTTTACCTTTGATGACTTACAAATGTTCTGAATGAACATTTGTCCTGTGTTTACTGGTCGCCTCATCTTTAGCATTTTTCCCCACAGCCAGCTTCATCAATGGAGCCAATTAGCAAGCGGCTGAAAATCGTTGAAGAGGTAAGGGAAGTAGAAATGGTACCAAAAACTAACTTTACATTTTATTTACTGTGATATTGACAGGTGCTTTCCTTTTGCAGGTCACAGGTTCAACTTCTATTCAAGCAGCAGACAGCACAGCTATTAATGGCAGCATCACGCCCACAGATAAAAGGTACAGGCAGCGTTTTAACTGCAGGATTTCCAAATTATAAGCCAAATGAATACTTTGTCTGAAAACTGCTCACATACTTAATCTGCATAGCTAATGTTATCAGTTTTTATGTTGGCTTATGTGCCCCTCATGGGTTTTACCCTGCAGGATAGGCTTCCTGGGTCTAGGCCTCATGGGTAGTGGCATCGTTTCCAACCTGTTGAAAATGGGTCATGTTGTCACCGTGTGGAATCGCACTGCAGAAAAGGTACTGTAATAAAACAGTTGCTGCTACAGAAATGTTAGATTTTTATTTATTGTTGATCAGTGGCAGTATCTCTACAGTGTAGGGAAGCTGAGTCCACCAGTGCAGAGCTTAGCTTCCTCTTAATTAGACTGTCTGGTCAGGGCTCAGCCTCAGAGGTCACTGAGTAAGATCAGCGTTTTACTGGGAAGCCAAAGCAGTATGACATACATGATGTTTAGCACAAACACAATGGTATTTATCTCATCCCTCTGAATAGACAAGTTCATGTTTCTGCTATGTGGCGTACACAGGTAGTCTATTACCTTATTAACACTATAACTCTGTTCAGACCGAACAATAACACCTGTTGGTCCAGTTGACTCCAGACAGAGCTAAATACAGGTTTTGTTCATCAGACCACCTTCAGAGGTGGCCTGGGACTCTGGTATCTGCAGTAGTTTACCTGCCTCCCATCTTATTATTATGCTGCCTTCTGTTTGCACTGTGTATGAACCATCCTGCATCACCTTTTGGACATTTTTCGCCACTAACCCTGTTCCCCACCATCATCATAACTGCTGCTGAACTGTTGGAATGTTTGGATTTTTATGTTGTATTTGGTCCCAACATTTAATCAACTGTGTTCTCATGGAGCTTCTGAAACACATTTCATTGTACTGCATGTTTGCACACTGCAATGACAATAAAAAGTGTATTCTGTTCTAGTCATAGCAAAAGATAAGTCTGCAGTTTTAAAAACATCAACCGTCAGAGCTGCACCAAGGTCTACAGGAAGGCTGATCAACAGGCGAGAGAATAATGGTAGAAAATAAAGCCTCAGTGAGAGTAGTTGTTCTTACTTTGGATTTTAGCAGATTAACTGGATGGCTTGTATGATAAAAGCAGATATGATAAATAAGTAGGACTGAAACCATTACCGGCTTTAAACTAGACTAAAATAGAAATCTGAGGGGTTCTTTCCCACCGTGGGTAGTTTTACTTTCTGAAGATCATTTCCAATTATTCAAACTTCAGTTTAATGTTTCTGTCATCAGCCTCACTGAAAATTATTGCCGTATCTCCTGATGATCTTCCACAGTGGCAGCATGTATAAATTAAAGATCTATTGTAAACTCATAAACACCACGTTTATAATTTTGCCAGGTTTATTTCACCCACCTGCCGTCTCCACAGCTCAACCCAAAAAACATCGCCAAAACCCCCTTTCCCTCCTTCCACCTCCCCCGGACTCTCGTGATAAACCTTCCCTCCCAGAGGAGGTTAACACTACAACCTAAAATTAGGCCTTGTTGTATAATAAAGCTCATCAAGGGACATGTGGCAGATCACTCCACAACAAACCCACGAGATTCTGAGGGCAGATTTTAATGACCGGTGAGAATCTTTCACATTCTTCCTACTGGAGCTCCAACTCCCTCATTAAGACTTTACTTTGCCAGAGCCGCTGAGACACTGTAAAACAACACAGCTGCGTGTTGCGTTCGCATCTCCTCATGAAGTGCAGGCAACAGTTGTTCTTTCAGGGGTTATGTTTTGATAAGATTGACCACAAAATAATATTGTCTAAAACCTTATTAGGTGCAGGGCTAATCTGTGGTGCTGCTAATGCTTCTCTGTTTATGCATTTAGTGAAACCCCTTTAATTAGTGTCTGCAACCCTTTGAGTTTTCCTCCCATGGTCTTTGCTGCACCGACAGTTCTCCATTTTAGTCCATGTTTAATCATTTATAAGACCAAATAGATTTTCAGCTGTTGCTCCGCTTGTTGTTTATTGTGTCATCCCCAAATCAGTCAGTCCTGCAACATTCCCATTTGGCCGTGTGCAGGCTGTTCATTCGTGGGCCTCCCAATGGCATGATGGGGGGTGGGGGGTAATGTCATCGACCCACAGTTTCAGAATGACTGCTCTACTTTTTGGAAATAAGCCAAACCACATTCGAATGTCTGGTTTGAACTGGGACAGTGATACAGCAGTGTGGCTGCAAAGATGAGCTCCCCTGTAAGCAGCTCTTGATCATTCACATATTAGCCAGTCAGGCTCAACCCAACCTGTGCCGGGATGTGCTTTCTTGGCCCTACTGATCGAGCAGAGTGCAGAGCTGCTCACACTAATCAGATTAACACACACCATCATTCTGCCTTGCTTCTTTCACACAGAATACATTCAGATTAAGGTACCAGTTTGTGTATGTTGTGGGTGAGGGGCTCGTCAACTACGCCAAGTTAATCAAGGGGTCTTGAGATGCACCTTTAGATCGCCGTTATTGGAATAA
This sequence comes from Crenichthys baileyi, assembly GCA_036173005.1. Classification (NCBI taxonomy): domain Eukaryota; kingdom Metazoa; phylum Chordata; class Actinopteri; order Cyprinodontiformes; family Goodeidae; genus Crenichthys; species Crenichthys baileyi. The sequence continues at coordinate 29,032 of JAHHUM010000646.1, forward strand.
TTTGTTTGTTTGTTAGTCAGTGTAGAAGGGTTTTGCTGTTTTAACAGAGATTCACCGAGAAACTCCAGTTGAGACCACGCATTAACATACTGTATGAAAGCCACCCAGTCTGACACTGAAGTGTTCCTGTTTTACCTCGGGTAGGATCACCAACATTTGTTCTGTTCAGTGCCACAACAATGAGGCAGAGAACCTTGTTAACACTTTCTTCAAAGTCAGGACTTTGCATACATTAACAGCACCGATGCTGATGTCACGGCATTGTAAGCTTCTGATTGGTCAGTTCACATTTTTTAAGTTAAATGGAGGCACACCAGTGAGTGTATTTTAAGTCATACAGTTTAAAGGCAATTCTACAAAATACTGAGGAGATGTATCTAAACGTCTGGCTTTGAAGCAATAATAAAACATTCTCTCTCTTTATTCAGGAATTTAGGAAACAGGAATATTGGTAATTCTAACCAACCTAAAACAGGAAAGTTTAGTCTTATTTAATGTCAGACAAAGACATATACATACACATACACACAGTGGCTCATGATGCTTTACATAAATCTACTGTAACACCTTTCATGAAACTGGGAGTGCAGTGTTGGATAATAGAAAGAGGTCAGAGGGGTTGATCTCCACTCTCTGCTGTGTTTTAGTGTGACCTGTTCATCCAGGAAGGGGCCAGGTTAGGCCGGACTCCTGCAGAGGTGGCCTCCATGTGTGACATTACTTTCTCATGTGTCTCAGACCCCAAGGCTGCCAGGGATGTAAGTATCTTCTCAACTACTGCAGAAAGGCTCATGTTATCTACTGTACATGCAGTTCATCAGCTAACTCGTTTGCTGATTAACTCTTTAAATCCTGCTTTTCCAGCAACTGCTTTCAGAAAGATTTTCTCAGCAGGTTAGACTCCGTATAACTTGTCTGATTGTTTGCAGTTGGTGTTGGGACCCAGTGGAGTGCTGCAGGGAATCAGGCCAGGCAAGTGCTATATAGAGATGTCCACTGTAGATCCGGAAACCATCACAGAACTCTCACAGGTAACGGTTAACAAGACTGAAGCTTTATCCTTTACATATGGGATGTTATAGGCACTCATTATCTGGAGAAGTATATGTTCACTGTTTTGTATAATTTTAGGTGATCACATCACGGGGTGGCCGGTTCCTGGAGGCTCCAGTGGCAGGAAGCCAACAGCTCTCCAACGACGGGATGCTGGTTATCCTGGCAGCTGGTGATAGAACGGTCTATGAGGACTGCAGCAGCTGCTTTCAGGCCATGGGCAAGACCTCATTCTTCCTCGGTACGTAGGCTACACTGATGTGGGTGGTCACATCGGTAGGAGAATCGGTAGACTGAACAGCTACTGGCCATGCACACCACAAATCTAGCCTTTTAGAGTGGCAAGATAGAAAGCCATTGTTGAAAGAAGTCATAAGTACTCCTGTTTGCCACAAATCATGTAGGAACACAGCAAACATGTGGAACGTGATCTGAGTAGACGAGATCAAAACAAAAAGCCAGACACCACCTGATTATCAGGAATTAATAGCCAAACAGCTCTCAGTCTCTGTCAGTTATTGTTTTATGAATATCTGCCTAGCGAGGTGTGGTATTATAGAACAATAGATGGAGGGAATTCACGCACAGGTGTTCCCAAACGACAAGCATTAGATACATTCACAGAATAAACACAAAACAAATTCTGAAGATGTGCAGTTTACAAGGCGGTTGTTAGCGTTAACAGCTAAAGAAAGAAACAACAAGCTAGCATGTCTCTGGAAGCTATGCTGACGTGTGGATGCAGGCTAGTAAGCCAAGAGGAAAAGGACACACTGAAAATCTTTTTATTGGTGGTGGAAAAACTAGAATGATTTAGGTCAAAGCTTTTCCAGGTAGAGTGTCTGGATGGATGGATGTTTTTCACTTTTTATCTGTGAAAACACCTTGAAAATTATGTAGCTAATTCTTTCCGCTTGACAGTTAGGCACTACATTCATTTGGTCTGTCTTATAAAATCTCAATAGAATACAATGTGGTGTTGTACTGTGGCAAAATGTAAAGCAAAAAAGTCCTAGGGGTGTGAAGAATATCACAGTGCAATGTGGTATCAGCAGGTTTTTCTGTTCTTCAGTGTGTGAGTTTAAACCGTGTGTTTTTGTGTCTCAAGGTGAAGCAGGCAACGCAGCGAGGATGATGCTAATCCTCAACATGGTCCAGGGCAGCTTCATGGCCACCATTGCAGAGGGGCTCACTCTGGCTCAGGCCACCGGCCAATCACAGCAGACCTTCCTTGACATCTTGTGCCAGGGCCAGATGGCGAGCACCTTTGTGGACCAGAAATGTCAGAGTAAGTCTCTGAAGATTCTAAAGTGTCTTTCTATGCTGGCTGATATAGATTTTGGTTGTGGACTGCTGCACAGCTTTAATGCTTTTTGTTGTTTTTAGTCTAAGCTCTGCTGAAAAAAGACTTGCATGACCTCCAACATTTCAGAGCAGGTATACTGCCATGTTATTTTCAGTTAGATACAGCACAACTGTTTTTTGTGTGTTTCTTCTAGATATTTTGCAAGGCAACTTTAAACCAGATTACTATTTGAAACACATTCAGAAGGACCTGAGGCTAGCCATTTCGATGGGCGACATGGCCAACCATCCAACTCCAATGGCTGCAGCAGCCAATGAGGTACTGCTGGGTTTGTTTTATATGTGCTCCTTAAAGTAGGAGTACATTTATTTCACTAATTCACTTCAAAAAGTGAAATTTATAATGTGTATAGATTCATTCCACACAGTGATATGTGTCAGCAGGTCAGTTCAGGTTATTTTGATAATTAAGGCTGAAATGAAATCCCCTAATAAGAATATTACATATCAGAAAACATATATATTATACACGACCACACAGTATATCAGAAGTGTCCTACCTGGTCTGAGGAGAAACAGAACTGGACTGTTGCCTAGTGGTCCAAAGTCCCTTTTAGATGAAAGTATAGCTTTTATTTCATTTGGAAATCAAGGTCCCAGTCTGGAGGAGGAATGGAGAGGAACAGAATCCACGTTTTTTCAAGTCCAGAGTGAAGTTTCCACAGTCAGTGATGATTTGGGGTGCCATCTCATCTGTTGCTTCTGGTCCACTGGGTTTTATCAAGTCCACAATCAACACAGCCATCTATTAGGACATTTTAGAGCACTTCATGTTTCCTTCTTATGACAACCTTTATATAGAGATGCATATTCATGCAAAAAGAGCCCTAACCAAGCACTTGGTGCAGATGTTGTACAGTACCTGGACAGGCTTTCATACCTTTACATTAAAAATCATTTTATTGGCCTGATATATTCTAATTTTCTGAAAAATGGTTCTTTGGATTTTATTAGCTGTAAGCCAGAATCATCCAAATGAACAGAACTAAACACTTGAAACAGTCACTCAGTGGGGAATGAATCTATGAGTTTCAGTTTTTCAATGATATTTTACTCTATTTACTTAAGTAGTAAATTGAATAGAATAGTCTTCATTGTCATTGTGCTGGGGGTACAACAAAATTGAGGGTGCTCGCTCTGGGCTACCATACACCACAGTATGATTAACAAAAAAATAACAAGGCAACAAAGAACGTTTTCTCTTAAAATATGATAGATGAAGTGTAATATACACTGGAATAAGCTTTGCATTGATATTTTAATTTGTACAGATGCACCCATATTAAAGTATTTGCTTCTCTAAACTAGTGGTTCTTCTGTTAATTTGGTTTTGCCCGTTTGGATGAATTGGTTCTAGTCATGTGCATCTCCTTTTCACTGTTCCACTTGCAGGTTTACAAGAGGGCTAAAGCACTGGACCAGTCAGACAATGATATTTCTGCAGTCTACAGAGCCTACATTCACTAGAGAGAGAGGCGACTTATCGTCTGGACCACGCAGTCTTTAATCATTTAGCTCTTCTTTGTCATCTAATGAGTTTTTATTTTAAATTCTAGTGGTTTTATTTCATTTTGCCCTAGTGCCAGTCACATTGTTTGCCCCATACTAGCCCAAGTCTGGGATTTTTGCTTATTTTGTTTTTAAAGGCAATCTGGAGCATTGCACTGACTGTACTGGGATTACAAACATTGTAAGAAAGCTCCAAAATGAGGTTGTACTACTATGCTGCAGCAGCAGTCCTGGTTTCAGACATCTTTTTGAAAAATGGTCAACAAAATACGGTGTCTGGAGAGATCTAGGGGTCCAGCCCCACTGTGTGGCTAGAGGCGTTGCTGTCATGTTTTGTGCACACATAAAGTTAAACCTTTTTTGCTCAAGTGAATATTTTAAGTGTAATCTTTGCTTTTTTTTTCTTTAACTCTCAAGAATCCCTAACAGAACCACCGAGAACATGCCACTGCATTGCCTTAATATTGAAACCCTTCAAGTATTTCAATTATAGATGTATTTATTTATGTTCCTCTGTAGGTCTTGTGCAGCATAGTCATGACTTCTTCCTGTGGTTAACTGAATCCTTGTTTCTTACATCAGAGGGTGTGATCTCTAAGGACAGATCAACAAATACGTTGAGGCCTTAAACTCCAGTAAAAGCTAGTTTCACCAGAACCTGAGTTCCGCTTATTAAATCGTTGGGTTTTTGGGTTTGGGGAAAGTTCTAGTATCTTCATCTTTTTTGAGTTCAGTTACTCCTCTTAAAGAAGGCAAGTCCAGTTTTTTATTTGTATTTTGAAATGTTTATTATTGGTTGGGAGTTTATAAAAGCCGTGGAAGAATATTAAGTCAAGTAACTGAAAGGTTTAGATGGGATTTAACAACCAATAATCAAATCTTTATTTAAATCTTGAGCTGATTTTTGGTGGAATATAAACTGTTACACGATTCGCCTCTGTTCCACTCAAGGTCCAAAATGACGTGTTGAACAGCTCTGTTTCTGATGGTTTCCTCCTGTGCTTCAACTAACAAATAAACACAGAGCCATGATGTTGTCAGATGGACTCTGCTTCATGCTTCAGTTGTATGCTAAGAGAAAAACAGCACTTCCATCTGATATCACTGGAGAGCATGTTAATTATACAGCCTGTTAAGTTCTGTCAACTTCATTTTCCACATCAGAATATCTTTCTTCTTCTTTTTAATACTTTTTTTAGGACTTGTTGATCTGCGGACATAGGTCTTCAGCTTTTAAGCACAGCACTTTCCACAGTTTACTGAGACCTCTTATTTCAGCAGCAGTAGAAAGATTCAAGTTATTTTAATTGTTTTTACAAAATCACAGGTGCTACAATTATTGTCACCCTCAACAATCCTAATAACACATCAGAAGCAAATCAGAAATATATTTTTAAATATAAACTTTTATTAAAGTATCAATGTTTCTAGTATCTATTTAGTTTTTGTCATGAAATGCTTGTTTCTTTTAGTCACTCTTTTCTATGGAAAAGAGAATATAGCATTCAGGTAAGCCATGAAAATATATACTGGACTAAAATTTCCCAGTCTGATAGATGATTAAAATGGAAAAAAAAAATCTGTTACTCCAAGTGGGAGATGCTGCTGCTAATTAACTTAAGACTTCTGTAGCTGGGGTGCCTAAACATGTGGTGGGTGCTGTAGCTAGATAACAAACAGCTCACTGATCCTCAGAAGAAAACTAAAGACAACCAAATGGCAAATATAATGATGCGAAAATAAGAGACAGATGTTAACAATAGGGATTTGTTTTGTGAACATGCTGCATGTCTGGTAGATTGTATGCAATGACCTGAAGAATCAGTACCCTGATTGGATAGGTGACAACCAGAAGACCCCAGTGTTTTTGTTTTTCTACACTTTCCACAGTTGAAAGTAGAAAGGATTTGGTTTCTTTTCAAATTAAACTCTTTTAAGTTGTGAATGAGGACTCAAATGTTTTATTTTGAAAAACTTCCTGTTTGCTATGATAAAGATCTTTTTGTTTTGTTTTGTTTTTTCAGACACCTGTGAGGGTAAAAACCTGTTTTTAGAAGACAGTTGTAAATAGCACATGATACCACATAGGGTTCCTTTTGTATTTACAATAACCAGAATTACTGACAACTACATTTTTTTCGACTCTGCGGAACGACTAACATCTATTTCTTGATACAGTAGATGGTTTCGTTCAACTGTAAATGGTTTATAAATATGTGGCTCATACAGTCTGGTTTATTGCATTGAAATCATAAGGATTTGGATCCCATCAGTAGAGAGAGGATGCAACTTTGGTTTGGGGGAATATTTATGAGTTTGTGTACATGTAGAAATACCAAGAATTTTGTGCTGTTTAATAAATCCTCTCCTGATTACTGACATTGATTTACTGTTTTGGTTCTTTTTTCGTGATGAATAAGATGTTTGCATAGTAATTCATCAGGATTGTGATGTAAATGTAAGTACACAGTTTAAGGTAGTTAAAAATTTACCAGAAGTGACATCATGCAGCTTGTCAATATTTACTGAATGCAAACTAGAGGCTATGTAGAAATGAAGGAGCCACCCTCTGTCTGGCTGCAGCAGTCTCACACGTCGTGACTGACTTTGGTCTGTTCTTTGTAAGGTTGCTTCATCTTGTTTGTTTTTGCCATTTGTATCTGAGCAGCTTATCTCTGGTCCTAACAAAACATTTCAGTTTAAGACCTGGACTTTGACTGGGTCATTGACCCACACCGTGCTGTTAGACTTGCTGCCATGTATGTATTCATTATACAGTATGACTTAAATCTAAGTTGTTTAACAAAAGGTCTCCCATATTACTCTAAAATACTTTGGTATATGGTAGAGTTAATGATCATCTCAGTGGGTGTGTACCATTGGTCACCCAGTAAGGAAATCTGTCTGTTCCATATACATCCTTCAGTGAGTTCCAGTGTAGTTTGACCCTAGGGCCTAGGGTATCCCTATCCCTAGAAAGTGAAACTCACATTCATTACATGTAGAGAAAAATAGGTCTTGACCGATTTCAACAATAGGCTTCTTGTAATTTCCATTCGGAGCCCAGACCAGGTTATGAGTGCATATAAATGAACAGACTTTCCTGAAGCCTGATGTTTTTGTTTAAAATATCATTTTCATTGATCTGATGTAATATTCAAATTCCCTGAAACACTGAATTTTGGGTTTTTATTATCTCTCTGAAATGAAGGAAAAATGAACAATGTTCAACAAGCCCAGATCATCAGTCCTTTCCTGTAGAAACTTGTACATTGTTGCCAAAGATCTCGGCTTTTGCGAGAGGAATTTTGTTCTAGGAGTCTTGGGATTTATTCAGATGCAACGTTGCAAACCAAAGTCATGCTGCCACATTTATTTTCAGAGAGAGGGTTTCTTCTGCAACCCCAAGTCTGCTATATTAGCTCTGGAACATTAACATTAGCTGAGGCCGGACGAGCTGAAGATGGAGTTCTTGGAAATTTGATAAATTCTCAGACTAAACATATCTGTTTTTCGGAATATCTGCAATAGTCTTGAAAGTTTTTCACCTATGATTAGTTATTCTCGTTCTAACACAACGATCGCTGGATAATTTGTAAATGTTCTTAAAACATTCTCAGATTTTTGGGAAGTACACTGATGGTGTTTCATCTCTGTATTGTGACACACCTATATCCTGCAGAGCAACAAACTGCATAATTTTAAGGAACTGAATAGCTGTACTCCACTGCTAATTCTCTGTCACATTTAGACCTAATTCTAGTTGCAGTTTAGATATTACTTATTGTTATCTTTTCTGATTAGTTCTTTTGAATATATCCATTTGAATTGTATTTTTTATGTTTAGCTTTATACCTATTTTGAATCAGATTACTCTTTCAAATCCATCGTCAAGTCAACAGCACAGGGAGGTGGCAAGGTTTAACATTTCCGTCGCTCACTAGTCAGAGAGAAGGTGTTTGGAGAAGATGGTGTGGATGCCAAGGGGAAACAAATCCAATAGGAATATAAACAAGATTGTACTAGTTCTGAAGACAAACATGTTCATGAACACTGTTTGCTTCAGGTTCAACCATCCACTCCAGCATCCATTATGTTTTAGGGCCATCGGATTCCAACTCTGGCTCAAACTTTGCAGCTCCAGTGCTTCAGAATCTATGTTGAAATCGGTCAAAAGTCATTTGTTACCACAGTGTTTATCAATGTGAATTGACCAGCTTGAATCTTGTTCCTCGTGTGATGTCATTGACCCAATACACATAGAAATCAGAACTAGCTGGGGTTTTTTTCCTTCTCTGTGCTTTTAAAAAATGTAGTTTTTATGAGATCATGCAGTGAATCCATACTTCACTGCCCAGCGTGCTTTGTCAGTGTTCACTTTTAAGTGGAAAAAACGACCAGTGGATAGTTTCTATTGAAGGACAACTTGTATAGCTTTTATTTACCTCAAGCACACGTGGGAGGAATAAATGCATCTACAAAATGTCGAAAATAGACAAAAATGATCCACAGATAGAGACAAAGCATTTCTGTTTGCAGTTGAAAAGTACCTGTAAACAGTGACTAAACTGCTGCCCCCATCGATTCTCTGCCGCCCAGCGATAACATTTAACATGTCTGAACTTTGCATGGTCGGGTTTGTTTGTGTGAGTGGGCGTGGTTTCCCAAATAAGGCCAAGTGGGTGGGGCCATCGTAATGGCAAGCGTGTGACTAGTATAATGATGCGTTTACTTGATTCTCGTAAAAATTCAAATTTACTTCTTTAACAATTGACTGGGTGATATGAATTTTCAGATTCAACCACAAGTACAGCAATCTGTTTTTTAGACAACCTAAACGCTAAAATGTTGATATTCCTAAGATGGGAAAACAACTGACCTGCAGACGCACCATAGTAGATTCCTTTAACATCCTGTTTTTAATTACAATTGAACTGACATGATTTTTTTTAGCATCTTTATTAAAGTCAATTAAGTTAGACTTGTTACGGTTTATTACAGAGTGCATATTTCTTATTTTTTCAAGATTCTTTGTTACTCTCATTTGTTATATAATTTCCGATAGCCTTGAAGGCAACACATCCTCCGCTAAGCTAGTGGGCTGCAAAAACACCTGCATCTCAAGAGAACGGACAGTGTTGTTAAGCTGCTCATCTAGGTTTTGCGTCTTGACCGCAGAAAAATGCTGCACCCGCAGAGATCCCTGTCCGAGCTGCCGAAGATGTCCGCTGCCAGTCAGGTGGAAAGAGCCGTGCTGGTAAGCGCCTCCAACAGGGAGACACACAGGGACAGCCTGCTGAAACAGACAGCTAGCCGTCTTATCCTTACACACCCCAAATGTTGCTGTGGGACATCTTGCCGTCCAGTTCTTGGTCGGCATAGCACGACGCCAGTCTAAATGTTTGTGAGGCGCGAGGGGAGCAGGAGCTCGCGCTGTCACCGCTGCCAATCGGAAGGCCCGCGTGGTGACAGATGACAGAGCATCACTGAACATGGAGGCCGGTCCAAAACTAAATGAGACAAATACATCAAAAATAGATCAAATGCACAGATGTTTTGCTTTTATTTTGAAGAGGAAAACATTTTGGATAAACTGATGTTAATCTTTTAAGACGATTAACATGCTGAACTTGATTAGACACTACAGGTATACAATTATTAGGCAAGTGAGTATTTTTAGCATATCAATACTTTTAGACATATTTTCTGACTCCAAGCTGGATAAACTTTAATGCTTAATGGATTTAAGCGTGTAAGTGTAATGAAGGAGGGTGTGGGCTAAGGAGGTCGGCACCCTATGTCAAGATGTGCATTAGGCAGCTTCTTTTCTTTAGCTTTAAAAGACTGAAAAGTCCAAAATGACCTAACGTCTTTCAGAGGGATGCAGCACGCTTGAAATTGCTAAGATATTGGGGCGTGATCACAGAACCGTTTTTTTTTTGCATATAGACAACAGGGTCGCAGGAAAAGTGACTGCCAAGGATTTGAGAAGAATCAAGCATGAAGCTACCAGGAACCCATAATCTTCCAGTGCTGACATCTTCCATTACTGGGCCTGTAGCTGGATTAGTAACGGGCACAGAGCACCACTTCGAGTCAGATGCCAGCAAGATGGAGGTGGGGTACTGGTATGGGCTGGTATTAAAAAAGGTGAGCTGGTTGGACCTTTTCAGGTTTAATATGGGCTCAAAATCAACTCCCAAACCTACTTCCAGTTTTTGGCCACTTTCTGCAAGCAGGAAGCAGGAAGTCTGCATCTTTCAGAAAGACAATGATTTTTATGCGGGACAATGCTCCATCACATGCATCCAAGTACTCTTCTGCAGGGTTAGCCTGAACCCAAATGAGAACTTGTGGGCAGTTCTAAACAGGAGATTTACAGTGAAAGCAAATAGTCCACCTAGGAACAGTGTCTGGGAGGCCGTGGTTGCTGCTGTACACGAAGCTGATCGCCAACAGATCAAGAAACTGACATAAATGGAAGGCTTATCACTGTTTTTGAAAAGAAGGGGGGCTACATTGGTCGCTGATTATCATTATTTTTATGTCATAAATGTTTATTGGAAAGTTTTAAGTTGTATGTTTATAATTCTCACTTTAAACATATGAAAATAAAGTGAGAAGAAAAAATGTTTTGTGAAAAGTTTCTTGCATTTAGTTGCATAAAAACTCACAATAAAAACTGCACAATAAAAGTTGCCCAATAGTTGTGCACATAAGGATATTTTCCTAAGGAAGCCACAACCTGACTTTTACTTACTTAAACATTTCTGTCTGAGATTTAACATTTTAGATTACCTGCGAGCACTGTAGTTGGTGATTAATATATATTATCCTACATATATCCTATCCTAGTATATATTCTCCTAAAATGAGATCAATAGAACCTTGGCTAAACAGGGAAACAGAACAACCAAATTGTTGTTCATTGTCTTGCAAAACTGTTCCTACCAATGGAACTGTTCTACATGTTGTCTCACTACAACCACAAACTTCAGTGTGTTTTTATTGGAATTTTATGGGATACAGAATTCTGAAGTGGTAGGAAAAAAGGCGCATGGCTTGTCTAGAGAACAGACATCTGAGAAATTGAGGCATACATTTGAATGAAATTTTGTAGAACCACTTTCAGTTATAGCTGCGAGTCTTCTGTGGACCTCTCTACCAGCGTTGCACATTCAGAGACAGAATGGAGAGTGTCTGTAAACATCACTTTTCAAGTCTTTGCAGAGATTCCCAGTTGGATTTAGTTCTGGGCTTTGACTGGACCATTCTAACGCATAAACATGCTTTGATCTTGACCAAATTTTCCTGCGGGAAGGTGAACCTCCACCCCAGTCTAAAGGCCTGCCTGTCTATGCTGAAAAAGAACATCCCCAAAGGATGCTGCAAACACAATCATGTTACCATGGAGATGGCATGTTCGGGATGATGTGCAGTGTTCTGTCACACATAGGTTTTAATTGAAGGTCTGCCGTTGTTCCATCTTCTCATCATGTTCAGATGATGGATTGAACTGAGCTCTGTGAGATGTTCAAAGCTTTGGATACTGTTTTAGAATCTAACCCTGCTTTAAACTTCTCCACAACTTTCTCCCCGCCCTGTCTACTGTGGTCCTTGGTCTACATGATGCTGTTTGTTCTCTAATGTTCTCTAACAAACCTCAAAGATTAGAAACAGAACATCTGAACTTGGATTAAACAACTGACAACTGGACTCTGTTTACTGATTAGGTTACTTCTGAAGGTAGCTGGTTGCACTGAACTGTATTTAGAGGTATCAGAGTAAATGGGTCTGAAGACAAATGCATGCAGCACATTTCTGATTTATGTAAAAATGCTGAAAACTATTAATTATTCTATTTTATGTTGGTCCTCAGGTCCTGACAAGTTTGCAGCTGAAATTTGACAAAGCGTAAAAAAGTTCAGCATACTCTTGTAAAGGCTCCGTAAGAAGTAGTGTCCAGATGCTTGTATTGATCTTACAGGTATTCACTGTGATTCTTTCATCTGTTAGGAGGAGGAGTTTAACTGGCTGCTGAAAGAAGAAGTTCACGCTGTCCTGAAGCAGCTCCAGGAGATCCTAAAGGTAAGAGCTGAGATTTAGTGATGGACAATAAAACAATTTCACTAACTTATCAAGAAACAGAAAAGTCAAAAATAATAATAACAAAGGTAGGCTTTGAAATTGAATGTGGCCAACAGGCAGTATGAGAGACCACCATTATTTAACCCTTTCAACTCTAAGCCTATTTTTAGTTATCTGCTGGAGAAACTGCTTCACCATAATAAAATGTTTATATCTTTGCAATCACATGGTCTATTTGAATATCTTTGGTGTCGTAGTAATGGGAACACTTCTAAGATGTGTTAGGGTGGATGAATCTCAGTATATTTGTTACTGGGGGGAAAAACTATGATGAAAAAACATATTTTAGGATGAGTATTCCTTTGATGTTCTAAACCTCTGTCAAATTATAGTATGATTTGTGATTATTTCTGTAAATATGTATCTTCATAACGTGAAGCAGAAGAGGTTTTAATATTACTGCTCTACCATTTGAATATTCTCATGTGTAAGAATGTATATTTTTTTACTAATGGTGCTTAATACATCAAAATACAGTAGCTTCTAGCATTTTTTTGAAACCGAACAGCAAAAAACAAAACAAGCTGTGACAGAAAATTAGTGACAGAAAGTGCTCTGCATCACGTGCAACATTTCAGCAACAGTATGGATGATGTTCTCAGGCATGCAAGCTTCCCTCTTTTCCTGCAAAGCTAACGATGCTCATTTTGGCCAAAGACCTAAAGTTCAGTTTCATCAGACCACAGGACAAGTCTCCAGTATTCAAGGTATTTGTCCCTGGGTGCAGTTGCAGGATCATTTCCCCGACTCTGTCTTTCTGCCTGACTTTTGTACTATTATGAGCAGACATGTTGCCGACAGTGCATGGCAATGCATATGATGTCATCTGCCCAGTCGTTGCTAAGCTACAGACACAACACTCCAGTGGGTTTGTGGCATGATAGAATAGAATATATTACAATAGAATCAGGATATCCTTTTATTGTTATTGTCACAAGTACAAAGAAATTGAAAAACATTATCTGGTCTGTGCATGACCAACAAATAATTAAAGTAAAATAGAAGTTTGTTAAAAAAGATTAAAATAAAAACACATACACATATTTGTACTGATCACACATTGCCATTATTGCATTTCCCCTTACAGTCTGGCTGTGTTGAGTTTAGCTGTTGCTGGATAGAAACTGTTGTTGAATCTGGTTGTCCTTGCCTTTACTGATCTGCAGCGTGTGCTTAACGCTAACAGTTCAGAGTGTGACCCAGGTGAGTGTGCTTTATGATGTTATGAGCTTTTTTGAGACAATCGAAAGTCACTGCTAAACAAGTTTAAAAAAAAAAGGGAAGGGAGAGAGGAAATTATTGAGGAGTATTCAGAAGCAACTTAAAGTCAAGATAAGAGACAACAAGGAGGTGTACAGAAAAAAATAGAAAAGGCTCCAGGTCCATACGGTGTCAGCCCCAGAGTCCTGAAGGCCTGTGCAGAGCAGGTCCTTGGCATTCTGCAAAACCTTTTCAACCTTAGCCTGACCCAGGAAAGGGTTCTAGGTACCGGTACCGGGTTTCGGTACCAAAGAAAACTCATCCATCCATCTTCAATGCCTATAGACATGTTGCCCTGACATCCCACACCGTGAAGGTCCTAGAGAGACTTGTGAGAGACTGAAGGGTTGTGTGTCTAACCAGGTAGTCAGCAGCACAGGAGCACCACAGGGGACTGTACTCTCACCATTCTTTTTCACTCTGTCCACCTCAGACTTCCAGTACAAGACAGACTCCTGTCATCTGCAGAAATACTTAGATGACTCTGTAGTCGCTCGGTGGATCAGAGATGGACAAGAAGCTGAGTACGGGGAGCTAGGGGACCACTTTGTGGCATGGTGTTAGACTTGACCTGTTAAAATCACAAAAGATTTAGGACTTGACTTGGAGTTTCACACCATGGACTCATGACGTGGACTGGAATCGTTTGTCTTGAAAAGGCTTGAGGTCTTAAACCAAGAAGGAAATGTGTTACAACTGAACTGTGCCTGGTGTGTGATCCAGCCCACTCAGCGCCTTTGACCATTTGCTACTATTTCCTCCTCCTGTTGCTGCAATAACATTGCTGCTTCAACCGTGTTGTTTACATGTTTTTCTCCTGCATCCTGCGATGACAGTGAAGACTCCAACAATGATGGAGAGGGTCTGTCATCCAGCAGTAGGTGTGTGCAAAGTTGAAAAAAGCAAAACAAAAAACTGTCCAAACAACATGTTGGCTGCTATTCAGCAGAAATCTGCACGATAATGTTATGGCACATTCCGTTAGACTTTAAATGCAGACAGAAGCACATTCCTTTTGGGCCAGTCCCTAATTACAAGCCTGGAGACAGCAGACCAGTGGCTGTATTCACATTAAGTACGGGATGCCAGAACTGCCATAAATGTTTTGACTTGGTGTTGAGTGATGAACCCAGGGCAGAGTGCTCCAAAATGGAGAGGACCCCTGACGTCTTTCCTGAAGACATAATGGAAGTGGTTTTTTTTCTTAATACTAATAATAATGGTAGTAGTAGTAGTAGTAGTAGTAAAAAATGTTTTATTTTACCTGGCTGTCCATAATGTGTAACAGGTGAGTAACCCACAGAAAATATGTTCCATTTTTATTTCAGTATTATTAATATATCCCAAATACAGGGGACCCTCTGTATTTTCTAAACCGTTCCTTAAGCTTGAATAAGGAGGTGAATTCAATGCATTCCTTCACCTTAGCGCTAACACTCATCATGGCAGAGATATGTAAGATTGTCTGAATTAACACGTGTTTTAGAGTTTTTTTTAATTGAGTCCAAAATTGTATCTAGGTACAGTTTTAGATCCTTTGCAAAGAGGTCAAAAAGCTATTTCCTCTTCATTGTTTTACTCTTATGAATCTGAGAAACAGAATCACTTTAATAATAAATGTTTCCATTGTGTATGCAGCCATTTCTGGTGTTACGTGAAGCACTTCTTCTCTTTTACTACATTTCCACTGGTTTCCTAGCATACTGCCCCCTGTGTTTTCGGTGAATACTGCAGTAACATCCGCGTCAACTATAAACGCTTAGCTCTTGTTCAGGCTTGTGTGCCATCAGCAGAGTCCTGCACACCACCCCAAAGCGCAACTATGACAGCCTTTTGATTCATCTGTTTTTTGAGACGAATGATAAGGATGACACTTCCCCTATCTAGTTGTGGGAGACATTTAAAGCATGTCTAAGAGGATATCTTATAGCCTCTCAGTCCTCACAGATAGAATGCAACAACTTAGAGTGACTACAGCGAGATGAAGAGAGACACAAGTTGGATGTGGCGAATGCTGACAGACGATGCATTGAGAAACACAACAAATCTCAGCCCTTAAAACCAAATTCACTGAATCCTTTCTGAAAAATAGGAAAGATTTGGGTCCAAGGAGGGTGGGATGTCTGTTTGGCTGGAGGCAGGAGAGAAGGATGATGAGCTTGTTTCTGAACTGAATCTGTTGAAGAATGTGTTCCGTTCTTTTGCTCTGTCCAGACTTCTTCATATATGCTGCCATCTTTAGTGGCTTAATTCTGGAACAGAATAATCAAGTTGATCTGCTAAATAAAATGCTGTGATGGTAAATGAAATGTTTCTTGGTTTTTGTTTCCAGGAGGCGTCCAGACGTTTCTCCATGTCCACACCAGGCCTGGAAAGTCAGCTGAAGCAGGAAAACTTCATCCTTGGCAGCTCAACGTAATATTTGCAAAGCTTTACCTATTTGTTTTAAAGCCAAACTTTTTAGATGGTGTACAGTTACATTATTTTCCAGTAGGCGTTAGCTGTAGCTTACAGTAAGCAGACAATGTTTGTTAGAAAACAATGGCTTTCTGTGTGAGGAAGAGGGGGATAAATGGTCTGAGTGTTTAGGTGAGTCCGTTTTATTGTCACCTCACATTCAGCCAAAGATTCAGCCAATCAAAAACAGTCAAGGCTACAAGTAAGTAGCAGGTTAATAACATAAAAGATTTGACAATTGAGTTTATTGGCAATATCTCTGTAACCAAACATTATTGCAGCAAGTAAAAATTGGGTTAACCAGAAATAAAACATGAAAGTCTGCAACAAAGATGTTTTGTAAACGATAGTTTTCTAACTTAAAACCCTGAACCTTTTTCTAGCCTGTTTTCTAGTTCTCTAGAAAGCTCATATCCAGTCATTTTTTAACAAAACAACATGGAGAATGCACAACTGGTCTTATTCCTTTATTCACTTTAAAAGACTAATAGCTAATAAATTTGTTTCAACTGACAAATAATTGCCGATGATGAGCAGCTTTAGAGTTTTACAGTTGATTAATTCCTTCCATTATTCCTTAAGTTGCACTGGATCTATAAGCAGGAAAAGTTTAAACCATTATTTTTACATACAATTTCAGATAACTACAGCACAAACAGATATTTTATTAAAAATGTTTTTTTTAAAATAAAAACAGTTCTTAATTTGTCTCAAAAAGAGACAAATAAAGGCCAGTTGTGAGATATCTAACAATTGGCCTTTATTTTTTTCTTTTTGAAAAAGTGAGACAACAGGAAATAGGGTGGAGAGAGGGGGGGCGACCTGCATTAAATGTCAACGGGCTGGGACTGGTATGGGGGAAATTTACTGCCAAAAATCAAGGGCACATATTTTCAATATGAGGGCAGGATTTCATTCTGCTTGTACTCACACTTAGTACTGCTTGCACTCAAAACTTCTGCTTTCTTTCAAATATACTCTTTTCTCTCACAAATCTTTCTTTCTGCGCTCTGATGTAATGCTTCTTGCATAGATGATTTCTCCTCCTGCTTGCTTCATCCTCGATGCGCGCAAAGTTGCTCTCTGCTCGGATCAAAACTGCGCCCTCGAGTTTCTTCTCTGCTTACAAATTCTTTTTGCTCTCTCTCAGATTAAAGTCGTATCATCTCCTAGCAACCATGTCAGCCAATAGAATGACAGTGTGCAACTGCTAGGTCACAGGCTTAGTTGGGATGCGCTGTTTCCTTCTACTGAGCGTACCTGGGTTGCTACTACCCTGACACAGGTCATACGGAGCAAAATCTGTGTTTCTATGCATACGGTGCGCGTCGCAATTTAGTGAAATAGGTCAATCTACTTCAATGGATAGCTCAACTCAGCAAAGTATGATGACAATGGATAATTCAAACTATCCTGAAGTAAGTGATTTTAAACATTCAGTAGTTTAATATCTACGTCTATCAACATAAACAACATTAAAATAAAATATGACAATCAAACACATTTTTTCAGTGGAAGACATATTTAAGAATTACATTGTAAATTTGCTAATTCATCTAGTATGTCAAAAAAAGTTACTGATTTACAATATCACTGTTATAACAATATTTTCAATAAAATGGTGACAAAGCTAACCTTACATTTTAAGGGTTTGGTCCTTGTTGGGTTAAATAGCTGTTTATGATATCTGAATCATACATTTTATAAATAACTGCTTATTCTTCATTTTCCATAATTTGAGTGCTTCACAATAAAATAACTGTAATGTTATACTTTCTACCATTGTTACAGACTCTGCTGAAGCGTCAAATTCTGGAGCAATTTCTGAGGCAAATGCAATGTGTTCTCACTCATCAATTGTAGCAACACAGGCAGAGTCAGTAGAAGGAAACGAGCACACCCCAACTAAGCTGCAACCTAGCATTTACACACAGTCATTCTATTGGCTGATATGGTTGCTAGGAGATGATACGACTTTAATCTGAGAGAGAGCAAAAAGAATGTGGGAACAGAGAAGCAACTTGAGAGTGCAGTTTTGATTGAGCAGAGAGCAAGTTTGTGCACTTGGAGGATGAAGCAAGCAGGAGGAGAAATTATCTATGCAAGAAGCATTAGATCAGAGCGCAGAAACAAAGATTTGAGATAGAAAAGAGTATATTTGAAAGAAAGCAGAAGTTTTGAGTGCAAGCAGAATGAAATCCTGCTCTCAAATTGAAAATATGTGCTCTAGATTTTTGGCAGTAAATGTCCCCCATAGCCTGGAGCCTGTGACAGCCGCGTCGAGGACTAAGGCCTCCGTACATGGGTCGCTTGCTTTACTCCTGCATCGCCGGCGCGCCCACAATAAGCAGCTTAAAGATGTTTTTAAACGTGAAAGTTAACCTCAAAACTTCATCTGTGCATTCTTCAAGAATAAGCCTACATTATAAAATGAGCTCCGGAGTTTTCAGACAGCAGAGCTGTGCTCTGGCTGCAGGCTCAGCGGTTGGAGTGTGTTTTTCCACTAACTGCAGCCTGATCCTGCCATATCACTCAGTCATTCTACTCCCTGCTGTTTGCTGCAGCTGAAAGTGGATATAAGGCGTTTTGGTATATCAGGTGAATAACCGTACCAGAATATAAACTATTTTGTAATTCAATCAAAAATGTTTGACATTTTAAGTTAATGTAGCTATTTTATAAACTGTGTCAAGTCAAGTTTATTTATATAGCGCTTTTCGGCAACAAGGCACTCAAAGCGCTGTACATGAGGAAAAACATTACAATGATACAGAAAATCAAACACAGAAAAACAAATCAAATGACATTAATAATCCGTGGGAATTTACTGGTAAGAGCTGGTTCTAATCCAATCTTTCTAATAGAGGTAATTAGCTCATTAAGTCCTCTGTGGTAAGGAATTCATCCTGTGCTAAAAGAAAGATGATAATATTAATCCATGAGGTCGCTGGTATGAGGCAGTTGTGGTCCCATCATTCAAATAGTAACAGTCCTGGGCACTCACTGAAGTCTAAGTAGAGAAGCTGGGTCACTGGTATAAAACAGTTTAGGTCCAAACTTTTTAAATACTAATAATGTTTGGCTTTCACTGGTATAAAATAGTTGTAGTACAATCCTTCTAAGAAATCTAAAAATCTCTGGTCATTGTTGTAAAAACAGCTGTAATCAAATTTTCAAATACTAATAATATTTGGCTTTTGCTGGTAATCCTTCTGAGAAATCTGAAAATCTATGAAAAGTAATGAAATCACACATTTAGGTAAAGTAAGATTGGAGGGAAAAAATCATATTTCAGACTCTATTCTTAGCAGAATAGAGTCTGAAATAGTACAAAAAACCTCAGCAGGGGTAAGCAACACACACATAAGTAAAGATTTAGCAAGGGTACGGTGGACTCTTGAGGGTGCGAATATATAAGTCTGAGTGTGTTTGCAAGAATTAGACTGTCAACACTGATAGAAGCGCCGTTGTTCTTGAGAAGAGAGGTGGAAGTTTTATCAATCGGCCGCATAGTCCTATCAGCACACAGCTGGTAATGTCGCCGAAGTATTTCCTTACAAGTTCATTTTATCTGTCTTCGCAGCACATTTTGGGCATGTAAATTCATAGTAAGAAAAGTATTTTTATAGAGTCCACTTTAATGATCAAACAGAACCCCTTTTCCTTATATAGTGTAATATACTTTATAATATTCCTTGTATAGTACAGGGGTTAGACAATGAAACTGAAACACCTTTCATTTTAGTGTGGGAGGTTTCATGGCTAAATTGGACCAGCCTGGTAGCCAGTCTTCATTGATTGAAACTGCAGCAGGTACTAAGTGTTCAGTGTCTATTTTCAGTTCCTTCGTGTTCAGAGAAGATGTTTTAAAAAGTAAACAAATAAGATTATTTAATTCAACAACATGTTAGAAATATTTTGCAGTCAAACAGTAGTCCTACAGCAAGTCTGCTTGTAATAATGTGACATATACTGTATAATAAAACCACACCATCCCTAAGACTGGCTTTTCATGTAAACCTATCTTAGTGGAGTATGAACTCTATTATTTTCCATTCTTCATAGCTTTATGCAGGCAACTCTGCAAGAGAGACAACAGTTCCTAGTTTAGGTTCAGTTACCCAGTAGCTCCCAGTGATCCTCTTCACTTTCGTGTCCTTGCATCCTCTACTGCGCTGTCTACATATCTTCTTTTACATTATATAACTATTAGTTTATGATTAGACAGTCATTGCATCAATGCTCTGTTCTTGCCAACCTATGAGGATGGATGGATGGATGGATGGGGATATTTGGTTGCACAGAACCCTGCCCCTTTGACAACCCAGGGGTAATATGAAAAGTCCTACCCTACAAAAGGAACCATTTTTTCTGTGAAAGTGAGGACCTTGAAAACTGAAATTACTTGGGTAAAATTGTGTCGAAACACGCAGAAAGCTTTTAAAGTCCAGCTAATGGCTGAAACTTCATGCAATGGAAAGGGGCTACAGAGGGACTCTGGGATTTCTGAAGACACTTGATTTGTTTGACACAAATTTTATTTCAGGGTATCGGAGTAAAGAGACATGAATATAAATGTACTTTACACTTTTCAGATTGTATTTGTAAAAACCTTTTAATACAATGTTTGTTTTATTTGTCTTCTACTTGACAATTCTGTTACATAGACTCCCAACAAAATACATTGGA
Organism: Crenichthys baileyi; assembly: GCA_036173005.1. Classification (NCBI taxonomy): domain Eukaryota; kingdom Metazoa; phylum Chordata; class Actinopteri; order Cyprinodontiformes; family Goodeidae; genus Crenichthys; species Crenichthys baileyi. The sequence goes on from JAHHUM010000646.1 coordinate 49,513, forward strand.
TTTTGTGGTTGGAACATGACTAAATGTGAATAAGGTCAAAGTGTATGAATACTTTTATGAGACACTGGACATGTTGGAAGTTTACTTTCTTCTGGATTCTGGAGTGTCCCAGTTTGCATTACTCTACATAACTTTATGGAAGCACTTTTAAAAGACTGATATTTTATTCATTGGGTTGTTTTTGCAGCATGGATCAGGTGAAAGGGGTGCTGACTCTGCAGGGAGAGGCTCTGACTCAGGCTGTGAGTAGGCAATATTTCCCTCATTGCTCCCTCAAACACTGATTAAAGGCTGAATGACAGCTTTCAATGTTTAACTTTTCTCAACAGGACATAAACCTGAAGGTTGCCAAGAGCAGCCAAGTCCTGCATTTTCAGTTCAGAGAAGACAAACAGTGGAAACTGCAGCAGGTACTAAGTGTTCAGTGTCTATTTTCAGTTCCTTCGTGTTCAGGGAAGATGTTTTAAAAAAGTAAACAAATAAGATTATTTAATTTAACAACATGTTAGAAATATTTTGCAGTCAAACAGTAGTCCTACAGCAAGTCTGCTTGTAATAATGTGACATATACAGGGGTTGGACAATGAAACTGAAACACCTGTCATTTTAGTGTGGGAGGTTTCATGGCTAAATTGGACCAGCCTGGTAGCCAGTCTTCATTGAGTGCACATTGCACCAGTAAGAGCAGAGTGTGAAGGTTCAATTAGCAGGGTAAGAGCACAGTTTTGCTCAAAATATTGAAATGCACACAACATTATGGGTGACATACCAGAGTTCAACAGAGGACAAAATTGTTGGTGCACGTCTTGCTGGCGCATCTGTGACCAAGACAGCAAGTCTTTGTGATGTACAAAACCCGTATCCAGGGGTAATGTCAGCATACCACCAAAAGGACGAACCACATCCAACAGGATTTAACTGTGGACGCAAGAGGAAGCTGTCTGAAAAGGGATGTTCGGGTGCTAACCGGATTGTATCCAAAAACATAAAACCACGGCTGCCCAAAATCACGGCAGAATTTAAATGTGCACCTCAACTCTCCTGTTTCCACCAAAACTGTCCGTCGGGAGCTCCACAGGGTCAAATTACACGGCCGGGTGCTATAGCCAAACCTTTGGTCCCCTCATGCCAATGCCAAACGTCGTTTCAATGTGCAAGGAGTGCAAATCTTGGGCTGTGTGGAAACATTTGTTTTGAGGTCCACCTTTTACTGTTTTCCCCCCTTATCCTGGAGGGGTTCGGTGTTGGGAGAAGCCCCAAGAAGCGTACACCCAGACGTTGCATGCCCAGAGTGAAGCATGGGGTGGATCAGGTGGGGTTTTGGGTGCCATATCATGGCATTCCCTTGGCCCAATACTTTTGTGCTAGTGGGCGCGTCCCTGCCAAGGACTACCGAACCATTCTTGAGGACCATGTGCATCCAATGGTTCAAACATTGTATCCTGAAAAGGCGGTGCCGTGTATCAGGATGACAATGCACCCAAAACACACGCAATACTGGTGAAAAATTTGGGTTTGATGAACATGAAAGTGAAGTTAAAATCTCCCATGGCCTGCACAGTCACCAGATCTAAATATTATTGAGCCACTTTGGGGTGTTTTTGGAGGAGCGAGTCAGGAAACGTTTTGCTCCACCAGTATCACGTAGTGACCTGGCCACTATCCTGCAAGAAGAATGGCTTAAAATCCCTCTGACCACTGTGCAGGACTTGTATATGTCATTCCCAAGACGAATTGTTGCTGTATTGGCCGCAAAAGGAGGCCCTACACCATACTAATAAATTATTGTGGTCTAAAACCAGGTGTTTCAGTTTCATTGTCCAACCCCTGTAAATGCTGCAGATGAAGCAGCCTTGCCTGCCACACTTCCTGGTTCCCGTCTCCTCCTGTGTGCCGTTTTCATGGTCTCACTGAGTCTGGCTGTCTGTTATCTCTGGCAGATCCAGTTTCATTCCACAGTTAAAAGACCAACATGTTTGGTTAAATCAGTGGGTTCCCAACCTCTTTCCCTGCTTCTACAGACGATATAAGCTGTGCCCTTTTCTCCACCTTGGAGTTCATCTGCGCACATATCCATATATTTGCACTGATGGTTGCAGGCATGCTCGCAAACAAAACAAAACTTTGCAGCATATTGATCAATTAAAAAGATTCATTATTTGGTGAATAGTGAATGTTAACATGCAAACCTGTTGTGATTGTTTTGCTCACCTTGCACCTGAACAGGAAGAAGCAGAATTTAAACATACATGGCAAAAAGCCTGGATATAAATTAATCTGTTATTGCAGCAGCATAATCTCTCACTGAAAAGTGTAAAATAATTTAATTATATTGATTCAGTGGGGGAAATTCCACATTAAGAAACACTTATATGGCCAACCGAACTGTACCTAAGCTGGAGACACACTGGATTAGTGCCACAGTCTTCACTGGTTTTGGAAAGACTTGGAGTTCCAAATAACAGGCTGGTTTTTAATGACTGAAAGGCTGACTGAACAGCTGGACCTGCTCAGGATTACAGACTACAGGATTTATCAGACCAACTAAAGCCAACTAAATGCATCAATTGAGGTCACAGTTTAAAGGGTAAACAAACATGCCACTAGGTGGTGGTAATAGAAGACAGTCTCAGAATTCAGGCTATATTTCTGTTCCACTCCCCTATGAACTGAAAGAGGTGCAATTTAGAATGTGTTTCATTATGGTTTGTATGTGTTGACTGTATTCTTTGTTTTGCTCATGTCAGGCTCTGTGTTGTTGTTATTTTGTGGGTTTTGGATTGACTGAACTGGCAACATTGGCTGAAAAACGTGCATTGTTTTTGTTTCAGCAGACATAATGTTTGGGCTGAATTATGCAAAAACTCAATTTATGATTAATACATTTATTCTATTTGGAAAATGTTTAAATCAGAAATATCTTTGTCTTAAAATTGAGACCCAACTTAACCACATTGTTTTAAAATTAGACATGTTAATTTAATTGCATTTTTAAATTTATGATCAATTAGATAAGTTACTATATTATCCATTAAACTGACATAAAATGGAAAATTTCTTTCAGCACCTAGCAAGAAAAGACTAACTAGAGACTGAGATGGTCATGAGGCATGGCAGAAGGCTGATTTGACGTTTGATGAATCTTTTCTGTACTGTTGTGTATGCTTTGGATCATTATCCTGCTGATGACCCATTGTCAGTTTACCAGGTTTTACCTAAAATCCCCTGATATTTTCAAAGAGTTCATGATGTCATGCACTCTGACAAAGTTCCCATGGCGCTTGGAAAAGAAATTGGCCCACTGCATCATGGATCCTCCACCATGCCTAAGAGTGGGCATATTTCACCAAACCCCCCTGGAGTGTTTTTTGTAGAAGAGTTCCAGTTAAAGACCTGGCTCAGTTCAGCAAAGGTTTGTGATTTTAGGACAGAAAAAGCATTTTTTCTGACATTACTACCAACAACCAGCTGAAGATAGTATCTCGAGGTTGTTATGGAGACTAAGATGCAGTTCTGTAGTAATGAGCTTAGGAGATTCTTTTACCTCCGTTACTATCCTGCTCGCTGACTATGGAAGATAAATATGGCTCTTTATCCAGACTGGTGGTCAGTAGCTTAACCTTTTCCACATCGACATCTGAAGACGGACTTCATCTTGAATCTCTATCATTATTCCTGTTCTTTTATTTTCTCAGATCCAGGATGCAAGGAACCATGTAAACCAAGCTTTGCTGCTTCTAAACAGCCGTGATGAGACGTACCAGTTCAAGACGGGGGCTGAGGTTAATAAGGTCTGTCTCTCTGAGCTCGGTGGCACCTCGGGGTGCAGCTGAATGTGGCTACTCTCTGTGATAATGACCAGATGTTTCTGTTCACCCTAAAGCTCATGGACGCAGTGATGTTACAGCTGACACGTGCACGAAACCGCCTCACCACTCCTGCATCCTTGACTCTTCCAGAACTTGCAACCAGTGGTCTGATGGTACGGGCCAGCATGAGTAGGCCTTTCACACAAGCTCCATTTTTAATGCTGCAGCAATACCTTGCATAAGTATTCGTATTAAGGTTTTGTCACATATTACAAGCATAAAGCTCAATCTATTTGTTTCATCCAAATTTTATGTGAAAGACCCACACAAATGAATGCATTGTTGTGAAAGCAGTAAATAAAATCCAGGGTTGAGAAGTGATCTATGTAGTAGACAGAGTTCATCTGCGTGTAACTGAATCTGAGTCTGAGGCAGATATTCTGTTTCTGGCCTCAGAGGTTTGTTAAAGAACATCATAGAAAAAGCAGCATCTTGAAGACCAAGGAACACTGCAGACAGGTCTGGGAGAAAGTTGTGGAAACGTTTAAAGCTGGGTTAGGTTCTACAACAATATCCCGAGCTGTGAACATGTCACAGAGCTCTGTTTAATCCGTCATCTGAACATGGAGAGAGGATGGACCAACTGCAGACCTGCCAAGACCAAGACATGGATGTCCAACTAAACTGACAGACTGGGCAAAACAGCATTAATCAGAGAAGCAGCCAAGAGATGCATGGTAACTCTGGAGGAGCTGCAGAGATTCACAGCTCAGGTGGGGGAATCTGTTGGCGAAACAGACAGGGCAAGTCTACCCTCTCCAGCACTTATGGACAAGTGACAAGAAGAAAGCTGTGTAAAGGATCCCATAGGAAGGTCCGTTTGCAATTTGCCAGGAGCCATGCAGGAGACACAGTAAACATGTGGATGTAGGTGCTCTGCTAAGATCAGACCAAAATCAGGAACTGGGAAGCTGTTCAGAGATGATGGGAAGATGGATGGAACTCAATACAGGACAATCCCAATTGGACAGATTTTCTTTTTGTGCCTTGAGATAAAATTAGCTGCAAATCGGCATTATATAAATTAACTGAATCCTGAAAAAAAAAACGGCTGCAGAATACATACCCAAAAAGACCTGCAGCCGGTACTGCAGCCAAAGGTGGTTCTAGTGTTAACTTGGAGGAGCTGAATATAAATGCACACCACACTTTTCAGATTTCTATTTGCAGAAAAATAAAAAACAACAAAAATCATTTTCTTTCCTCGCAATTCGGTACTACTTTATCTTGGCCTGTCACATAAAATCCCAATAAAATACAACGAAGGTTATGGTTATGTGACAAAGACTGGACAGTTCCAGGGGTCTGAATGCCTGTGCAAGGTGTTGTATCTGCAGGGTGTAGAGTACAGGTGTCAGCTTACTGACATGAAGCCTTGAGATGTTGTTTCACACCTTTTTCTATCTGTCATTTTAACACCAGAAAATGTTCACTCCCCCTATGCCTGGTGATGTGATGGTGAACTTTTACATAAATTTAAGCAAACTGTGTCTGACTGTCTACCAGCTACATGTGCTGCCTCCCAACACCACCAAGGTTAGAACCAACAACACTTTAATGGATCCACCTACAGCTCACCTGCCTGCCGTTTTAATGGTTTCCCTCCTGTCTTCTTAGAACTTCAAGCCAACAGGAAGCTCAGTGTTGCACAATCCTGGAGCGATGTTGTAAGTTTGCTTTTCCAGATACAGTATAGCCAAACTTGTCTGTCTGCTGTAAGGTGGCCCCTTTTGTACTCATTAATCAATGAGCATCTTGAGAGCTTTTTATCCAACCACCTATCAGATTAAAATCTATAAAGATTTACTTTGTGGCATAAATATAAAAGGACTGTTTTCAGCTCTACTTTAGGCAGTCAGAAGCCACTGTCACCTAGTTCATTAGAGGTTGCAATGCTGTGAAAAGTATTTTTGCTTCTATAAAACCTAAATGTTTCAGATCATCAAATAAACTTTAATATCAACAAAAGATAAGCAGGGTAAATACTAAACTCAGTTTTTAAATAATGAACTCATCTTTTAAAGGATAAAGCTATGCAGACCAACTTGTGTGTGAAAAAGTAACTGCCTCTAAACTTAATAACTGGTTATTTCACCCTTGGCAACAACGACGGCCGTTTGAAATCAGTCTTTTACATCACTGTGGAAAAATTCTGGCCCACTCTTCCTTGCGGAGCTATTTTGATTCAGTCACATTTGAGGGTTTCCCAGGATGAACTGCTTGTTGAAAGTCATGTCAAATAACCCGAGTCAGATTTATGTTTGGACTCTGATGCCTTTCAGAGGCTTTGGATCAATAAAGTTAATTACGCAATTAGTTTTATGTCTTGAGCTATCCTTTTTGTAGAGGAAAACTGCCCTGGCACATGTAGGCAACCATCTGCTCTTTATGGTATGCCTGAACACTGCAACAGGACACGTAAAAAAAAACAAAAAACATTTTTATGGACAAAATCAAATTCCTATCCTGAGCAGAGGGGGTGGCAAACCAACGTGGCTGATTTGTGTACCAGTGTATCGTGCTTTTCCGATGTTAAAAGTGGATTTCTATAAAAACCTGTTTTTGACGTGTTTTTGATTGCTCCAGGTAACTTGCCATAGAAAGAGTGTCTTGCATAGCTCTGTTTCCAGGCTGTGCTCTGAAAGCAGTCCTGCAGCAATACAGCAGCTTCCTCATTCCATACCCACAGTGTCGGAACTACAGACTAGAGGCTTGTTAGCTGTAACCATCGTCTACGAGATGTAGTCACTCTACTTACATGTGTAGATGTATTATATCTTAGTGGCAGCAAAAAAAAGCATGTGGTTATAACACAGTGCTGCATCCGTACTGATAACCTTCTTATGCCCTTGAATGACTGATACACATTTTGCTCTTAAAACAAGAGTCCCATAGAGGTCGCTGCAAGAATCAATGTATTTCTTCTTGACACATTGATTCTTCTTTTTATATATATATATATAATTATTTTTCCATTTTTAAAAATATACAATCACACACAAACCAAAAAAAAAAAAAGAAAATACAGCAAAAACCAAGCGATAAACGAGGTGCAGATTATACAGACTTGTTTCTTTTACGGGTAGTACATGGGTGTCAGACATATTCTGGCCTTCTAGGCAAAATATATGTTCTCCATTTCTTCCAAAATTTTATTGAAATTGTCCATTTGAAGTCTGTTATGAAATGTGATTCATTCCATAATAAATATTGAATAAACCAGATTATAACAGGGATTTTTGTGCTGCCAAGCTCAACATGCCAAACATACATTTAGTATTTTTATCCACATCTATAGAGTACCAAGTACCAAATAATAATAATTCATCCCAATTTAAAGTTATCTGCACATTTCAATATTATTTTCAATTCTGTTTGAATCAAGTTCCAGAAGCTTTGTATAAATGGGCATGACCAGAACAAATGAAAGTGTTTTACTTCCCTCTACGCCACAGTTTCTCCAACAAGTAGTTAAACCAGAGTTGGGTGAACTCTGTGCTGGAGTTATAAAATATCTACAGAGGCTCTTCCAGCCAAAGCTTCTTTTCCACTGCGAAGAGCAATGCTTTAACCAAATGTCCTCCAATATTAAATGATTTGCTTTCTTTTTTCCATATTTGTTTAAAAAAAGTAATCACAGATTATATTACATTTCTGAAGATCCCTATATTATCTTGATATTAATTGGAGAGCTGAATCATATAGATATGTTTTGAAAAAAATCTTCAAAATGGGCATTTTAAAAACATTCTTAATGTTTAGATATAAACTATGTATATGATGACGAATTTGTAGAAATCTGAAGAAATCACTATTTTGTAGTTAATATTCTCATAATGGATTGAAAATTTCCTATTGATACAGTATGACGATAGGCCTTTGCCTCTCCAGATGTAAAATGTTGCGTCTGCTTTTCCAGGTACAAAATCTTAATCATAAGAGGCCCAACGCAATAACTATCTCTCCCTGCAGATTATTTCTAGTTATATATTTCAGCCATAGTTTCAAAGGTACGTTAATCCACTGATTGTTTTGATGCAACTGCTCTTCAATGAGCCTTTTATCTCCAAGTCTAGCTTGTATCAGACAACCTCCAGAAAGGCACATTTCTCTCCATCTCGCTTTATATTCTAAGTTACACCAGCATACCAGTGTTCTGAATTGGGCTGTGATGTAGTAATCCTTGAAGTTGAGTAAAGACAGGCCGCCTTTCTCTTTTTCTAACTAAAGAGTTTTAAGATGCATTCTCTGTCTTTTCCCCTGCCAAATAAACCTAGTGATTGCTTTGTCCCATTTCTTGAATTGTTTGTCTGAAATAACAATAGGAAGAGTCTGGAACAGGTACAGTAACCTAGGAAGTATGTTCATTCTCTACACGGGATTCAAAATTAAATATTGGTATTAAATCCCATCTTCTAATATCCTTTTTAAGTTTTAGTCACAATGGCTTAAAATTTACATCATATAATTTAGATAATATAATACTCCTAGATACTTTAAACAATCAAGGTCCCAATTTAAATAATCTTAGAGGTCAGTATTTGGCTAGGTTTGTAATTTAGGCTTAGTAATTGTGTTTTAGCGATACTAAGTTTATAGCCAGACACTGAGCCAAATGTTTCCAAATAAGAAAGGAGCTTAAGGAAACATGAATCTGGATTTGTCAAATAGATTAAAACATCATCTGCAAAAAGACAAATCTTATGCTCTTGTCCAAACAATTTTACTCCTGTGATGTTGGCATTCTGGATTATCCCTTGACTCAGTGCCTCAATAAAGATAGCAAATAATTACAGGCTACACTGACATCCTTGTCTGCCTCCTCTCTGTAATTCAAATATTTGAGATTGGGCTCCGTTTACTTTAATTCTCGCTTTTGGACATTTATATAAAGCTTGAATCACTAGGCTAATTAGTACCATCTCATTTTGATTTTTAACAATATGATCAATGATGTGTAGCGTTTGGCTAATGTTATCTGGTGTCTGTCTATTTTTTATAAAACCTATCTGATCCAAACTATTGATTTTAGGTAGAATACTCTCTAATCTTCTAGAAATAATACATGTAAATAATTTATAGTCTTGGTTAAGTACACTTATAGGGCGGTGATTACCACACTCAAGTCTATCTTTACCCTCCTTAGCTATCAATGAAATGGATGCATCGCTCCAAGATGGTGGCATTACTCCATTTTGTAATACATAATTGAATACCGTTTTCAAAGTTTCAAAGTGGTATAAACAGTTTCATCTGTTTATACCACTCTGATGGGAAGACGTCCGGCCCTGGTGCCTTATTAGTTTTGGACTCAAAAATGGCTTTTTTTCATTTCAACTTCAGTTATTTTGGATAGAAGACCCTCGTTTTGGTCGAAAGTTATTTTAGGCAAATGAATTGTATCCACCTTCGATGTACTGGCGACCTATCCAGGGTGTACATCGCCTCCTGCCCATAGACTGCTGGAGATAGGCACCAGCTTCCCCGCGACCCACTATGGAAGAAGCGGTAGAAAATGACTGATTGACTTGTATCTGGACAAGCAGTCATTAGTTTAGACACATTGATTCCTGCTGTACCTTCTAGTCACTAACTTACTTACAGCTTCTTTGGAACAAACCAGGGTTATTCAAACTGTCCTGTGCATGCATTCATTCACCAGTAGGAAATATTGTCATAAAATTCTGGTATCAGGTACTGTAGTTTAACTTGGTGTGTGTTTAATTAACTCTCTTTTCCTTTTTTTCACAGTGAGCTCAACAACAACCGCTTTGAGGTAAGCCATGTCCACAAAGTGGAGTGTGTGGTGCCATGGCTCAGTGACACGCTGGTGTTCTTCACCATCTCCCTGCAGCTATGTCAGCAGCTCAAAGACAAGGTGGGTGTTACCAAAGCTTCATCTTAAAGCTGTAACACTTCCTAACGCAGAAGCACTCATTTCTTACAAGGCTTTGTTTGCTTTTATTTTTGCCTTAAATTTTTATATGAAAACTCGAGAAAAAATTCCATTTTGAACATATAAAAAAATTACATGTAGGTAGGTCAAACTATGGTGTATGGTGGGAAAGGATTAAGGATTAAATCAAACTATGATGCCAGGAGTACAACAGCTAGTTTCTGTGGAAGCACGAACTCTAGGACCTTCTGAACGAACTGTAGGACCTCCTGAACGAACTGTAGGACCTCCTGAACGAACTGTAGGATCTCCAGGCCAAACAAGGACGATGTTCCTGTCCCAAACTCCCAGAAGACAGAAATCATTCTTCTGGGATATTATCACTGTGGTATAGCACAGACTGTGGAGGAATGAGCTGATATACTTATGTCATATTTAATGATACATTCTCATTAATAAGTCTAAAGCCCTTTGGACACTTCTTCTATTTAATTTCTAACTAAAATGAAACGGTTGTATTCCTAAAGATTACGTTAAACTCAAAGAACGTTAAACACCAACTCAATTAAGTGTCTTAAATTGCTGTTTGCAATTGAATTCAAACTTTTGTTCATTCATTTAATTTCTGAGTTTGGTACAGTCAAAATTAAATAAACTTTTCCAGAGTAATGATCTGTTTGAAGAATTTCAGTCAGGCTTCAGAGCTCATCATAGCACTGAAACAGCACTGGTGAAAGTCACTAATGATATTCTTATGTCCTCAGATAACAGACCTGTCTCTGTACTTGTTCTGTTCTGTCAGTGCTGCATTTGATCCAGTCACTTACCTGAGCTTCTGTCCTTTCTCCCCTGCAGATCTCTGTCTTCTCCAGTTTCTGGAACTACAGGCCGTTCTGATCCAGTCCAACCTCCAGAAACGGGTCTTAACCAAACTAACCACTCAAGTGTAAGGGATATGCTGGAAAGCTTTTATTTTTCTATGTATTTATCATGCATTTAGTCAGCCTGAAGTGTTGCACGATGAGCTGAGGAAACCAATCTGACAGCAGATATCAATATTTACCATTTGTGTTGGAGTTAGTGATCTTTCATTGGTGTGTGTGTGTGTGTGTGTGTGTGTGTGTGTTGCAGCTTATGGTATCAACTTGAACCTCTCAATAAATGAATGTGATTATTATTTGAATTCTTTAAGTTAAAGCAGTATGTACCTGGTTGTTGTCCCAGGTAGGTACTTATCAGTTATCATGTGGAAGACTAGTGTTTGCACTCAGTATAGGACTAAGCATCATCACAGTGGGTGTTTTTTTCCCTAAAAATACTGAATTTCCTCTGATCAGTTTCAAGTTGTCCTTGTTTCTCCTGTTCATCCTTCAAAGAGTTCAATTGTGCTCTTAGGTTTACACGTTCCACTCACCATTCCACCATGGTTAGCTCTTCTCAGCTTCTAAAAATAGTCAATGTTATTTGGTCTGGAAGGTGACGCCTTCAAGCTACAGAAAAGCTACAGTAAAATATCTGTTTGTAAACATTTTCCTTTGTTTGAATTCATAAAATGGGGAGAAATAAATGTATATCAGCTTGTAGTGATAATCGTAATTAGCACCCCAAAATGACTAATCCTGATTTTCCAACTAAAACATTCTGAGATCGGGTATAACATCATTCCCCGCTTTGATGTCCAACTTCCAAGACAACTTGAACGCAGCATTAGATGTTAAAGAAAGTTACGAGTGTGAGGTCTGCATTTATTTTGTCTTTGTTTTAAATTGCTAGCTGAGCCCTGTTTTACAGCGACTGGTCTCTTTCATACACAGCATGACATTACATCTGCTTCCACTGTTAATAATACATTACCGATAATAGGAAGGGCTGTTGACTATAGTTCTTCAGATATTGACTTAAATTAATATCAGCAGGGCAGAACTTTACAAAAATTGCAAAATGGGAATCAGCCAAGAATCTCTGATTGTTGCTTTTCTACTTCAAGCCTCTTTGTCCATTTTTTTTATACAATGCTGCTTTTTCTTTAAAAAAATAAGCGACAACGCAAACAATGATCAACATGTCACTTGTAAATAATTTAGTCATTAATGAAAAGATGTTTGTTCTTTTGACAGCTGGTCAATGTCCTATACTAATATATGAGGAGTACGTTCTTCCTACAGCTACCTGTGTCTACACACAGTGATCAGCATCACTGACCCAAGGTGGCCCCAGCCTACTGTGTGGGTTGGACCTGCTGATATTGTGGCAATGAGTTAATGATCAGCCTAAGGGATGAGAACAAGGCAGCTCAACTGAAAGCACACTAAAGCCTCCTCACCGTCCTGTGGACAGTTTCTCTAGATCAGCCTCTGAGTGTCCCTGGAGTGGGGCAAGGGGAGCTTTTCTGTTTTTCCATGACTGGGTTGTCAAGAACAGGAAAAAAAATCCCAGATGTGAGGGAATAAATTCAGCACTTTTAGGAAATCATTCCTGCTGTGATTAGAAGGTGTTTCTTGCCCTTTTACTGAGCAGACAGAACCACTTCCACAAGAGTCCACTTCCTGCAAAAACATTTGCAACATGCCACAAAGTCTCACAGGAAAATTGGTCCATACTGAAATCATTCACATCAAACTTACAAGGCTCATCTTCAGGCAGGTATTTGTTGTCTAGTGCTAACTCCAAGGTACCAGATAACCAGACAGAATCAAGGTTTTCGATTCTGGAGCAGCAGAAAACTGAACAGAAAACAGCAACTGTTTTAGGAAAATTACAGCTTTGTACACATTCCCTGTATGTAACCCACTTCTAAGCTATTTGTGTTATTTGATTCTCTTTGTCTACTGTGTTAGTATTTATTATGCTTCTCATGTGGTTCATCTGTGGAACATTAATCTAATCATGAACAAATGACTTCATAACTCTAAGTATAAATCTGTTATGAGAAGCAGTCTGTAATATGAAATGTGAAAATAATTTCTCTGTGCAATAAAACTCCAAATGAACCCGTTTGTGTGACTCTATTTTCATTGATCTTCTTTGCTTTCATGTGTTCATATCCCCTAAAGTTTCCACATTTTTCATTTTACAACAACATACTGTGGATTTTCTTCGGATTCTGTGTGACAGACCAACACAAAGCAGTGTGTGAAAAGAAAATAGAATTTTCCAGAATTACAAATCTCTAGTGTGGTGTGCATTTCTGCTCATCCTTCTCTGAGCCTGTACTTTGTAGAACCACCACTAGCTACAGTTCCAGCTGCAGCTATTTTGGACTGAAATTATGTGATTCTGTTATATACCAGAGCCTGTATGGTGAATGTCAACATCTGAGCATTACGATGTGAGATGCTGCACAGCAAAAACTCAGAACTTGTACAGCTAAATGCTCACATGTAAAATCAGTTTGAGCTTGTGTGGAAAATGTTTACTTGTGGAAAATTCTCACACAAACCTGCTCTGGGGTGTTGTAAGGGCAACGGACTCTAAGTATTCTCCAAGTACATTCAAATAAACAAAGTTAGGCTAATGTTAATCGACATGATTTGCTAGGCTGCAGTAGTTTTATTAGAAACTTTATTAGAACAAGGAACAACAGATAAGTCAGTTATATAAATACAACAATAGGCCTACAATTAATCATACCTCCCAAAAATAATCCTAGTATATTCATTCAATACGTAAATGAGATGTGTATAAATAGATTATTACAATTAGAAAAAAGAAAATATAAAAATATGAAATGGAAAAAAAAACAAAAGCATCGAGGAAAAAAAACAAAATAGAAGAGGACAGGTGATAAGCATCAAATTCAAAAATGAATATTTGCAAAACAAAGGTTATCAATTTGAACAGTAAATATCTAGACTTTGTATTGTATCAATTGCTTAGAGGTTTGGGCCCCATAAGGAGCAGAGGGTCCCCACAATGGGCCTTACAATTTAACAACTGCTGAAGCCTCAGATTCTCCTGTGACCCAATCACTGGTGTCTACAACACAGACTTTATAACACAATGCATTAAATAACAGTTGCCGAGCAGGTGAGCTTGTTGCCCTGTGACTAGATTGCAAACCAATCCTAGGAACCACTTCTAGGTGAGGGAGGGATTTTGTGAGCCTTTCTTGTTAATAAACCGTTACTCCTTTTGATAAAAGAGAAAAATCCTGTGCACAGATGCACAGATTCTGGTGTCTCTGCCATAAAGAACGGCAGAGATGAGGGCCGACCAGAAAACCCAGGTCAAACTGGAGCTCTTACTGTGATTAGTGAGTCCGTTGTCCTGGAAACACCCCCCACACCTCGCTTCCCATTCACTGATGGTTTTTAATAAAACCTGTAAAGAGCTGAGCATGCACAGAGCGAGAAGTTGGGTTCACTGACCTGTAATAGGTCAGTGAACACAAATTGAACAAAGAACAAGTATGTGATGAATTCTAAGTTTGAAGCTGTTGCTTTATTTTTGTAAATGTCATTTTAAGTGTTTGTAATTTCTTTTCTACAACTTCACAATCATGGCAGGTTTCTGTGAAAATTTTCCAAGCAAAACTTAAAAACTTTACAAGCAAGCTTAAATTGATTTTATATGTAAGGTTTTAGTAAATATTTAGCTGTAAAAGTTTAGTTTTTTGCTGTGCAGTTTCTCCCATTGTAATGCACAGATGTTTACATCCACCATACAAGCTCTAGTTGCCATAATATGCGGTTGTGCAGGACCAAAGCAGCAACAGGACATCGACAGACAAATGGTTGATGTATATATTTTAATAATGACATTTACTGACACAGAGGAAGCATAGGAATCTGGGAGACATCAGACAACCCGACAATGAAGGCACACAAAACAAAGTGAAAAAAACTACGATGTAAACAGGTGGGTGCAATTAACAAAACAGGTGTGGATCATGACGTTACCCCTCCCTCCAGGACAGATACCAGATGCCCCCATGAGACTCCGCACAAGGCCCACTTCCGCCCACCCAGTTTGGGGAAGGGAAGGCAACAAAATGAAACAAAAATCCAAAGTTCAGGCAGACGACGTGGATGTCGTCCCACAGAGGCAAAGAGTACTGGAGGAGGGCGATGGCGATCGAAGAACCCTGGAGGCTGGCACTGGGGCTGCATGAAAAACCCTCAAAGAACACTGGCAGGAGGCTGGCCAAGGGGTTCTGGAAACCGGAACCCACAGCGGAGCACTGAAGATGGGACCCACAGAGGAGCTCTGAAGCCTGGGACCCACAGAGGAGCTCTGAATGCTGGGACCCACAAAGGAGCTCTGGAACCTGGAAATCACAGACGACCTCAGAAAGAGAAACACGAAACAGGTACACCTGGACACCCTTGCCAGAGAACTCGGGAGCAGGAAAACAAGGTTGGTCCACAAGTACAGCCTCGTCAGAGACCTCGGGAGCCAGGGCAAAAGGCAGGTCCACCTGGACACCCTCGTCAGAAACCTCAGGAGCTGAAGCAAGAGGCAGCGGCAGCAGTAGCTTGAGGCGAGGAGCAGGTACTGGTGCTCAGAGGCTGCTCAGTGCAGTAATATGTCATTACTGCCCAATTCCTTCAATATTTAGATGTTGTCAAGGTCACAGGCTCTCCATGCCGCCATAGCCACACCCTCCAGCAAAAAGTCTTTGTGTTTGAAAGCAAGAGAGACCAATCTATCAGTCTTCTGACACAATTTCAAGTGGATTAGGTCAGAGAGGGACCTATCTTAGTGACAAAAGTGACTTCCTGTTCTCAGAGGGCGGGACTTTGACAATGTCATCATTTGGTCGCATACGATCGTTGGGCATCCAAAAGGGATCAATCATGTTAAGTTATAATTCAAGTTTGAGACCTGGCCACACCTCCTCAATATGCTCAGAAACTAGCGATATTGATCATTTTTAATGGGCTATGAAGCCGATAGCTCAAAATCCCCTAGGAGGTGTATTTTCACAGTTCAACATGTATGAAATGTCAAAAACGACTCTTTGAGCCAAAATGGCCAACTTCTTGCTGGTTTTAGGACATTTCTTGATTTGGAGGGTTCTATCTGTGTACCAAATTTCAAATCTCTACGATATAACTGGTTGGCTTATCTCAGTTTAGGAGGCGCTGTAGAACAATTTGGCCACGCCTCTTTTCAATTCCATTGAAATTCCATCCTTTAATTTTACTAGGGGGACAACTATGTGCAAAATTTTCTGAGTTTTCATATATGTTTAAGCCCCCAAAATTCCACTTAAAGTTGAAGAATAAGAAATCCTGCAAATACAACGGGCATTCCCAGCTCTTTTCCTGCTTGGGCCTAAATAACAAAGATCTTTAAGAATCTACTAAGTATACTATAAACGAAACTTATGTTTATCCAGATACTACAGGTAAATTTAAATTACTTTCAAATTACAAACAGCTGTAAACAGAAAGGTTTTCTGTCCTGATTCAAAAGAACCAAGAGTTTTTTCACATCTCAGGTTTTCAGGAAGTTTGTTCCGGAGCAGAGGAGCACAGAAACTAAATGCTGCCTGACCTTGTTTAGTTCTGGTTTTGGGAACACAGAGTAAATTGATTTCTGTTGACCTGAGGGGTCTGTACAGTTAATACCTGACAAGCACTCTGCATGTATTGCGGAGCAAGACTATTTAGAGCTTTATACGCACAAGCATAATTTTAATATCTATTCTTTGTCTAACTAAAAGCCAGAACAATGATTTAAGAAATTGTGTGATGTTATCCATTGCCCTGGTGTTGGTCAGAGCAATGTCATGAACCAGTGTTCTGTGTGCTGTTTTGACAGGAAACCCTTTATTCTGGTGATGTTTTCAGATGATTTAGTAACAGACCTTATGTGGTTGTCAAAATGTAGATCCAAGTCCAAAACTATCCCGAAAATTGGTTGTGGCAAACTTGAAACAGGACTCCTTCACTAACCTTTCTCGTACCCGTCGTCTTCCGCTTTATCCAGGAACGGGTCGCAGGGGCAGCAGACTCAGCAGAGACACCCAGACGTCCCTCTCCCCAGACACCTCCTCCACCTCATCCGGGGGGAGCCCAAGACGTTCCCAGGCCAGCCGAGAGACATAGTCCCTCCAGCGTGTCCTGGGCCGTCCCCTGGGCCTCCCCCCGGTGGGATGTGCCTAGAACACCTCCCGAGGAAGGCGTCCAGGAGGCATCCAATATAGATGCCCGAGCCACCTCAACTGGCTCCTTTCGATGTGGAGGAAAGCGGCTCTACTCCGAGCCCCTCCCGGATGGCCGAGCTCCTCACCCTATCTCTAAGGGAGTGCCCGGCAACCCTACGGAGGAAGCTCATTTAGGCCGCTTGTATCCGGGATCTCGTTCTTTCGGTCATGACCCAAAGTTCATTGCCATAGGTGAGGGTAGGAACCTAGACCGACCAGTAAATCGAGAGCTTCGCTTTTCGTCTCAGCTCTCTCTTCACCACAACGGACCGGCACAGTGACCCCATTACTGTGGCAGCCGCACCGATCGTCTGTCGATCTCCTGCTCCATTCTTCCCTCACTCGTGAACAAGACCCCAAGATACTTGAACTCCACCACTTGAGGAGGGAACTCCCCTCCAACCTGAAGAGGGCAAGCCACCCTTTTCCGGTCGAGAACCATGGCCTCGGACTTGGAGGAGCTGATTTTCATCCCAGCCGCTTCACACTCGGCTGCGAATCGCCCCAGCGCATGCTGTAGGTCTTGGCTACAGGGGGCCAGCAGGACCACGTCATCCGCAAAAAGAAGAGATTAAATCCACTGGTCCCCAAACCAGACCCCCTCAGGCCCTTGGCTGCGCCCAGAAATCCTGTCCATAAAAGTTATGAACAGGATCGATGACAAAGGGCAGCCCTGCCGGAGTCCAACATGCACCGGGAACAGGTCCGACTTAGTGCCAGCAATGCGGACCAAACTCCTGCTCCGCTTGTACAGAGACCGGATGGCCCCTAATAAAGGGCCCCCCAGATTCCATATTCCTGGAGCACCCCCCACAGGGCACCACGAGGGTCACAGTCGAATTCCTTCTCCAGGTCCACAAACCTTTCTATAAAATCTAAAACATTGTTCATGTATTGACATGGTACAAAAACAAACCACATAAAGGATGCAAAATCAGGAATGGGTAAAAGTCCAACAATAACCTGAGACACATGTTTGGCCTTTTAGTTGATCTGATTTAATTCATTCTGACCCGCATTATATATGATCTGTGCCATACCTGAAGTGATTCTTGATAATCAGCAGTAGTGTGCTCTACTATATCTTCAAATTTAAAATGTTTACCTCAAATACACAAAACATGTTAAGTTAATGTTGTCTTTGTCTTGGTTTCAGCCTGATGTATTCTTAAAATAATTTTGGTAGGCCGGCCACTCTGGAGAAGGTTCTTTCCTGTTCCTGAAGCCTTAGAAATGGCTTTGACATCTATCCAGACTGATAGATTAATGACTGATTAATATAGGATTTAACAAGGGGGGTTATTACTTTTTCCACATAGGACCAGGTTGGTCTCGATTGCCATTTTTCCTCGAATAATTATTTGAAAACAGTTTTTTTTATTTACCCAATTTATCTTTGTTTGATATTAAAATTACTTTTTATGATCTGAAATATTTAGGTGAGAACAAAAAAGATAATTTGAAACATATAGAAACAGTTATATTTTAATGCTAATTTAAAAGTTTTGGTTAATTGTGTCTGAGCTGGTGTCATATTTCATGCACAGTGTGTTTGTGTTTCTGTCCGTGGTCAGTGAGTAATAGGCTTTTACTGCGGTTACTTATGAAGAAAATGTTGAAACTCTGTCCAGGTCTCTCAAACTCTACTAAATGCACAGTAATTGTGACTGACTGTGGGAACCCAACTGATTGGGACCTCATACGACTTTGAAGTTCCTGCACACAGGGAGAAATAAAGGATTTTTCTAATCTGTCTTTTAAACTGTACTGTACATTTCCATTTAGATTCAAACATGCAAGTTAAAATTACTTTAAACTGCTAATTAAAGTTAAATTAACACATGTCCCAATTGTCATTATTCACTTGGTAAGTTCTGGAGAGACAAAACCAATGTGGTAAATCCAAACTGAATCCACTTCAGCTTAGCAGTCATTCTGGGCTATTACCATCTGACAGACGCTGGGTGTTTTGGTTCAGGCAGAATCAAACATAACTCAATACCTTGATTCTGAGAGAAGTACCAACTTAAAGCTACAGTGGCTGATTTACAGTGCAGCTCTGTCTCTATGTGCACTTACCATCCTTTTCAGTTCTTTCAAAATCAAATGCTATCTAGCTTTTTTTGCCAAATTTTCCATTGGGTAGCCTGCCACACAGCTTAGTTAGATTTTATTCCAGTTTTGTACAGAAACCTCGTGGACACATTCATTACTAACCGAATAGCACAGGAAGACACAGTGAACTGTTTTATTACTCACTACAACTCTGATTTAAATAAAATCATTTTAGCATACTAACAAAGAAAAAATTCTACAAATTCTGGCAATAAAACCCACAAAGAGTTAACTGGAAAAAAGATCATATGTGCTACCTTTCCATAGGCTAGCAAACAGTATTGTGCAGGACAAACATTTTGTCTAAAGTAAATGAAGAAGCAGTTTGATTCCAGTTAGGTGACCTGAGAGGTAAAGCGTGTGTTTTGGCAAAGGAAAAGGGTTAGAAGGTTCTGCTCAATCTCCAACAGCTGGACTGGATCAGCAATCAGGGTTCCAGACCATAGTTCTCTATGCCAACCTTTCTTCTGCGGGGCTGTTTAGGAAGGATAAAAAATTTAACAATGTTGTTAGTATATCAGCAACACACACTTCCTGTACAGGTATATCTCAACAAGTTAGAATATCAATAAAACGTTTATTTATTTCAGTGCTTCTATACAAAAAGTAAAGTTTATTAAATAGTTCCATTTAACACAGAGTAATGTGCACTGGTGCTGAAAATAACAGCAGGATGTTTAAACAAAACTATTTCAAGAATTTAATTATGATCAATTTAATAATTACTTACAGCTAATAAATATATAAAATTTAGGGATTTTTTAGTTACTCTACATAAGTTGACTCAAAATTATTTTATTATAGAAATGTTATGGCCTACACAATCATAGGGAAAACTGTTAATGAAAGTTGCTCAGCAGCTCTACGAGAAGGGTAAGCCAGACAAGGTCATTGCTTAATAAGCTGGCTGTTTAGAGAGTGCTGTATCCAAGAATATTAATGGAAAGTTAGGTGGAAGGAAGAGGTACGGCTACAAAAAGGTATGTAACCAACTGGGACAACCACAGCCTTGGGATGATTGTGAAGTAAAGTCCATCCACGAGTTTAAACAAGTTTTACAAAATGTGGGTTGGAGCTGTCACATTACTTGTGATAGGCCATTCCTGAACCAGAGACAATGTCAGAAGCGTCTTACTTGGGCTAAGAAGAAAAACAACAGGACTGCTTTTCAGTGGTCCAAAGACTTCTTTTCAGGTGACAGTAAAGTGTGTATTTCATTTGGAAATCAAGGTCCCAGAGTCCCAGAGACAAGCCACACGAAAAAGGGTGGCTTGTCCTCTTCAGGTTGGAGGGGAGTTCCTGCCTCAAGTGGAGGAGTTCAAGTATCTCGGGGTCTTGTTCATGAGTGAGGGAAGAATGGAGCGGGAGATCGACAGACGGATCGGTGCGGCTGCCACAGTAATGGGGGCGCTGTGCCGGTCCGTTGTGGTGAAGAGAGAGCTGAGTCGAAAAGCGAAGCTCTCGATTTACCGGTCGGTCTACGTTCCTACCCTCACCTATGGCCATGAACTTTGGGTCATGACCGAAAGAACGAGATCCCGGATACAAGCGGCCTAAATGAGCTTCCTCCGTAGGGTGGCCAGGCACTCCCTTAGAGATAGGGTGAGGAGCTCGGCTATGTCTCTCGGCTGGCCTGGGAACGCCTTGGGCTCCCCCGGATGAGCTGGAGGAGGTGTCTGGGGAGAGGGACGTCTGGGTGTCTCTGCTGAGTCTGCTGCCCCCCCGACCCGGTTCCGGATAAGCGGAAGTCGACGAGTAAGAGATGGGTCCCAGAGTCTGGAAGAATAGTGGAGAGGCCCAGAATCCATTTCACTTGAAGTCCTATCTAAAGTTTTCAGTGGGTTTAATCAAGTTCAAACACAGTGCAGCCACCTACCAGACAAAAAGTATCAATACCTGCTTTATTTACCATGGGAACACCAGCAAAATAGTCTGACCCAAACGACATAGCTGTTGTCAGGAGGAAGAGATACACCAGAACCAACAATGCAGATGACCTGCAGGCTGTTGTCAAAGCAATCTGGGCTTCCTGAACACCTCAGCAGAACCACAGGCTGATCACCTCCATGCCAAATTGCAGTGATGCAGTAATTCATGCAAAAGCAGCCCAGACCAAGTATTGGGTGCAGATACTGTACAGTACATTGACAGACTTTTATATCTTTAAATAAAAAATCGTCTATTGGCCTGTTATAAAATTCTAATTTTCTGTGATAATTGGGTTTTCATTAGCTATAAGCCAGAATCATCCAAATGAACATAAGACTAGAAATATATGTGGGGAATGATTCTATAGGAGTTTCACTTGAACTGAATTACTCAAATATAAGAAGAATTTTGAAAAATGTATTCATTTAAAAATCATCCTTAATCATATTGGCTTGTTCAGAAATAGTTTTCAGCATTATTTTGGGTTAGCCCAATATTCAAAACGTTTGATCCCAAAGAGAATCATTGAGATGGTTTTACACGTGGACAGCTACTGTAAATACAGTTGAAACCAGATATTTACTGTCTAACTTGAGTTAAATGTTTTGGTTCCTTCCTCAAGCTTCTCACAGTAGTTAACTGGAGTTGTGGCCCGTTCCTCCTCATAGAACTGGTGTAACTGGGTCAGGTGTGGAGGCCTATTTATGGAGGCCTCAAACACACCTTTTCAGCCCTGCCCACAACTTGTCTATGAGACTGAGATCAGGACTTCGTGATGATGATCACTCAAACACATGATTCTGTTGTCCTTAAACCACTGAGACATTGTTTATTTGGTAGACCCGTTTGTGTCCAAGCTTTAACTTCCTGGCTAAAGTCCTGAGGTTGTTCCACATAATGTTCTTTCCTATCAGAAGCCATGACATCATCATTACTGTACCCAAATTGTATAAAAGAATGGTAAGTTTAGTGTGTGTAAACTTCTTAATTTGAAGAAAGGAGAAAAAAAAGATCTTTGATCATTTTTTCATTTAGCACACAGAAATAATGCTGGTAAGGTTAGTCTAATTGAATGTCAGACAGTGAGAGAACCAAGATTGAGGTGTCTTTTTATACAGTGCATGCAAGTGTCAGGTTTCAGCTGTATATACTGCTCAGTACCATGCAATATCTAAGCCATAAGATAAAAACCTGGTTTTTAGAACTTTTTATGTTTGTTTAAAACATAAAAGTAATGATCCACAACACACGTGTTGTACCTAATGTGTTGAAAAATGTTTTGTTAAATTTCATAAAATTCTAATATCAGGTCATTTTCTACCAGAGCAAAAAAACTTCCTTACATTACAAGGGATAAGTTTTGATCTTGTGAAAATACGGTTGTCCTGTATCTATAAAATAAAGAGGACTTTTGCTTTGACTACAGCTAACTGGCAGATTTCAGTCTGAAGAAAGTTGGAACTGTTCTGATCCACTCACCTTTTGGACCTCTAAAATAATGCTGTTCAAACTTTTTGCCATGAGGGCCAAATTGGTCATGTTGATAGCACTCTCATGCTCCAAAAACTGGATTTTAAAAAATAAATAAAATTATTGCATTGTGAGCTTTTTGCTTCTGAGTAAAATTACTTACTAGGAACAAAAAATGAAAGCCAAAGGCGGGGTTAATAATATAGATATACTGCGAGTTTAACACAATATTTTCCATTTCCTGAAATTATTTATTGAATTAAAAATCTTGCCACAAGAATTAAGAAAATGTTCATCTGCCTGTGCTGGCGACCTGGATTGTGTGCTGAGGCCAATCAAAATAATTCAGAGAGCTGCAAAGGGCCCCCGGGCAGTAGATTGAGCCCTGCTCTAAAACAGCACCTTGGAGTTCCAACTATCAGCCCTTCTTTGTTCTATGATGTTGGCCTCAGAGGCACCAGTTCTTTGCATTTACCTTTTCATCATCACAGCAGCAGCAGCAGCAGCAGCGGATGAGGACCAGGATGACCAGAGTGAGAATCACACCTGAGCACAACAGTGAGAAGAAGGAGAAAAGAGTTTAGGTGTCAGTGTTGGTACAGACCTGTTTACCTGGTTGGATGGGAGCCCTCTAATATCTGCAGACTGACACCACAATAAACTCTAATGTGCTTAGCACATTTAGCACATTTAGGAGAAAATTTGAGTCCATATTTGACAGTCTGTACATCAAAAAGTGGGGAGTGGATTTAAGGAGGGATAGATGAAGATGAAACAAATACTTAGTTTTTACCTTCAGTGAAAAACCAAATATGAAGCCTAAATAATCTTAACTTCATATTATTTCAATTCAAAATCATTAATCCCAAAGGGGAATTACATGTTGTTATAGCTAATTTTATGCAGATTTCTTCAAAGAGCCGTTGTAGATGCTGATGGCTGTGGGCAGGAAGGATCTCCTGTAGCGGTCTGTCTTACAGCAGATCTGAAGAAGCCGCTGACTGAAGGCAATCTGTTGTTGTATAAAGAGGATGTCTATAATATACAGTAAACTTGAGAGGTCATAGAGCAGTCCGCAGAACAGAACCAACCTTCTTTATCAGCTCGTTGAGCTTTATTTTGTCAATGGTTCTGATGCTGCTACCCTAACATATGATGGCAGAAGAGATCACACTCTCCACAACAGACTTATAGAAAATCTGTAGCATTTTGCTGCACACACTGAAGAACCTAAGCTTCCTCGGGAAGTACAGTCTGCTGTGTTCCTACTCGTAGACGCCTTCACTGTTGTGTCTCCAGTCCAACCTGTTGTCCAGGTGAACGTCAAGGTATTTACAGTTGTGTTCAAAATATCAGTGGGTTTAAAAATGTTAGTAAAGCTCAAAATCTTTAGAATAGTTGTCTCTATGCATTGAGAACACTACACATATTCTAAATCAAACCATGAAAAAAAAATCTAAAATGCTACAATCGCTATACAGAAAATGCTAAAAACGAAGATTGGGCTGTTCAACAAAATAGCAGTCAACCCTGTGAATCACTAAACTAATATTTAGTTGCATACCCAATTTTCTGAGAGCTACTTCACATCTGTGTTGCATGGAGTCAACCAACTTCTGACACCTGTGAACAGGTATTCCAGTCTACTGAACAATGCCTGGAAGGACCCATTTTTGGCAGGTTTTCAGAGAAAGATGCATGTACATGTGCTGACATCATTCTTAAATAAGGGCCACCAGATTGATGCTCCATGCTGCTATTATTTTGAGCATGCCTCTTTTAATAAATTAATTAATAACACAGACTCAGGAGCATGCATGTAATGAATGTTGGTTCTACACCCACTAGTAAATTATTTCTCATGTGTTTATATGATTTCTACCAAGCACGGTGATAGATCTGGTTAGTCCACTTGAACTGCTAATATTTTGAACATAACTGTATACTCCTCCACCAACTCCACTTCTCCCATGATGGAAATAGTGTTTGACCTATTCCAGTTTCTCCTAAAATCTACAATCATCTCCTTTGTTTTATTCACGTTCAAGATGAGATGATTGTCTCCACACCATGCCACAAAGCGGTCCACCAGCTCCCTGTACTACTCTTCTTGTCCATCTCTGATCCACCCCACGACTGCAGAATCATCTAAGTATTTCTGCAGATGACAGGAGTCTGTCTTGTACTGGAAGTCTGAGGTGTACAGAGTGAAAAGGAATGGTGATAGTACAGTCCTCTGTGGTGCTCCTGTGCTGCTGACTACCTGGTTAGACACACAACCCTTCGGTCTCACAAACTGCGGTCTGTTTGTCAGGTAGTCTTTGATCCAGGACATTGTTGAGGTCTCCACCTGAGTCTTCTAGGCTTTTTGACAAAGCAAATCAGGTTGAATTGTGTTAAATGCAATGGAGAATTCTAAGAACATGATTCTCACAGTGCTGCTGGCTTTGTCCAGATGACAGTGGGTTTGTTGAACCAGGTTTATGTTGGCATCTCCATCTCGAACTCCACAGCGATACGCAAACTGAAGGAGGTCCTGATTTGTGCTTGTTTGCATACTCAGGTGGACCAACAGGAGTCTCTCTAGGACCTTCATGATGTGAAATGTCAGGGCAACAGGTCTAGTCATTGAGAACTGATGAGTGAGGTTTCTGTGGAAATTAAACAAGACAGGAGTTCTTTCACAACACTGGAACCTTCTTCTGGACCAGGCTAAGGTTGAAGAGGTGCAGCAGAATCCCACAGAGGTGTTCTGCACAGGCCTTCAGAACTCTGGTGCTGACGCTATCTGGACCTGCAGCATTATTCCGGTTGATTTTCTCCAGCTGCCTCTTCACCTGACTTACAGAAACAGACAGGTGGTAGGGGGATGCAATAGGAGTACCAGCATCTGGTTGAAGACAAACATGTAGAAGCAGAAGGGTCTGGGGCCGAGGAGGACAATAAAACATCTGAGGCATGACAGAAAAGCTTTGGGTCAAAGGAGGGTGAGATGGGCACGGCAGTGATGCAGGAGTAGAAAGGGTGACGGATGTACGGAGGCTTTGGTTCTCGACGTGGATGTGGCTGAGTTTAGGTCCAGGCCGACTGACATTTGAAGCCTGTGATCTTCCTCATCTCTGACCACACATCTCTTATATTGTTCTACTGGAGTTTGCTCTCCAGCATCTTTCTGTACACCTCCTTGCTGTTTCTAATCTTGCCTTTAAATTGCTTCTGTAAACTCATTAATTCCATGTCTCACTCTTTGGTTCTTGTTTAGAAGTTCCTTCACATCACTGATGATCCAGGGATTGTAATCAGGGAAGCATCTCATTGTTCTGGTAGGGATGGTGTTATCTCTACTATAGTCGGTCACACACTTAGTCATGCCACTGGTGTCCTCTCCATGTGGCTGGCACAGGACATTCCAGTCTGTAGTCTGAAAACATCCCTGCAGGGGCTCTTCAGCTTCCTGTGACCATCTTCTCAAAGTTCTATTTATTACAGGTTGCCTCTGAACAAAGGCTTTATACACCATGCAGAGAAAAACAAGATTATTATTTGCTTTGCCATGAGGAGGTCTTGATTTGGAACTCTATGCACCCCTGACATTTGCAAACAAATCCAATGTTTTGTTTTCTCTGGTAGAGCAGGTGACAAACTATTAAAATGCTGGAAGTGTAGCAGAGAGTGAGGCGTGAACAAAATCACCAAATACTGCCATAAAAGTATTGGTGTGATGTGTCTGTACCTTAGTGTTACCTTGAGTCATTTAGACAGTCAATATTGTTACGGTTTAATTTCTGCAGCAAGTATGTTGATGGTCAATGACATTTTGGGACTTTAAGTGTAGTTTAAATAAGTGTTTATTATGAGCGCAACATATTGTGATTTTTGGTTCCCACTTCACCAGTTTCAAGGGGGAGCTAGTTAGATGTAGAAGAGATTGAGAGAGGGCTCCATGTGCTATGGTTCTGTGTATGCTGTCCTGTTTGGAGAAGCTACTAAGCAACAAATAAGGGTTACATTAGCAACAACCGAGCTGATGACTTCACATGTAATGTCACAACGGCAGATGGTGGAATGTATACAGTTGTCAAAATAACAGTGGTAAACTCTCTTGGTAAGTAATATGGAAGAAAACTTACTGCTAACAATTTAATATCTGGGTTGCAAAGATTACACTTTACAGCAACATATCTTTGATTACACCGTCTGTTGTGCACAAGCACTGCTAATCCACCTCCTTTGGTTTTGCCACACCTCTTTAAAACTCTGTCTGCTTGTATGGTCAGAAAGCCCAGCAGTGAGACGTTGGGGTCATGATATATATATCCTGTGGTCATGTCTCAGTGAAGTACATAATACTGTATTCCCAATACTCTGGTTGGGTTTTCCAACAATCTCACATTGCCCATTGTGATTGATGAAATGATGAAGGAGATTAGAACTTCCTCCTTTCCTATCTCCTCTTTGCTACTACTCTGCATCCATGGCACCTCCTTTTCAACGTATCTGGCATTTGGGACTGTAGTATTATTTGAGCGTCTCAGATGTTCATCAATGGCTCCTGGTGGGAAAACTACTTTGTTCCTATGGTTAAGCATCATAACAACTGTCCAACAGTATCAAGATATCAGCAAAAAATCCTTCCATCTGCACTGCATCCAAAACCAAAGTGAATAAATGTCCAAAAATGCAATGTCCCAGGCAGAAAAAGAGGAATTAAAGTTTTAAAAAAGAATAAGTCAGAATTAAAGTAACTGCATACTCCAATATGCTGCCACCTTGAGCGGAACTTACCAATGAAGATGAAGAAGACAGCAAAAGAAGCAATGTCCCAGTCAGACTGGAACAACTGCTTTGACTGCAGTCTGGAGATCACATCATTAAACTGGTCCTCGAAATCTTGCTGGAGGTTTTTCTGACCCATCTTCTTGTCTGCTTTCAGAAAAACACAGAAGTTACACATATTAAACCTAAATCTACCAGGAGTTTGAATTATTATAACTGTATTAACTATTTAAAACTACGCATGGACAAGTATGAGATTCTGACTGATAACCTTGAATAAGACTACCAGGGTAAAACGTACCAAATAAATGACACGTGATTTAATTGTTTTATTTAAAAGAGAAAATCTAATATTATTTCCGCTAATGATTAAATATCAACATATTGATTATTAGAATTTTAATAATGTTTTAATGGTGATAGTTGGCATGCCCACAGCATGATGCTCTCACCACCAAGTTTTTTTTGTTTCCACACCATGACTGTCTGTATCTTTTGCAACTGTAAATATTTTCAGACAGACAATAATTCCCTGGAAAATGTGGCGTAGCCTTTCAGCCACATGACCGGCAATGCACTGCAACAGGTGGGGGAGCAGAGGGACAGAGCTACAGTAGACTATGCTTTAAAACAGCGTGAGAGACATCCGGTCACTCCAACACTTTTTTGGCATCTAAATAAAAAGGACTTTAAGATGGAGGTATAAAGATGGAGGTATATAAATCCAGAATTAGGTAACAAGCTTTTTATGTTTTTTTTTTTTTTAGGATTTGAGCTATCTGATAGAAGCTCTAGCAAAAAACAGAAACATGCTTATCACCTGTTCAAAATCATGATACTTTGATCACAGATTTAGAAAAAAAGTTCGTGGTCCACAAATGTTAAAAAGTGGTGATTTTAATGCTTTTTGTGCCATTTGTGCCATTTATCATGTGTGTCTTAAAAAAACAACATTTTTCTGTTGGTTACCTTTTAATCAGTAGCTAGTGTTTGGGTTCACCGGTGTTTCTGCCAAACCCCTAATGGGTCCTGCTCATATACTGACTCATGTGTCTATTCATCTACGTATATTGCTATGATACCTGACAGGAGCTCCCATGTAGTGCAGTGTTATGTTATTGGCTGGTAGTTGGATTGGAAATCCCCCTCTCTTTATGATCAGGATGGTCTGACCTTGGTTGGGTCAACGTATTATAGCTGATTCATCTGGGTTCCCTGGCGTTCATGGATAGCAGTCAGATTGTTTAGCCAGTAGGTGTGGATGATGTCAAGAGCTGGTGTGTGTACGCCAAATATATATCGACACCTTGATTTAACTAAGCAAATAGGAACGAGCCTCCTATTGTACAATTACTGCATGGGGGTTGTCTTTCAGCTGGCAACAAGTTAGTTAACCCCAGTTGATGCAATGAGTAGCTTCTCAACAACCATATCGAAAGACACATCCTGTGGTGGTGCAAAAAATGTCAGTCTGTTTAAGAAGGGTCAAATCATTGGCATGCATCAAGCAGAGAAAACATCTAAGAAAATTGCGGAAACTACCAAAACTGGGTTGAGTAGTATGTTTAAAAGTGAAAGTAAGACAATTTCCATATGCACAATGCAAAGGGAACTCAAGGTATTGGCAATGAACAGCTATGTAGCTGTAAGAAAACCACTTATCAGCAAGGCTAACCAGAAAAAAAGGCTACAGTGTGCTAGGGAACATAAAATTGGACTCTGAAGGATTGGTAAAAGGTCATGTGGTCTGATGAATCCAGATTTACCTTGTTCCAAAGTGATGGACGCATCAGGGTAAGAAAAGAGGCAGGTGAAGTGATGC
Organism: Crenichthys baileyi; assembly: GCA_036173005.1. Classification (NCBI taxonomy): domain Eukaryota; kingdom Metazoa; phylum Chordata; class Actinopteri; order Cyprinodontiformes; family Goodeidae; genus Crenichthys; species Crenichthys baileyi. The sequence goes on from JAHHUM010000646.1 coordinate 78,540, forward strand.
ACCAATCATGCCCATCATTGGCATGGTCAAGTGGTGTGAAGAATCCTTATTAAATATTAATGTCAATAAAACAAAATAAAAGTGCATAGACTTTGGGAAATCCCAGTGATGCTTTTCATACCCAGTGAAGATTAATGACCAAACAGAAGAGCTTGTACCACACTATAATTACCTGGGGGGAGTACTCATTGATGTACACCTGAGTTTTGAGTCGCAGGTGGATTGTGTGGTGCAACCTGTTCTTTCCTTTGTTTTTACTTGTTAGTAAGGGTCACTTTCCAAGGATCGCCTGCAAAGTATTATCAAGGTTTGCAGTAAAATTGCTGGCATAATGATTTAAGTGACCTACATAATTTTATGTCCTTAAAGAAAGCTTGGATGTACTTGGTGTACTATCCTGTGGGGGCATGATCTGGGGTTGCTGCAGTTGGTCAGGTCTGGGTTCAGCAACAGTATGTGTTCAAAGAATGAGGTCAGCTGACTACCTGAATATACTGAATGACCAGGTTACTCCATCCATGGTTTTTTCTTCCCTGATGGCACGGGCATATTCCAAGATGACAATGCCAGGATTCATCGGGCTCAAAATGTGAAAGAGTGGTTCAGGGAGCATGAGACATCATTCTCACACATGGATTGGCCAACACAGAGTCAAGACCTTAACCCCATTACGAATCTTTGGGATGTGCTGGAAAATGCTTTGCACAGTGGTCAGACTCTCTCATCAGCAATACAAGATCTTGGCGTAAAATTAATGCAACACTGGGTGGAACTCAATCTGGTGACATTGCAGAAGCTTATGAAAACAATGCCACATGCTGTAATCTAACCTAAAGGCGGCCTAACGATATATTAGAGTGTATGACTTTTCTTTATTATGGCATCTTTTTTGGCAATGCAGTGTATTATGTTTCTCTTTAGGGGCATATATGAGGAAGGTTATTTACATCTGCTCAGTGTCTTACCATCATGTGATTTTTTTAAACAAGCTTAATTTAGAATGGAGTCATATTCCCCAGTGTTTTGTTGCTATCATGGCTGAATCCCCAACCAGCACAGAATAAACATGTCATTAACAGGTTCACTTTGTGTGCACCAGCAGGCACGGTTTATGACAGCGGTGATGTTAGTTGTAAATTGGATATTTGACGGACATTCATTCCGTGATTTATTACAGTTGGCGTTGGCTTCAAGTTGGTCAAAACAAGTAAGGACATAGACATAGACTGCATATCTCCAGTGGATATCCTGGACAGGTCGCCGATCCAACTCAGGGCAATACAGAGTCACACAGGACAAACATCCATGCATACTTTTGGAATGTAGGAGGAAGCTGGAGTACCCAGAGAGAACCTGCCCTTGGAAGGCGAGAACAGAAAGACCCCAGGCTGGGATTTGAACCCAGGACAATCTTGATGCAAGGCAATAGTGCTAACCACTGTTTCATTGTGCAGCTCTCAGATTAGCATTTTATGGAAATTTTAATTGATCATATTTTTTCTAGCTGCTTTCAATGTGGCCTAAATAAGATAATAAAACAGAGCGTCCAAATATTTTGGCTCTTTGTTGTGCTGACCCTTTTTCTGCATAATTTGTCCCGTTGGAAGTTTTTCTCATGGTGCTGTTTACTGTAGTGTGTTTTCTACCAATCATATATCAATCTGTAGTCACCCTAGAAACATTTTGTAACAGTTTTAACAACCGACAAGCAGGGCTGAAAGTAGTTTTATAATCTTGCCGGTACTTAGGGGCGGAGCTAGAGGGGGGAATGGGGATATATATATATATATATATGTATATATATATGTATATATAAAATGTGTGTGTGTGTTAATTGTTACTCTCATCTGTGGCCCCCTCGAGATCTCTCTCTCTCTCTCTCAGCAAAGTCCAAACTCAAACTAATTAAAATGTATCAATATTTTACTTCACTGTAGGCTGTCTGTATAAGGCAGAAATTAGAATCACTTGACAATGTAGAATATATATATTTATTTCAATTGTTAAAGAACTGCCATCGTGTAGTGTATGTGAAATCTCTGGTCATAAGCGGTGTTTTCGAGCTGTACTGTGTTGTTGTAATTCAGCAAAATAACATGAAACACAACTAGCTACACTCCCTTTGCTTTTAACTGGGGTATTTAGCAGCGAGCAAACAGACAGTAAACGTAGCGGTGCTCGTTTTAAAGGCTGGCCGTTTCACAAAAGCCTCGAGCTCCGAGAGGAGAGAAGCGAAGCAAGAGCATTGAGGCCCCTGCATAGTGTAGTCTGCTGTTGAAAGGAGCTTTTACAACTTTAACAAATTATTTTTCATCAGAAGGTCACTCAAAGGGGCCATAGTTACATTCATATTTCAGAGGAGTCGATTGGGGTAACAAAAATTAAATCATGTCCTTGTGACAGTTTTCATACTTGTATACAGCTGACTGACAGAAATGCTGATGGTACTGGACATTGTAGGGCTGTTTTGGTTGACACACCTTCATCTAGAGTGGCCTACCGAAGTTGTCAGAATTTATAAGAAAGGGAACTGGAGTTTAATTTTATTTTAATCTTTTCTTTGGAAATTGCTGAGAAGGTCAAATGAGTTTAAGGGAGGGATGGGTTAAATGTAGACATATTTTGTTGTATAAGTTGCAATGACAAATAAAGATGATTATTATATTATCATTATTATTATTATCTACTCCACATGTTTGTAATGAAAAGTTGGTATTAATCTGGTATAGCAAAACAATTCAGCATTGATTCGGAGTGAATAGACCATGGGTACTGAAAGCTATTGCTTGTTTGTTTGTTTTTGTCTACGTGTTTTTCCTGACTGAAGCTTCCGCCGCATCTGTCACAGTTCACGTTATGAAAAGCGGTCGCTGCACAGAGGGAACCACGGAGAATGCCCGTCGAACGCCCAACCTAAAACTAACTTCACCGCGGTCGTACAGCGACTTTTTTAAATAGTTATTATCATTCATCCGCATACGGACAGTGAGACAGACCGGAAACATTTTAAAATATTCATCTCTTCGCTGAATACAAACTTATTCTTTATAAACGACAGTATTACTTAAATGGTCAAACCTACCTGTTGATAGAATCGCTTCTTATTATGTTTTTTTCTTCCGGGTACAAAGATCTGTTTTTATAGCAATCTTTATTGAACAATAACATGTACACAGCACAAGGGAAACACCTACGTTCAGTTTCCAGGTAGCTTAAAAGTACATTACCTTAACAAATAAAAAGATTTACACATGCAAATCATAAGAGCCTTTTGGTTAGTTGTGTCAGATACAGACTGTATATATTATTCCACATTTTAAGAAAATATGTGAAATGTGGCATTTTATTAATACATTTACATCAGTGAATGAAATTTTTTGTTTAAAAACTTACATTTACAAAATGTTAAATTTTTTTAAATGTCGTCTTTTTTGGGTAAAGAAAAACAATAAAATTTTCCCATCGTAATGAAAAGTCATTGACAACATGGTCTATAATAAATCTGCTGAATTCCTTTTAGAATGTATCTGTGTTAAAGCCGTACCAACAAAGATGTGCCACATTTCTGGATTATAGATCCACACAATAGGTACAACTTTTGTCTCTTTAGAATTTTTACATATAGTGATTGGGTGAAATTTATAGAGCAATTTTGAACTACTAATGTACATTTTAGCTTTTATTGTATTTTTATTTAATGTTTTGTAATAGTTATTTTGGTTATCTAAATACGTAGTTTTACTCTTATTTTTTTAGGGTGACTTTTACCATCTGTCTAGGGACTGCAGGTGAAAAATAGCCTAGTTAAATCTGGCATATTGACGGATATTTTATTAATATGCACTGTCCTCGTAATAAATAAGTAAATAAAAAATAAATAATAATCTGGAAGTATCCATGTCTGCGTTCCTGGTAATGTTATTGTTTGATTTATATTGACCTGAGATTCACAGTCCAACCAAAACTCCTCAAATCCTTTGTTTCTTTTTCCAGAAAGGTTTAGCTATATCTTGAGTTGGATGATCCTGTCCATGACCTCAAATATTTGCCCAGTAATTTAGTGTTAGTTGTTCTCTTTTAAAGTGGTGTTTCTTCTGTTTCTAGCCACAATGATGCCGTTTGGTACTGAATATGATCTAAATTTGTGTCTGTTGATGAATTATAAACTATACTACCAAAGTTCTATCTGCTCCCCAGTCACTACCAGTTAAACACCTCATAATGTTCAACACTTTCTTGCAATTGTCTACAACCTTCTGAATGTGTATGGTCCATGTAATCCTTTTACTAAACGAAACCCAAAGAAATCTAAATAGCTTCACTCTGTAGTTTTTGGGTATACACTCAACGGCCACTTTATTAAGTACACCTGTCCAACTGCTTGTTAATGCAAATTTCTAATCAGCCAATCACGTGGCAGCAACTCAATGCATTTAGGCATGTAGACATGGTCAAGACGATCTGCTGCAGTTCAAACCGAGCATCAGAATGGGGAAGAAAAGTGATTTAAGTGACTTTGAAAGTGGCATGGTTGTTAGTGCCAGACGGGCTGGTCTGAGTATTTCAGAAACCGCTGATCTACTGGGATTTTCATGCATTACCATCTCTAGGGTTTACAGAGAATGATCCGAAAAAGAGAAAATATACAGTGAGCGGCAGTTCTGTGGGCGCAAATGCCTTGTTGATGCCAGAGGTCAGAGGAGAATGGCCAGACTGGTTCAAGCTGAAAGAAAGGCAACAGTAACTCAAATAACCACTCGTTACAACAAAGGCATGCAGAAGATCATCTCTGAACACACAACACGTCAAACGTCAAGGCGGATGGGCTACAGCAGCAGAAGACCACACCGGGTGCCACTCCTGTCAGCTAAGAACAGGAAACTAAGGCTACAATTTGCACAGCCTCACCAAAATTGGACAATAGAAGATTGGAAAAACGTTGCCTGGTCTGATGAGTCTCGATTTCTGCTGCGACATTTGGATGGTAGGGTCAGAATTTCGCATCAACAACATGAAAGCACAGGGTACTTGAGGGTTCATGGGAGTTTGCCCAACAGGTCCACATGTGTTTTGTGGACCTGGAGAAAGCATTCAACTGTGTCCCTTGTGATCCCCTGTGGGGGGTGCTCCAGGAGTATGGAATCGGGGGCCCTTTATTAGGAGCCATCCGGTCCCTGTACAAGCGTACCAAGAGTTTGGTCCAAATTGCGAGCAATAAGTTGGACATGTTCCTGGTGCATGTTGCACTCCAGCAGGGCTGCCCTTTGGCCCTTTTATGGACAGGATTTCTAGGCGCAGCCAAGGGCCAGAGGGGGTCTGGTTTGGGAACCAGTGGATTTCATCTTTCTTTTTTGCAGACACGGTCATGGACATGGTCCTGCTGCCCCCCTCTAGCCAAGACCTACAGCAGGCACTGGGGCAGTTTGCAGCCACATCCAAAGTGTAGATGATGAGGATCAGCTCCTACAAGTCCGAGGCCATGGTCCTCGACCGGAAAAGGGTGGCTTGCCCTCTCTAGGTTGGAGGGGAGCTCCTGCCTCAAGTGGAGGAGTTAAGTTATCTCAGGTCTTGTTCACGAGTGTAGGAAAATAGAGCAGGAGATCGACAGACGGATCGGTGCGACGGATGAGGACACTGTGCTGGTCTGTTGCGGTAAAGAGTGAGCTGAGCCAAAAGGAGAAGCTCTCGATTTACTGGTGGTTATACATTACTACCCTCATCTATGAGCATTAACTTTGGGCCAAGACCAAAAGAAGGAGTTCCCGGACGCAAGCTTCTTCCACAGGGTGTCTGGGCATTCCCTAGGGGATAGGGTGAGGAGCTCGCCCATCTGGGAGGAGCTTGGAGTAGAGCCACTGCTCCTCCACAACGAGAGGAGTCATTTGAGGTGGCTCGAGCATCTGTTTCGGATGCCTCCTGGATGCCTCCCTCGCCTCCAGGGACCAGCCTTGGCTGCTAATGGGGGTCAGAGGGCTCGGTGGTGCCGATTGTATGGCAGCTTCACTTCTCCCAGTCAGCCCCAGGGCAGCTGTGGCTACAATGTGGTCTAGCACTGTCAGTGTGTGAATGTGTGAATGGGTAGATGAATGATTGATTGTAGCGCTTTGGGGTCTTTGGACTTGATAAAACGCAAAACAAGTGTAGGCCATTTTACCATTTCTGTATTCAAAATGTTTTTTGTTGGTCTGATGTAATATTGTGATCTTAAATTTTGTGTTTTCATTTACTGTAAGCAGAAAATCGTTATAATTAACAGAAATAAAGGCTTGGAAACATCATGTAATCATCATGTAATCCGTTTCACTTAGTGAATTGAGTTACTGAAATAAATTAAGTTTCAAACTATTTGGTCAAAGTAATGTTCTTTTTCCTACTTTTAAATGGAAATGTGTCAATGAAAGCTCAGACAGATGTGAAGGGTGATAACAGTTGATTTTTACAAGAAACAAAAATGAATAAAATTGAAGGGTTTTTTTAGAATCAGAATCAGGTTTATTGCTGAGTTTGTACAGAAAAACAAGGAGTTTGACTCCGGTACACTTGTTGAGCTAGTTTTAGCAGACAGTGCTCTGTAGCGCCGACCTGAAGGTTAAAGCCTAAACAGCTTCTGTGCTGGGTGTGTGGGGTCTGCAGATATTTTAGCTGCCCTTTTCCTGACCCCAGACCTGTATAAGTTCTGGATAGAGGGAAGGTCAGCCCTGATGAATCTCTCTGCAGTCCTGATTGTTCGTTGCAGTCTGGACCTGTCCTGTTTTGTGGATGAGCCAAACCACACTGAGATGGACGAAGACAGGACAGACTGAATGATGGCAGTGTAGAAGATGACCAGCAGCTTCTGTGGAAGGTTGTACTTCTTGAGTTGCCTCTTGAAGTACAGTCTCTGCTGGGCCTTCTTCCAAACATTGTCTTATGTGTGAGGACCATTTCAGTTCTCAAGAAATGGTTGTTTCTAAGAACCTGAAGTGGTCCACAGCAGTCACAGTGTTGCTGAGGATGGTGACTGGGGTGTGTGGGGGTGGTATTCTCCGAAAGTCCATCATCATCTCCACAGTCTTGAGTGGGTTAAGTTCCAGGTGGTTCTGACCACACTAGTGTACTAGCCGATCCACCTCCTGTCTGTATGCAGACTCATCACTGTCCTGGATCAGACCATTAACATAGGTGTCATCTGCAAGTTTCAAGAGTTTCACAGACGGTTCTGCTGAGGTGCAGTCATATATGTAGAGGGAGAAGAGGTGTGGGGAGAGAACACACCCCGGGGGGGTGCTGGTGCTGATGGTTCTTGTGCGGGAGAAGATGCTCCCCAGCCTCACCTCCTGCTGCCGGTCCTTCAGGAAGCTGATGATCCACTGACAGGTGGAGGCTGGGACTTTGAGCTGGATGAGCTTCTGGTGGAGGATAACTGGGTTAATAGTTTTGAAGGCTGAAGTCCACAAACAGGATCCTGGCGTACATCCCTGGGTGGTCGAAGTGTTGCAGGATGAAGTTTGGTCCCAAGTTGACTGCAACATCTGCCGACCTTTTTCCCCGGTACCAAACTGCAGGGTGTCCAGCAGGTGGCCTGTGATGTCCTTCAGGTGCTTCAACACCAGTCGCTCAAAGGATTTCATGACCACAGACGTCAGGGCGACAGGCCTGTAGTCATTTAATTCTGTGATTGTCAGGATCTGCCTGTGTTAGGTTTTGGTTCTTTGATGGTTCTCTGCACTTCCCTGCCTGTGTTCTTCAAGTTACTGTTGGATTATGTTTATCATTCTATTCTTGTGCTTATTTTACTGTCTGGATTCCTGTGTTATTTTGAGTTTATAATTCCTGATAGATTGGGTTCCCCTTGTTTATGTCCGTTTGTTCCATCATTGTTCGCCTAGAGGTTTCCTGTTACCTCTCTGTTTCCTCCCTGCTCTCCATGCTCATCATGTTAATTTGTAGTTTTCTCCCTGTATTGTGCAGCCCTTGTCAACCAGCTGTTTCATGTTTTTCCTGATTGGTTCCCCTCCTAGCTCATTGGTTCTCTCTGCATTCCCATCAGTATTTAAGTTCTCTGGTTTCTTTGTTCTTCTCCAGAACCAACAGTTACCTACTGTTACCTCAGCGTTCTAAGCTTGTTTCCATGATTTAGTCGCTTGTTCCATGTTGTACTCCTGGACGTTTCGTAGTTCCCCACCTTGCCCTGTTTAATGTCCAGCCATCTGTAAGTTTGGTCATCGTTATTAAACCTCTTACTCTCCATGATCCATCTTTCGTCCTCCTGTGTGCATTTTGGTCCAGCTTCACCTCCTTGCACCGTGACAGAGATGGGTTTCTTGGGTACTTTCTTGAGTGCTTTGAAGCTGGAGGAAACCTCACACAGCTCCAGTGACTTGTTGAAGATCTCAGGTTTTTTCCATGACAGCGATCCCGTAAAAAATAAGCAACTGGTCTGTAACGTCAGGTTTGTATTATCTTTATCAGGCTTGCATTCTATTTTGGCTTCTTTCCAACTGTGGTAATTCCCCATTTTTCCAAACTTTCTTACAAAGCTCCAATAAAACCTCTTTAAATGACTAAGACAACTCAACATTTATAACAAATCTGATCTTTCCCTGGCGTGGTGAACTTTGATTTCTGAAGTGCTTGATTTACTGCTGATTTTGTAAAATCTACATTTAGTAAATCATTTCAATTCAATTCAATTCAGTTTATTTATATAGCGCCAATTCACAACACATGTCGTCTCAAGGCACTTCACAAAAGTCAGGTACATACATTCCAATTAATCTTAATCATTGAACAGTGCAGCCAGATTCTGTTATTTATTCAAATTGGATAAAAAGTTTTTCTATCTAAGGAAACCCAGCAGATTGCATCCAGTCAGTGACTTGCAGCATTCACTCCTCCCGGATTTTCATCCTTTTCATGTTCTAATAACTCTCTATTCTCTTTTTTTTTAACCTGTCCTGTCTGGCAGAGTAGCATTCAGATTTTTTGTCTGGGTGCCAATATAAAAACTTTATTGGACACTACTTTGGGATCATTTCAATTGCAATGGACACGGAGACGGAAACAAAAAGGGAAAAAGAAAAAAAAAGCAAGAAAAAGAGAGAGGTCAGGCAAAAATGAAAAAGTGAGAGGAGAGAAGAATAGAGCAGAGAAAGATGGATGATGAGAATACAAGATACTAAAAGAGTGCTTCTACACCTACAGAAACATATATAACAACAGCAATGTTACCAAAAAGTGCACGGTACTAATGAATGCAAGATGTATTTGTTGGTAACTGCGGCACAATATAAACTGGACAGTGTATGTGTTAACACCTGAATCCAGAAACCTGTGGGTATAAATGTGAGCGCGCTTGTTTATATAAGGTTTCTCCACAAATATAGGCAATAGTGAGTGTGAGGAGCCCCAGACCTGCCCGCCGCATCTGAGACAGACATTTAGGAGATTGGACCTACAAACATCCTAAGGCCTCCAGAGCACAGGAACCCCAGGAGGACCACCGCTGGGACTAATGTAACCCCCCAGAGAAGAGCAGAGGAGAGCCCAAGGGGAACCACCCAGCAGCTACCGTGCAGAAGCTCCAGGGAGTTGCACTGACGAGCCCACAGGCCCCACCGGCAGCCGTCTACGTTGGAGCAGATCCAGCCATGGACCCAAAGACCTGAGACCCCAGGGCACATCACCCTCCAAGCAGAGGCCCAACAGAGCCAGGGGGCCCAGGCCCCGGCATGCGGCCCCCGAGGGTGAGCCAACACGCACCAAAGCACCCAGCCCCGGACACCAAGGACCACCAATTTACCAGCGGGCAGAGACTCCAGCTACCGGCAGGGAGTGTGGCAGGGAGGAAATAGGCCCCACATTTGATGGGGCCTAAACTGATCCAGGAGACAGAGCAGCCCAAGACCCAACCTGACACAAAAACAGTACAGTCACAATCACACATTCCCACCCTCATACCTACACATAAAAACACTCACACCCACACACACAATGTAAAGACACACAACAATAGATGTTTTACACTCATTCACGCTCCTCATACATACTCTATACTCTCAGGTCCAGGCACCGATACCCCAGAGGGGCAACCCCTTCCTTCGGGGATGGAGACAGGCAGACCGCACCAGCCCATACTAGTGGCGACATCGCCGGAACCCGAACCCCAGCCCAGACACCGACCCCCCCTCTCCAACCCCTGCCCCCAACGACCCCCGTCCCCTACCGTAGAGGGGCCCACGAACAAAAGAGGGTCTACCTGGTCCAAACGAGTTCGTCAACCAGACCCGTCCCAAGATGGAACAGTCCCAACCCCCGAATGAATTCCAGTCTCAACCCCATGAGCCCCCAATGAACCCCAACAGGAATTCCCCCAAAGGGCCACTCCCAACCACTCGCTATTCTCTGATACTGTAATTTCTCTTATGCCTTGTACAGTAATATTATCTGAACATTTTAACATCAGATGAGGGTGCCCTCAAATGAAATATTTCATCCAGTAGCAGGTAAGATTAAACAGGGAATTATTTAGTATTATGGAAAAACAATTTAGAGATTTGAGACAGCAAAGAGAGATACAGAAAGAAACTGGACAGCAAGCTCCAGCAGAACAACTATTAAGCTTTATTAAGTGTTTTCCCTTAATAAACGTAATCATCATTTAAAAACTGCTTTTATATTTACTGGGGTTGTTTTTGTATGATGTCAACATTTGTTTGATGATCTAAAACATTTAGGTGTAAAAAAAAAAAAAAGCAAACAGCTGCAAAGAAGCTGGGTGTCGGGCAAATATACATTTTTTTAAGAAATTGGAACAGTTCATTGAGTTCTGCAGGTGCATATTAATGAACCACTCATTAAGTTCAAGTCTGTTGCAGCAAAGCATCTAAAACGTACAGCCAACCAGTCCTGAAGAACTGGAATCAAAGAAATATGCGCTAACCTTTAAATTGTACAATTTCACGCTGGCTGTTAATAATAAAACCTGAGTACAGTAGAGAAGTCTGGTTGCATCGATGTGGACTGAAATTCTTATTTTAATTTTAATCCTAAAAGACTTGAACATGATCCAAACAAATATTAACGTTTGAATATATTTTTCCTGGGCTGAAGGTCTTTGCAGCGTCCCCTGGCGGCTGAATCAGTTTTTTATTTATCTTTGCATGCGGTGGGAGGGATCGTTGCTGAAAGGAAATCTTCGATAGACAGCTCTGCAGACCAATGAACACACAACCCACAGATTATGTCACAAACATTTGCTACGTGGAAGCAGGAAGTGATCCTGACCTGTTTCCGGCTTGCCTTTTCTTCATCAGCTGAACTTGTTCTGAGGAATGATGGCCGAAGACCCTGTTCAGTCTCTCCGGGTCTCGGAGATCAAGGACCCGACAGCTCTGTTCGAGCGTTACAGCACCGAGGAGATCCGCCGGGTCGAACGCAAAGTCCGCGGGGAGATCGAGCAGAAGAAGGAGGAGTTGAGGCAGATGGTCGGGGAGCGGTACCGGGACCTGATCGACGCCGCCGACACTATCGGAGAGATGCGCCAGTGCTCCGAGAGCTTGGTGGAGTCCATCCAGGACATGCAACAGTACTGTCACACGCTGAAGCAGGGCAGAAACTGCGTTGGAGGCACCAGGCAGGAGGTACCGATCACTCTGCTGCACTTATTGTAGGTCCATACGTGATCCAGTCTAAATCTGCTTTAATCAACTTTGCAGAACTAAAATTCATATCTGTCTTTTAATCTTGGTTATTAAATCAATCGTGTCACAACATACGATTGACAGAAGAGTTTCAGTAAATGGTTTTCTCAGTTTGGAGATCTGATCCTTACAGCATCACCTGTGTGTGCTGCTGCAGAACCAGAGACAGTGGCAGGAGAAGTTCTATACCATGGCCTCCCAGATCAAGCTCCTCCTAGAGATCCCAGAGCGCATCTGGAGTGCTGTGGAGGCCTCCCAGTACCTCCAAGCCACCCAGCTGTACCTGCTGTGCTGTCACTTGCTCAGTCTGCTGCAGCTGGAGGCTGCAACAGGAGGGCTCTACAGCCCTGTCCTCGCCCGCTTCCCCATCCTGGTCCGGCAAGTCGCCACCACTGGGCACTTCAGGTACTTGAAGGGTCAAAAAGTCAAACTGCTTTCTTCAGAGTGGGTTTTTTACCTTATGCTACAAATAGGAAAGGACCGCTGATCACATTGATATGGTGGAGATTTCTAATCTCTATTTTTTTAAAGAATTTTTTTAAGTAATTACATCCTCTGATATTTCCAGGCATTTTCAGCTTCTTACATCTCAGTTCTTAGTCTGGCTTTATCATTGAAAACCTCATTGTTACTTAAAACACTTTCACATTTTGTCCCTCAGTAACAGCTTCCTCACTGAATAATGTTACGGCTAGCACAACATGATTTGGTGTGTTTACTGACCAGAAGAAGATTTTTTTTTGGTTTTTGAGTTTCCTATCGAGCAATCACAGGTCAGGGGACGTCAAACTGAATATCGTCAGATTCCATCTACAAACAGATTTCTTGGTCCATTTCTAATTCCCAGCTATTAAATGGCCTCTTCCTACAGGTCGACCATTCTCTTGGAGAGCCGGTCTCTGCTGCGTGGCCGGGCCGTGTCAGACCAAGCTATCGCTGAGGCCCTGGTGTCCACCATGCTGTTGGAGGACAGCTCACCACGCCAGGCCCTGGCTGACTTCCTGTTGGCTAGGAAAGCCTCCATCCATCAGCTGTTGAACCAACCACAACATGGTACTGTTCCGTTGGTGCAAAATAGTTACCTTCAGAGGGGCGTGGTTAGGATCAGTGGTTAGAGATACAAAGGTTGACCTAACAGAGATACACAGAGTTTGTGAAATAATTGTTGCAGCATCCTTTTAAAAGGGATGGATGGTTGGACAACATCAGCCATGAGTTTTCCAGGTTCCTTCCAGCAGCCCAGTCGGGTTCCCGTCTGTTTTGACTTCTGTTTAACATAGTTTGTAGAGTCCTTACTCATTGTTATGGTATTACAGTACAGCTTACTTACTGGATAACTGCTATTCCCTAAATTATAAGCCTCCAAGGATATCTGAATAATATCTGGAACTTCCCTTGGACAGAAGCCATTAATTGTTTTAGAGAAGTAATCATGATGCTGCAAATATCAGTAATATCCTGATATTCTGATATTACAGATTAACAGTAATATCCTGTTAATCCGGACCATGTTCCTGATACAGGTCACCACAACTAAACAGATGCTACCCTTGGGTAATGACAAACACAGATATAATACCGCAGTAAAGCCACTGTCTGTATCTGGTGGCATAAAATCAGGATCATAGGCAGGCCACCTAAACCATTTTATGTCTTTTAGAGTTAGTAATCATTGACCATTTTCACCCAAACTTTTAAAGAGAACTTTACCTACTGGCTTGGTGCCGCATGTGCCGAGGATCTCAGTTGGACTGGCAAGAAATAGTCTTTTAATACTGAAAGATTTTCATGACTTCATAGTATCATAAGTCTAATATTCTCCTTTATTACTTTGCGTAATATTTGATCTGCTGTACAATGCAGTCTATGTCTGTTCTAGATCCCTAATTTATCATGTAAAGTTAATAAAGGTTGGGCCTTTCACTTTTTAATCTAGCAGTTCTGAAGATAATCTTCCTTGTAATGGCAGCTTTGGCTGCATCCCATAATATACAAGGATTTTCCTCACCATTGTCATTATACTGTAGGTATTCACTTAGATCTGTTCCTAGAACTGGGGTCATTATGCAGGTCAGAGTGTAGCTGCTACAGTGTTTCTCTTTGGTTCCCATGCAAACCGATCCAGAATGATCTGAAACATCTCTCTCACCAATTCTCTAGTCCTTTATCATATGCAGCTTTCCGGTACACATGGAAAAAATCATCTATTCTTAAATGAATCCTATGCTGTGATGAGTAAAACGTGTTTCCTGGGATTAGGCTGTTCCAAGCCTGCCAGACATCTATCAAACCTAAATCTTTAATTGCATTGTTCAGACGTTTCCTTTTCTCTCAGTATTTAAGGAGGGCCCAGTGTTTCTGTTGCAATTAATCTAAAACTCTTTTAAAGACATGTCGCTCCTAGGAGGGGCATAAGGGGGCAAATTCATTTTTTTTCCAGACATACCTGCCTTCCCTAACCCACTCAGACTGAGTTTGATACTGATATGGCAAAACCCAGAAATACTGACATGTTCATAGAGCATTTGCATAGATGTTAAGTAATTTCATATTAAATGAATCTAGGACATGTAGCAGTCCTTGGCCTATAGGCTGGGTCTTTGAATGGAAACAGAAATGTGTTTAATCCTACTTGTTTGCTTCTTACTGTTAGCAGCCTGAGTGAATAACAGAGAAAAACTGCTACATTAAATCATTCCAACATTCTGTGATAATTTAAATGCATCATAAACCCAGTCCTACATTCTGTCTGATAAAGGCTCCTCTTCAACTCAGAGACTTTGCTCACTCGGTTTCTCTCATCTAAAGTTCCTATTTAGATCTTAGGTGCCTTTCAGTGTGTTTAACCTGTAATTAGATTTTCTCTGACATTGTCAGAATAGATCCTAAAAAGTAGAACATTTAAATTATTAGATTTTTGTTTACACGTCACTGTAATTTAGGGATGGGTGCCTTTTCACATTTGAACAGATACGGTACCGATACCGGAGAATCGATACTCAGTGGTACCAGTTTTCGGTACTTTTGTGTGTGTTTATGTGGTAGTAAATGTTAATTCGTTTATTAATAAAATCGCCAAAATTTTCAATTTACCATATTTATTTCTCAATATATAAACCTTAATGAATATATCAAAACAGCATCCAGCAGTTTGTATTGTAACATCTCAGTTGTTTCAAACATTTCTTCATCATTACAACCCTTAGCTGACTACATAGTGTAATGCACAAATTAAAAGCCAGCCATGTTGCTGGCTGCAGGCGAGTCGCTAACGGATGCAGGCGTGCTGACGGCGCTGAATGTAGGAGTTGTAACCGTAGATCTAAGGCTAACGAAAAAAGTCTCTTCAGCCTTGACAAAAATCTGGTTTTGAACCAGGTCCTTCCTCAGATTAGAAGTATTCCTGCTGCTGGCCTTGCACTTCGCATCAAAAATATTGCAGTAAGCGTAATCTGCATCACATTTTGAAAAGTGGAGCCATACTTTCGGGCGCTTTCAATCAGACATGCTTTGACTGTAGCAGCGGCTACTGACGTCATTACGCCCTTGTGCGTGCAATGCTGCGTTCATGTCCGGCATGGAAAATCGCCTACTCTTCCACTCCCTCAGTGTCACAATGATGCGTTCAGGTACCGATACACGGTACAGATTGATTTTACTTGAATCGGAACTCAGTAGTACCGAAGGAATTCAGTCAGTATCTATAAAAGTACTGAATTCGATACCCATCCCTATTGTAATTTCTATATAAATGAGCCTCAAAATCAGTTTTATCTCTGAATACTTTTACTTTTATTTCATCTAAAGTTTACATATTTATGCCTAATGTCTGTGAGCTCTTGAAACTGAAGCCAGTTTACTTGTTTGTGCTCACAGTCCTGGCCAATAAAGCTGATTTGTATGCATACACTGCAAAGCTTTTTAAACTACCTTTATTATCATTAGAATTTATTTTGTAAAAGAGTTTGGTTTTATTGTTATAAAAGTGTTGTTTGTATTTAAATGTTGTATAAATTCATATTTTATATTTAACCATTCATTCATTCATTCACTCAATTAGTTTTTCTTCCATTGCTTTGTTTGTTGTTGTTTTACTTGATCAGTCACTAAACCTGGACCTAGAAGTGATTTACTAACTCAGCACAGTGATAAATAGCTGATCAAGTAAACATTATCCTACACCCCCACTCCCTCACTGAAGCAATAGGAGACACCAGGTTCTCCTCCAGCAGTCTGAGCTGTACTTCTGGCTGAGGAAAGACCCACTAATGACAGCATAACCACAGAGCTGAGACACATTGTCAACAAGCATGTGCATGTACTCAAACTGCTCCGGTGTGCTACTTAACTGCTGTTTTTTTTTGGTTTTTTGCAGTAGACTTCTTGAAATAGAGAAGAAATTCTAACAAGTTTCCTTGTTTCCAAGTAAACATTTGGAATTCTAATCTAATTCTAAACTAAGGTATTTTAAAATCTGTCCTTCACAAGATCTGAGGCTGTTCAGCCCAAGAAGCCTAGGTATAAGGATGCTTATGATTACTTTTAACATGTTTTATGTGAGATGATGAGGATCAACTCATAGGAGTGTTTATTATCCAGGTGCAGGGATCAAGGCCCAGGTGTGTAGTCTGGTGGAACTGCTGGTCACCACGCTCTTCCAGGCCTATGCTGTCTTCTACATTCCTCCTGAGGGGGTACCCAGGCCAGGAGAGGGAGCCCTGAGCTGTGGTATGCTCTTCTCCACCCTGGAGAATGTAACCTCTTCCACTCCTACAGGTAAACCAAAACACATCATTAGTGGGATTGTTGCACCTTTAAGGCATCACTTGTCCCTCTAAAACTGTGTTCATTCACGCCGCATGATATTGGGAGACTATGGGATATGCATATTGGTATAGTTAGAAATATGACTTGTGATAAATAAATACTGTAAAATGGAATATAAAAGAAATATCCTTTATTGTCTCAGTGAGGAAATTCAGGTGTACAAACACTAAAGTGAAAGGCAAATGGAAGCATGAAGATATAAAACCAGTAAGAAAGTGATAAGACTATCTTCATCCCCCAAGGGGGAAATTAAATTGTCACAGCAACAAGACAGAGTTAAAAAGTTGTACATCGAGAAAGATAATTAAAAAAAATTATAAATTAAAAAAACAAATAGTGCAAGCAAAGCAACAAAATATAAATTCTACATATTAAAAATAAACTTCATATCTAAAGTAAAGTTTCGACAAATATGTGCACTAAGTGCATAGAAAGAAGAGATATAAATGAGGTGATACATGTATGTATTGGCAGTACATTTATAGGCTTTTATTGTAGTCTTATTGCTGATGGGAGGAAGGACCTTCTGCAGCATTCCTTTCTGCACGGTGGCAGCCACAGCCTGCTGCTGAAGGAGCTGCTCAGAGTACCCGCAGTGGCGTAGAGCGGGTGAGAGTTGTTGTTCATGATGGATGTCAGTTTACCCAACATCCTCCTCTCCCCTTCTCCAGACTGAGGCTGAGGTTATGATGTACTGCAGTACATCACCAAGTTGGTCCACAGAATCTCTGAGCAATCTGGGGCTGATACCAACAGGGCCAGCAGCCTTACAAGCCTTGGTCTTTATATATATTTAGGGTGAGGCTGCCTGAGAAGGGAGTGGATGGGGAAAGGTGGAGCTGAGGGTGTCAGGGCACAGGAGGAGGGGGTGGTGTGTAGCAGCAGGTTAGTGTATTTGGGTAAAGCCGAGGAGCGGGTAGGTGCAGTCAAATCTTTTAAAGTACAGATTCAGTTTATTTGCCCAGTCCCTGTCCCCAGACTCAGGCTCTTCCCTGCAGACCGCAAACACACACACGCCAGAGCTCAGAGGGTCAAAGTCCCAATGAGTTGCATAAGTGGGGAAAATAGCAATAGTTTATTGTAGTTCAGGTAAATATTGTTTTTACACCTTTTTCATATGTGCCAGGCTTTAAGGTAATTTTTACATATGTGGTTCCTGAAAAAGAAAGAAGATGGTTTTACCCTAGACCTGTCTGAGTTGGTTCATGTGTGGCTTTTCTTTTAACGTTTAAAGAAAGTTTTTTATTGACTGTGTATACTGTCATTTTGCTGTTACGTATGCAAAATGCACTTTTCATCAGACTTCAAAAGTACAAGTTATTCAAAGAATTTAAATTATTTGAAATATTTATGGTTGAAGTGTTTAGTGTAATTTTGCTGTTGCTTATGTATAATGCCATAATAATTTTATACATTTATACTGTTTACAAACGGCCTGTTTTACAGTGTGGTGGGTTGGCATTTGGGCTTGTTTTCGAAGAGCTGGTTGCTTGTTTCTCTCGCTAGATCTGGCAACACTGGCTGAAACAGTTGCTCAGAGCTTCTTCAGTCTCCTCAGACCATCTCATCACTGTGCAGCTGGTCCACTATTTACAACGGGTTTATATAATTCAATTCAGTTCAATACAGTTTTATTTCTATAGTGCCAATTCACAACACGTCATCAAGGCACTTACATAGTCAACTCAGTCGAATCATACAAATTTCAAGTCGGGTACATACATTCCAATTACTCTTATCAAAGAGTGCAGTACTAGCTGGAGTTGAACCAGGGTGTGATCTGAGCCGCCCAGGGGAAGGAAAGGTGATTATCTGTATGCCTCCTTGGTGATGGCATCTAATAAGTCCAGCGTTTTATTGTCTCTGGCACAGCAGGTAACACACTGGGTGAAGGTGGGGAGAGTGGAGGACAGGGAGACATGATTAAAATCTCTGGAGATCAGAAGAAGGGCCTGGGGATGCTGTGTTCGTAGTCTGCTGGTAGCGTTGTGGAAATGTCACAGGCAGCTACAGTTTTAGCAGAGAACATACATTGTTATCGCGATAACGTGTAAAATCTGCGGTAGATAAAATGGCTACATGCTAGCAGCTTAATGCAGAGTGTCTCTTTGGTAATTAAATGCTCAGAGCTGGACCATCTGTCATTCTAACACAGCAAGACCCCCTCCTATCTTCCTACTGCTCTCCTTGGTTCTGCCGGCCCGGATTAAATGAAACTGTTCATGTTTATGTGTGTGCGTCTAGAGTTAGCGCAGTTATCCATATCTCAGTCAAGATAAATGTTTAATGTCTTTCTGCTTTGAGTTCGTAGCAAACCTAGGCCCCATATAATGCGTCTTTCCAGCTAATGAATAAAACTAAATTAATTATTTCCATTTCAACAACAAGGTTTAATTGAAGAAGTAACTTCTGGTCAGCTTCTGTTGTTTTAGTATTGAAACAACTTAGCTGTTTTTTCTTAATGACTTTTCCACATTTTTACCTTTTTTTTATAAATTTTTATGCTGCAACAAGTGTCACCAAATGTATTACAGGCAGAAAGTCTGAATGCATGGTACTTATAATTAAGCTAACATTTATTGTAGTCG
This sequence comes from Crenichthys baileyi, assembly GCA_036173005.1. Taxonomy (NCBI): domain Eukaryota; kingdom Metazoa; phylum Chordata; class Actinopteri; order Cyprinodontiformes; family Goodeidae; genus Crenichthys; species Crenichthys baileyi. The sequence continues at coordinate 97,636 of JAHHUM010000646.1, forward strand.
AAGCGGTTCTTCGCCATTCTTGTATTTTGTACATTGTGAGGATGATAAATTTGCCAAATTTTGTGCAACCCTAGTTTGTATGGATCCTTTAGGGTGCATACAAGTTGCTGGTAATTGAAGAAAGTTCTATCATGTTCTTAGATGTATTGTCTCCAACATAATTCTCATGTATTGTCAGGTAAAGGGAGAAAGGTGCTACAGGAGGAGTGGAGTACAGGCAGCTGGTTCAGGTATCTGCCTCCATCCATCACTGAGTTTCAGCCCACCCTTCGCACCCTAGCTCTGCCGATCCAGACAGAGCAGCTCCGGGACACCCTCCAGCAGTGGATCAATACGTGAGGGCTCTCTACATTTTTCATGCTGCCTCATGCACCACCTTGCCAAAGTTTTCATACACCTTTTTATATATGATGTCTCCTTACAACCACAAACCTCACAGTATTTTGTTGGGATTTTATGTAACAAAACAACTCAAACAGTGCAATTAATTTTCTGTTAAATTCAGTTGGTTTATATAGCGCCAAAACACGAAACACGTTGTCTTAAAAAGTCAATTCAATGGAATCATACTTATTTCAAATCATGTTTATATATTCCAATTGATCCTAGTTATTAAACAGTGCAATCAAATTCAGTTTATTATTCAAATTGGTTAAACATTTTCTATCTAAAGAAACCCAGCAGATTTCATCGAGTCACTGACTTGCAGGCTTCACTCCTCCTGGATGAGCATGTAGAGACAGTGGGGAGGAAAACTCACCTTTAACAGGAAAAAACCTCCAGCAGAACCAGCCTCAGTGTTAACGGCCATCTGCCACGACCGACTGGGGGTTTGAGAAGACAGAGCAAACACACAGAAGACAGAACTACTGATCCAGGAGTACGTTCTATGTTAAAGAAATGTGAAAAGTTCATGTCAGTAGTAGCTTCTTTAGTGGCCTCATCTAGGAGAGAAACACAGCTAAGCAGATAAGATCTGAACCAGTTTTTAAGTCCATGAGGTTGAAAAAGAGCACATTCAGTGGCAGTAGAAACTCAGCCAATGGCTACAGTAGGGAGAACAAGTAATTGATCCACTGTTGATTTTGCAGGTTTTCCTACTTGCAAAGCATGTAGAAGTCTTTCATTTTTATCATAGGTCCTCTTCAACTGTGAGTTACTGAATCAAAAATAAAAATCCAGAAAACCACATTTTGTGATTTTTTTTTTTTTTTTTTTTTTTTTTTTAAGTATGAAATTAGCATTTTATTGCATGACATTAGTATTTGATCACCTAACAACCAGTGAACCGGCTCTCACAGGCCTGTTAGAAGCCCTCCTGTTCTCCACTCATTACCTGTATTACCTGCCCCTGTTTGAACTCCTTATCTGTATAAAAGACACCTGTCCACACACTCAATCAAACAAACTCCAACCTCTCCACACTGGCCAAGACCAGAGAGCTGTGGAAGGACATCAGGGATCAAGTAGTAGACCTACACAAGGCTGGGATGGGCTACAGGAAAATAGCCAAGCAGCTTGGTGAGAAGACAACAACTGTTGGTGCAATTCTAAGAAAATGGAAGAAGTTCAAGATGAGGGTCAGTCTCCTGCGGTCTGGGGCTCCATGCAAGATCTCACCTTGTGGGGCATCAGTGATCATGAGGAAGGTGAGGGAATCAGTCCAGAACTACACGGCAGGAAGGACCTAGTCAATGACCTGAAGAGAGCTGGGACCACAGTCTCAAAGAAGACCACTAGTAACACTCTACGCCGCCATGGATTAAAATCCTGCAGAGCACACAAGGTCCCCCTGCTCAATCCAGCGCATGTCCAGGCCCATCTGAAGTCTGCCAGTAACCATCTGGATGATCCAGAGGAGGAATGGGAGAAGTGGTCTAATGAGACAAAATAGAGCTTTTTGGTCTAAACTCCACTTGCTGTGTTTGGAGGAAGAAGAAGGATGAGTACAACCCCAACATCACCATCCCTACCATGAAGCATGGAGGTGGAAACATCATTCTCAGGGGATGACTGCTCCGTATTGAGGGAAGGATGGATGGGGTCATGTACCAGCGACAGCCCCGAAACCTGAAGGATCTGGGGAAGATCTGTATGGAGAAGTGGTCCAAAATCCCTGCTGCAGGGTGTGCAAACCTCGTCAAGAAGTACAGGAAACGTCTGATATCTGGAATTGTGAACAAAGGTTTCTGTACTAAATATTAAGTTTTGTTTTTCTGATGTATCAAATAAGTATCTCATGCAATAAAATGCTAACAAATTACTTAAAAATCACACAATGTGATTTTCTGCATTTTTGTTTTTGATTCCGTCACTCACAGATGAAGAGTAGCTATGATAAAAATGAAAGATTTCTGCATGCTTTGCAAGTGGGAAAATCTGCAAAATCGTCAGTGGATCAAATGCTTGTTCTCCCCACTGTATGTCTAGGAGAGAAAGAGGGTTAAACACTGAAAGACGGGCTGGAACTCCTGCCTTGTTGGACCTGCCAGGCAGGAGACCTAGAGGAAGACCAAAGAGGAGATTTATTAATGGTGTGAAAGAGGACATGAAGGTAGAGGGTGTATGAGAAGAAGATGCAGAAGATAGGGTTACATTGAGACGATGACTTGATGTGACGACCTCTGAAAGGGAAAGCTGAAAGAAAAGGAGGAATACTCCCTGACATTTCCTGAATATTTCTAATTTTGGGAATATTCCAGAGGTGAAAAAAGGGAATCCTAGAAACTTGATTAATTTGGGATTTAAACTACATGTTCTGGTCAAAAATAACACTAAGGTTCTTTATTACTGGAGGCCAATCTAATGCCATCCAGATTAAGTGATTAAACTAAGCAGTTGTTTTTTTTCAGACAGTCTGGTCCAAACACAACAATTTATGTTTTCTGAATTTAAAGTTAATTTAAACACTTAAACATAATAATTTAAACATTTAAAGTCATCCATGTTTTAATGTCTTCAAGACATGCCTGTAGTCTAATTGGTTGGGTTCATCAGGCTTTATGGGTAAATTAAGCTGATTATCATCAGCATAACAGTGGAAATGTATCCCATGCTTCCAAGTCTTGCCACAGATTCTGTTGGTTTTTAGGTCTGGACTTTGATTAGACCATTCTAACACATGAATATGGTTTGATCTGAGTGTCAGGGACCACGCAGTAAGGCAGAAGGACAAAGGGATAAAAAAAATGTTCTCTGTTTAATTTTTCTTAAAAGTAGTTAACAAAAGTCTATGGAAAATGAAATACCTCAAGATTCTGTTTTAGAACCCCTATATTTACTGGTTTTCTTTATATTTATGACTACTTTCACTGTACATAGATTCTCACTGAAGGCATCACAACTGTGAATGAACACGTGTAATTATGTAGCAAACAAAAAATCCCAAGAGAACGTTAAATGTGTTTTTATTTTAGATTCCTTAAAGTAGCCGCCCTTTGCTGTGATGACTGAAATATTAACCTTTGGCCGTCTCTCAGTGAACCTCTGGGAAGTTCTTTCAAGACTCTTTGGAAAACCATTCCAGGTGAGCACCTCATGGAGAGAACGCTAAGAGAGCAAAGCAGTCATCAGAGCAAAGGGAGGTTATTTGGAAGAATCTAAAATATGAAAATGTTTAGAGTTATTTCACATTTCTTGTTACTATATAATTCCATGTGTTTTCATTCATAGTTTTGTTGCCTTTGGTGAGAATCTACAATGTAAATAGTCATGAAAGTAAAGAGACCCTTTAAGTGAGAAAGTGTATCTAAAACATTTGACCAGCAGTGTAGCTAAATGAATACTGAGAAATAGCTGGAGGAACCTCCACACTGAGCTATATCATTGTATCTCTGGCTGTATGTTTAGGGAGGTTGTCCTGCTGGAAGGTGAACCTCCACCACAGTCTCAAGCCTTCTGCAGCCTGTAACAGGTTTTCTTCCAGGATTGTCTTGGATTTAACGCCATCTTCCCTGTCCTTGTTGAGGCATCCCCTCAGCATGAAGCTGCCACCATTGTGTTTCAGAGTGATGTGAGCAGAGCATCTTCCTCCATGTTTGCAGTGCCCCCGACATGGCTTGTGGCAAACTGCGAGGGACTTATGAATCACTGTTAACAATGGCTTTCCTCTTAATGTTCCATAAATTCCAAGGAGGTGGAATGTGCGACTGATAGATGTCCTATAAATACATTCTCCCACCTGAGTTCTGGATCTGTGCTGCTCCCCAAGGAGAACCTTTCTTTTCAGATTTTTAGTTGTTAAAACGGTTAAAAGCAACATATAATTTCTCTTCTCTTCACTTTGTATCTGCAGCTTAAAAGTCCAATAAAAGAAATTGAAGTTTGTAAAAATTGTTAAAAAGTTTAGGGGTGTGAAAGGACCTATACCTTGTTAATAACGGAGTTGTCATTAAAGACAGTGTCTTTGTGATGCTTTTATTTAAAAAATTTGCTCTTTAATGCTTCATCTGAGATTAATTAATCTGTGCTTTTCCTACTTCTCTGTTCTCAGCTGCAAACAGGACATTTGTCACGGTGTTGGGACACTTTTGGTCTATGTGAAGAGTCTTAAGGGTTTGGGGGCCATTCGAGATTCTGTCTGGGATCTTTTATCCACAGACTCCATCAGTCAGCACTGGGGTAACGTATGTCAGCAGCTCCTAGGACGCCCCCTGGCTGTGTGGGAGGACTTCTTGCAACAGCTCTTCCTTCAGCGCCTGCAAGTGTGTTCTCCTCTAATTTCAAGAACATTAACGCATTTATTTCTTATTATTTGGAATGTTTGATTTGTGTCTAATGCACTGAATTGGCCTGTTGATGTAATGTCAAATGTTACATTTATTTCCATTTCCTAAGACCATCACCAAAGAGGAAACAGAAGTCATTGCAACAATCTCGGTGCAGCTCCTAACCTCAGCTGTCAGGGACCAGGAGGACCAAACCATCCAGTCCTCCACAAGTGGCAACCCTGTCTCCAGTTCTGGTGCTCAGTATGAGGTGGATGTGGCCTCCTTTCTGTGGTCAGAGACTCCAGGGGACTTGCTGAGTGATGCAGCCTGGGTCAGTGTGGCCCAGCGGTGCCAGAAGCAGCAGCAGAGGAGTGGCCTGGCTATGAAGACACAGGCACTGACACCTTGTGTTCAGAACTTCTGCTCCTCTTTGGATGCAAAGCTTAAAGCCAGGCTTGATGACCTCCAGCACTATCTTCCTTCCCAAGAAACAGGTATTCCTGAATTATGTTGCTTAATTCCAGGGGTATCAAATTGTGATTATTTTACTCCTGGGATTAGATCTGCACAATATATGAAATCACAATAATTATCTTAATATTACAATAGGGCTGCTTGGTCGCAATATTTGGGTGGGACAATAACATCTAGCGAGAGCGTATCTTTGTACTTTGAAAATACAGAGAAAAGCTTCTCTAAAAAAGTATCCAGTTAAATCAGCATAGTTTGCTTTAAGCGAGTACACTGATGAAATCCATCTCTCATTCTGTGCTTGGCAGGATCCGACTCCATCTCAGCCACAGTGTCTTCTTCACGACCTCCTGACTCCTCTTCGTTTAACCGCTACACGGACTCCCCGGCAGTGGAGGAAGCTCTCCGTGAAGGCTGTGTGACCTGTGTTCGCCATATTCTTTCCTCCATCCGCTCCGAACTGGACTCTGTTCCAGCCTGTCTCAGCTCTGTCCTTTTCATGGCCAGGTTGTGCCAGTCTGTGGGTGAACTATGTCCCAGCCTGAAGCACTGCATCCTGGGAAAACAGAGCACAGTGGAAGCCCCAGCAAAGGGGACCCCAAGACAGGGCAAGAAACTGGGCAAATCCAAAGCTGCCACAGAGGTCAGCCCAGTGCAAGCCAAGTGGGCGGGGCTGAAGGAGGAGCTTCTTGGCTGCAGCATAGAAGCTTACCGCATCTGGAGCTCCGCCCTTGCCAAAGTCAGAACCTGTCGGAAATGTAGTCAACAGTCCAATAAATCCCCTTATTCAGCCATACCTGGACTGAACCGTTGATTGTTTGCTAGCACTGCAGCTTTAATACCATGCTAATGTGTTGCTCACTAAAGCCGTGTTTTGACAGGGGCTGGTGGAAACATTTGGTGCAGCTTTGCTGACAGAGTCTGCTGGTGCAATTCTGACGACTACAACAAGTTGGGAGGATCTGGAGATCCAAGAAGAGTCTGAAGCAGGGAAAAGCGTCACATCTAAAATCAGTCTTCCAGTTCAGGTCAGAGGTCCAACACCAGCATGAAGTGGGGTTTCTGATTACTCATGTTTCATCTGAAGCCCTCTGACTCTTGTTTCTTGTGCAGCCATCTTGGTTTGTGCAGTCTTTGCTATTCCAGCTTTGCGTGGAGGTCAACAGAGTGGGGGGTCATGCCCTTCCCCGGCCCACCCTGCAGGAGCTGCTTCAGGCCTGTCTTGTTCAAGCTCTGCATCACTATGACCTCCTCACAGAGCGACCACAGGATAGAGTGAGTGACGCTCAATCACAATTTGTTAGAAATGTTTGGAAGCTCGAAGTTGGGTTTTATACTAAATGTCTCTCCCTCTCTCTCTGCCCCTCTATTCCTGTCGCAGAATGAAAAATAAAGGCCTCTAGTGCCGAAAACATTTCTTTAAATGTTTAGATTGTAAACGGTCTGCCACGCGTTGTCCTGGTCCCAAAAGACAGAAGAAGCTAGAATTTGTTATCGTGTGGATATTGGAGGAAATTTCTACCTCCTGAACATTTAAGATTTTTTAACATTACAACCACAAACTCAAGTGTTTTAATTGGGTTTTATTTGACAGACCAACCCAAAGTAGTGCATAGTTGTGGAGACAAAGGGAAATGACTCATGGTTTTTAGATTAAAGGAGAAAATCAATCATCAATTATAGTTTAATGATAAAATACACACAGCTGGATTCTGTTTACTGATTAGGCGACTTCTGAAGCCATTGGTTGTACTAGAATTTTATTTAGACGTATTAGTTTAAAGGGGATTGACTATAGTGCCACATGTTTCCTCCTTTCATTTTATAAAGTTTCAAAACCATCATTCACCTTCCAACTTACAAGTATGGACTACTTTGTGTTGGTCTGTCACATGAAAACCCAATAAAATACATTAAAGTTTGTGGCTGTGATGTGAATGTAATGTGAATGAATACTTTGGTAAGAGGCTATAAGAAGGTAACTTGCAGTAGTGGTAGCAATGCTGAGAGGACATGGAAAGTGGAACGGCACGAGAGGTGGTGCAAAGGATAGAACTTTGATCATTTCTTTGAATTTCTCTCTTCTCCCATTAACTAGGAGGGTGTCCTCCCCATAACTCAGAACCGAGCCTTGCAGTTGTTGTTCGACCTTCGATACCTCAACACCACACTGAGCAGCAGACTGGAGGAGGGCAAGACCTCTAGATCCCAGCAAGACCCAAGGTAGGAAGCGCCTGCAGCTAGCAGGATGCCACACTGGTTGGTAGTGTAGTATCTGTAAGGCAGAGGTAAAAAGCACACCATCTAAATGACATTCCAAGCCAGATTGGAGCTCACAGAAGTTTACAGGTTCATCTACTCATGATCTGACATCATGAAATATGATGGAACCTTGGACTTTGACCATAATATAGTCTAAAGTCTAATGTCCTCCAATATATAAAGTAAATGACTTTTCATTTAGTAATCATTGGAATTCCACAGTAGGCTCTTAAACAGCTATAAGAGCTCTGAGAGAAACCAAGAACCTATAGTAATCGTCTTTTTCTCCAATCACACGTACAGTAAAATTAGGAGCATAATTAGGACCTCACAGAATTACTGACTGAGCAACTGCTGATGGGAAACATTAAAGCTAGCCTCTTACCTTCTCTGAGCACTCTATTCTTTGCACATCATGCTACCAAACCCACAGAAAATGCCATCAAAACTTTTATGTAGATTGTTTTTATCCAACATGGAGAAGATGGGGGTCTAAAGAATCCAACAGAATGTTCATTTAATCATCTCACCACTGCTGAAAAGCATCTTGTCAGAGACCATAAACAGACATTACATGCTGGCAGTCTAGTGTCCCACTCCTGTCAGCAGATCACACGGGGTCCCTCAAGGATGTGTGCTCAGGCTTTTGCTCTTTGCTGAAAGCTTGTTTAATTTGGCTAAACGGTGACAAGAGTCCGTTTTTCATTGCAGGGATGTTCTGCCATTACCAGGGATTTTAAAAGCCCTTGGCGCGTAATTTTACTTTCCCGGGTCAACACTTTCCTGGATAAAAGGTTCTGGTCTGGGGGTAGGACCTTTAGATTACTCCAAGATTGTTGAGGGGCGGGGGTTATGTGCTTAGCAACGATGACTTGTGGACCCTTTTTCGCAGTGTTCTGACTTCCACTCACCTGCGTGTTGACCTGCATGATGTAGTAGTTTTCTAAGATGTTGTCTTTGGTGATTGCCTCCCTTCTTTTTCTTGCAGATGACTTAATTTTAATTACAATATGGTACATCAGCACAAACAAAAAAGGCAGTTGTATGTTTTCCATCTTGCTTTGTAAACAAATGGCGGGATATGGGCTTCTCTGTCGTGCTTTGCTTGTTTGGTCTTTGGTTTCTTTTTACCACCACCCATTGGACAGGAGGAGTAGTGCAGTTTTTTTCTCAACTTCCTAATACGTCATTAGGCTAATTGAAATAAACTGAAGGCACACAAATTACCTTGGATTCCTTTTATCTGGGTAAAAAAAAAATCCCAGGTATTTAAATCCTGGGACTTTCGGTAGAAATTAGCTGAGGATGTAACTCAATACAACCATGGATAAGAAAAAGCCTAGCCCCAGGATTCAGTAGGTCACAGTATGGCTTCCTTTGATGTAGGTACTTCTGGAGTTTTGGTAACTTTTGAAACACTGTGCTGTGTTTATTTTCTAGATTCCACAAGATCTGTGATTGGCTGGAAAGCTTCATTGACCCCTTTGACCTGGATGTTTTTACACCTCCACTGAATGCCAATCTCAACCGGCTGTCCCAGAGGACCTCGGTATTCTGCTGCCACACGCACATCACAACACAAATATGAAACAATCTGATGCTGACGTAAAACCACAGGAGTTCTTAGATTTGTGTCTTCAGCAATCATAAGAAGTGCCCGATGTTCTGATGTAACATTTCTTGTGATGCTGCGTTTCAGGTGCTGCTTGGGCTCCTGACTGGTTCTGAGAAGCAGTTTGCCCCACGAAGCAGCACTGTGAACTCTCAGGAACCTTACAGCATTCTGCCACTGGCCAGCAGTCAGATCAGGTCAGAGCTTATATGAGTAAACAATAGGTTAGGTGTTTTAATCTCTCTCCCAAGTTAGACATGGACTACTCAGGCTTTTACTGGCTGATCCAGATTTCTGGGTTTCTTTATGGTTTGACCTGCCATTTCTGATTGTGTCCAATTTCAAAGTTTGTTTTTCAAAAACTGTTGCAATAAAATAACAAAATATGTGCTGTAGTTTAAATTCAGCAGACACTAAAGAAATTATTCCCATTTATGCGTCAAAGCATATGTGCCTAACACAGGATTCCTGCACTGTCAGAAGTATGGAAATCTATTTGATCATTTCAAGTCAGGATAAGGAGGAAAACAGAAAAACTGTGTATAGAAAAAGCTCGAGTTTCCAGCCTATATTTCTTATTCTATTATGTTTAAAGTGACTGATGACCTTTTAGTATTGGTTTGGTGCATTACAACTTGAGTATTAGTCCCACCCAGTTTGGTTTTGGTTTTTAACTAACAGATATGCTCATTTCAGATCACATAATGAGGCATTTGACTGCATTATCTACCCTCTAGATCATTTTAGTTCTGGATTTAAAACTTTACTCATGGTTCTTGACCTTCTGAAATTCCTGTTTCTGTTTGTTGAGAAATTAAGGCATCAATGATCACAAACTGCAAATTATTTAATTTATTTATTCTTGGATGATTCAGTTCAGATTCCGCTAAATATTCTAAACTAAAACTGATGTCTGGATGTCAGATGCCTTGGAAATAACCCTTCACCAAACTGCCAATCAGATGCCATTTACAGAACTGTGTTGTTTCAGGATGCCAAACAGCCAAATGTTTCATACTCGAATGTCTAGAATCGTATCAAAGCTGATCTAGAATAGGGAGTGTGGAAAAGTGAAATTTTAACCTCTCTAACCTTTGTCTGACTTTAATTAAACTTTAATTACTAAAAAAGGGCATCAAATAGCAACCTGTTAATGGACTAAAAATAGGCTTTGTGTCGTAGTTTTGATAGATTTCATGACAAGTTCAGGTTTTTCAGTATTTGACCTGTTTATCAACAATCAGAGCCGAAATTCACACCACTCGGATATTACATGATAACTGCTTCTTGGTTCTTGTCTGTTTCTTTGCTATTTAGCAGAGAATGGCGTGTCTGATCAGTAGGTACTGTTGGACTCAAACACCTGCCCTGACTGTTTTTTCTTTTGCAGGTTCGGATTATTGCCTCTCAGCATGTCAAACACTCGGAAATCCAAGTCCTCCTCCAGGGTGCCGGACGTTTCTCAGAACCTGGTAAGTTCTGTAGCTGCAGGGACCTAGGCTGCTCTGGGTCTGGGTGTGTTTTGAGAGAGAACATTTTCATTTGCTCACAGCCACAGAGTTATTGTTTTTTGTTCCACTTGGGTAAAGCGCTGTTTGTCACACTGTCTCTCCTCCCAGAGATTCTGAGAGTGACGCCTTCAGGCAAGTTCATCAGAGTGGCTTTCTGCCTGGGTGTGTTTTGGTTTATTTAGTGCCATGGCAGTGTGTGTGCACTTCACTAATTCGTCCTATTTTTATCCTGGCTTATGCTGGAAACAGTAGTATGGCCTTGGAATCCATAATGTCACATTCTCTGCTTTGGCTCCTAGAATAACTTCTGATCAAACTCAACAGAATAGTTTCACAGACCAACAGAGACGGTGCAACCTGTATGATTGGACCACCGGATAAAAACATTGTAACAGTTCAAGTCAGGAATCATCCTAACCTGACCAGTCAAATCTGACTCATTGCTCATTTTTCTTTGATCGGCCAAAATATTCTGACCACCTGCTTTTTAGCTATTAAACCTTCATGCCCTACCAAGAAAACAGGGATCCACTTCTCAGGTCTTACCAGGACTTACATCCTGATCCTGAGTGGGCATAATGTTTTGGCTCATCTGCATATACAGGTTTCTGACTTCTGTTACCTGGTTCTACTCTTTGAAGCATTGAAAGTGTCACCTTGTTCTGACTCGTTTGGTTGTTGCTGTAAAGCTTTCTGAACAGAAGGTTTTATAGCAGACATGACAGGTGGAAGGTGAAGGAATGGACTCACATTCGTGTAAAAGCACTAACTCACTGAATTGTTCTGGAATGTATTGAACGTGTCTCTAACACTAAACAAGCTTAGGTGACACTCGCCAACAAAGATGATGATGCTTCTCTTCTTCCTCCACCAGGCTCCTCAGTCCTCCACAGCAGGAAGTGATGACAGCTTCCAGCCGGGGAGTCTCTTCAGACAGCTCGCTCATCAGGATGAGGACACAACATCGCCTTCTCTGTTCAAGCTCAGCTGGCTGTCTGGCATGGCCAAATAGCCCTTTATTGTTTTTTTTTATGTTGGCGTTGGGGATTTGTATAGTAAATGATCTTCTGAGATTTGCCTCCTGTGTGATTTCATTGGCTTTACTCAACCACATCATGCCTCTAACGTTTCAGATTAACAGTACAGGCAATATGTACGCTCTTCTTAAATACATTGTAATACTTTCAGTATTTGGCTTTGTTAAAATTTGTTTTATTAACCAAATAAATAGCTCTCTCTGCTATTCAAACAGCTAACTGTGTACTACTGAAATATTATGGAGTAAGAAAGTACACCCTTCTCCAGTTCATGGGTTTTACCTATCAGAATGTTATATAAATAGTCTGATCTTTATCACATTCTGAAATTATTTAAATCTAACCTCTAGTGTTGGTTAGAGGAAGCTACGTGGAAAAGCTGTAAGAAAAATCTAAGTACACCCCTACTGCTTCCAGAGGATTTAGGAGAGAAAGAAGCAGCCAAATGTCGTTAATAATAATTGATACTGACCATCATCAGCGTGAGCAGCTCAGCCAAATCTAGAGTTTCAGCAGCTTGCTGCTCTGAAGCATACAGGTGACCATAAAGTAATCTTAGCGAAGCAATTGCACCTTTCTCATCAATCTAGAATGGGCTATAAAGTCATCTCCACACTATCTGAAGTCAGTTATTCTACAGAGACATTATCCCCAAGAAGCAAGCCTCTCAGACAGCTGCCAATCTTCCCAGGAGTGGATGTCTCAGCAGATTCAGCCAAAGGTCAGAGCATGAAGCTCTGAGAAATCGGCAAAAACCTCAGTGCTCCATCTCAGACTCTACACGCCTCATCGTGTTACAGTTAATGGCAGAACAGCTTATTTGGAAGGGTTGCTAGGAGAATGGTTCTTCCTAAAAATGAAGGTGGCAGCAAAAATTTAGTTTTGAACCTGATTCAGCAAGTAGCAGAGCAGCGTAGAAATGTTTATAAAAGAAAGAGCAAATCAGTATAAATATTTAATACCAGCTTTGAAACACGGCAATGGAGGGTTGATGATTTGGGCTTTTTAGCAGCAACGAGCTGGGGACCTTTGACAGCTAAAGCTTGGTCCAAAAACACAGCAGGAAAGAAGAGCTGTTTTAACGCTCCAGTCCTTAACATGATCTCTGATTTAAATCATTTAGGGTTACAGCTTGGGGAGAGAAGCTATTAAACGATCAGGGCCTGTATTCACAAAGATTCTCAGAGAGCTCTGATCTTAGCCTAAAAATGACTGCCAAGGATTCCTAGCTTAAGAGTGACTCCGTTCTCTCCTGAGAGCGACTCTGAGCCAGAAGGACAGAATTTCCTTTCTTAGTAGGTGTGGTTGACCCCGTTGCTAGGTGTGAAGTTGTCTTCTAGCTGTGTTTGGTTGTTAAATAAAAAACAAACAAAAAAAAACCCACAAATGCGCTCCTAGTAATCAGTGGAAATAAATTAACCAATGATAGAATTTAGACTGGATTCAGAAATGAGTAAAAAAGTTATGATAAAACTTAAAATTGTCACACAGCATCAATGTTTGAACTTTATTTACATGCTCGTAATTATTTTGATTTGCTTATTATGTTTACTGCATCTACTGGTACTCGTACTCGTCGTCTTCTGCTTCATCCGGGACCAGGTCGCGGGGCCAGCAGACTCAGTAGAGACACCCAGATGTCCCTCTCCCCAGACACCTCCTCCAGCTCCTCCGGGGGTAGCCCAAGGTGTTCCCAGGCCAGCCGAGAGACATAGTCCCTTCAGCGTGTCCTGGACCGTCCCCTGGGGCTCTTTCCGGTGGGATGTGCCTGGAACACCTCCCGAGGAAGTCGTCCAGGAGGCATCCGGTATAGATGCCCGAGCCACCTCAACTGGCTCCTCTCGATGTGGAGGAGCAGCGGCTCTACACCGAGCCCCTCCCAGATGGCCGAGCTCCTCACCCTATCTCTAAGGGAGTGCCCGGCCACCCTAGGGAGGAAGCTAATCCGGGATCTCGTTCTTTCGGTAGTGACCCAAAGTTAATGGCCATAGGTGAGAGTAGGAACGTAGACCGATCGGTAAATCGGGAGCTTTGCTTTTTGGCTCAGCTCTCTCTTCACCACAACGGACCGGCACAGCATCCCCGTTACTGCGGCAGCCGCACCGATCCGTCTGTCGATCTCCCGCTCCATTCTCCCCTCACTCATGAACAAGACCCCAAGACACTTGAACTCCTCCACTTGAGGCAGGAACTCCCCTCCAACCTGAAGAGGACAAGCCACGCTTTTCTGGTCGAGAACCATGGCCTCAGACTTGGAGGAGCTGATCTTCATTCCAGCCGCTTCACACTTGGCTGCAAACCTGCCCAGCGCATGCTGTAGGTCTTGTCTAGAGGGGGCCAGCAGGACCACGTCATCGGCAAAAAGAAGAGATGAAATCCACTGGTCCCCAAACCAGACCTCCTCCGGCCCTTGGCTGCGCCTAGAAATCCTGTCCATAAAAGTTATGAACAGGACCGGTGACAAAGGGTAGCCCTCCCGGAGTCCAACATGCACCGGGAACAGGTCCAACTTAGTGCCAGCAATGCGGACCAAACTCCTGCTCCGCTTGTACAGAGACCGGATGGCCCCTAATAAAGGGCCCCCTATTCCATCCTCCTGGAGCACCCCCCACAGGGCACCACGAGGGACACAGTGGAATGCCTTCTCCAGGTCCACAAAACACATGTGGACCGGTTGGGCAAACTCCCATGAACCCTCCAGTAACCTGCAGAGGGTGTAGAGCTGGTCCAGTGTTCCACGGCCAGGACGAAAACTACACTGCTCCTCCTGAAGCCGAGGTTCGACTATCGGCCAGACTCTCCTCTCCAATACCCCGGCATAGGCCTTACCAGGGAGGCTGAGGAGTGTGATCCCCCTATAGTTGGAACACACCTTCCGGTCACCCTTCTTATGAAGGGGGACCACCACCTCGTCTGCCAGTCCAGAGGCACTGTCCCTGACCGCCACACATTGTTGAAGAGGCGCATCAACCATGACAGCCCCACAACATCCAGAGACACCCGAAGCCCTGCCACTGTGGACCTTTCTAACCACCTCGGTGGCTTCAGCCTGGGTGATGAAAGAGTCCAACCCCGAGTCCCCAGCCTCTGCTTCCACCAGGGAATGCGTGACGGCAGGATTGAGGAGATCCTCGAGGTACTCCTTCCACCGCCCTATAATGTCCCCAGTCGAGGTCAGCAGCTCCCCACTCACACTGTAAACAGTGTTGGTGAAGCACTGCCTCCCCCTCCTGAGGTGCCAGACAGTTTGCCAGAATCGCTTTGAGGCTAACCGGTAGTCCTTCTCCATGGCCTCTCCGAACTCCTCCCATGCCGAGTTTTTGCCTCTGCCACAGCCCAGGCTGCGGCACGCTTGGCCTCACGGTACCCGTCACTGCCTCAGGAGTCCCACAAGCCAACCACAGCCGATAGGACTCCTTCTTCAGCTTGACAGCATCCCTTACTGCCGGTGTCCACCAAGGGGTTCGGGATTGCCGCCGCAACAGGCACCGCAGGCCTTACGGCCACAGCTACGGGCAGCAGCATTGACAATAGATGCGGAGAACATGGTCCACTATGTCTCCAACATCCCCCAGAATCTGGTCAAAGCTCTCCCGGAAGTGGGAGTTAAATACATCCCTGGCCGAAGGCTCTGCCAGACATTCCCAGCAGACCCTCACTATGCTCTTGGGCTTGCCAAGTCTGTGCGGCTTTCTCCTCTTCCAGCGGATCCAACTCACCACCAGGTGGTTATCAGTGGACAGCTCAGCCCCTCTCTTCACCAGAGTGTCCGAAACATGCGGCCGAAGGTCTGACGACACGACAACAAAGTCGATCATCGACCTCCTGCCTAGGGTGTCCTGGTGCCAAGTGCACTGATGAACACCCTTATGTTTAACATGGTGTTCATTATGGACAATCCGTGACTAGCACAGAAGTCCAATAACGAAACACCGCTCGGATTCAGATCGGGAAGGCCATTCCTCTCAATCACTCCTCTCCAGGTGTCACTGTCGTTTCCCATGTGGTCGTTGAAGTCCCCCAGCAGAATAATGGAGTCCCCAGGAGGGGCACCTTCTAGCACCCCCGACAGGGACGCCAAGAAGGCCAGGTACTCCGCTCGGCCCGTAGGCCGAAACGACAGTCAGAGACCTGTCCCTGACCCCATGGCGCAGGGATGCGACCCTCTCATCCACTGGGGAAAACCCCAACACGAGATGGCTGAGCAGGGGGGCAACAAGCAAACCCAACCCAGCCCACCGCCTCTCCCCGTGGGCCACTCCAGAGTAGAAGAGAGTCCAGCCTCTCGAGGAGATGGGTTCCAGAGGCCACACTGTGCATGGAGGTGAGCCCGACTATTTCTAGTCGATATCTCTCGACCTCCCACACAAGCTCAGGCTCCTTCCCCCCCAGCGAGGTGACATTCCACGTCCCTAGAGCCAGCCTAAGCATCCGGAAATCGAGCCATCAAGGTCTCCACCTTCACCTTCATCTGCTGCCCGATTCTCTTTGCACCGGTCCCTCATAGGTTCCCCCTGCAGGTGGTGGGCCCACTGGAGGATGGCCTTGCGTCTCTCGTTTGGGCTTGGCCCGGCGGGGTCCCGCGAGGAGCAACCCAGCCACCAGGCACCCTCCGACGAGTCTCGACCCCAGGCCTGGCTCCAGGTTGGGACCCTGGCTCCGCCATACCGGGCAACGTCACGTGCCTCGATTTTGTGGTCCTCATGAAGGTGTCTTGAACCGCTCTTTGTCTGACCCGTCACCTATAGTCTGTTTGCCATGTGAGACCCTACTAGGGGCATTTAAGCCCCAGACAACATAGCCTCGAGGATCATTCAAGCACTCAAACCCCTCCACCATGTTAAGGTGGTGGTTCAAGGAGGTGGGGGGGTTTACTGCATCTATTTTATATTTAATATTAATATTAAAATTCAGCTTTTTACTGTGATCTCCTTGTATAAAGAGGTTTAGTTTGGTAAAATGATCAAAGCAAAACAGAAAAAAAAGGTGGAGTAAACCGAACTGAACATAGGAGCAGAGCCTGCTGGTAGAGGAGAAGAGAAGAGTGTTGAAAGGTAGATTTGGTCCTGTAGTCACGGTGTGAACAAACAAGCATTCCCAGCAGATCAATATTTCACTCCCTCTGCTTTCAGCACCAGCCTGGAATGTGAGCAGAGAGGAGATAGCAGAACACCAGAGAACGGAGAGCGTTGTAGACGATCATTTAGGCTTAGGCTGCTGACATCATGTAAAATACAGTAAATACTTATTCACCTCATTTACATCTTTCTTCTATGTATATAGTACTTAGATTATTGTACTTCATCTTGTCTAGAGTTTATATTTATGTATATATATTTTTTTAGAGTTTTTAAAATTTTTTCCAAATACATTTTTTGAAAGCATTTTACAGTCTGTAAATATTTAAATAATTCCATTCTGTATTGTTTGTAACTTTTTTCACTTTTTATTCAGCTTTATTTATTATTGTTTCTATTATTTATTTATTCTCCCTAATATAACCTTACTAGAGGTTCACCTTTAACCTGTCCTGCTGCTGAAACCATTTAATTTCCCCTTAGGGGGATGCTAAGGTTTATCTTATGTCTATATTAATAATTGTATGATTGTTATAGAAGTTTATGTTCTAATTTACTCGACTATTAAGGGGTGGATCCCTGCATGATCGAGCCAGTAGTGTTTTATCAATTTAGTTATTAATTGTTCGAAGAATAACTCTCCATCTTTCTACCATCTTCTCTGCTTAAGGCACTCTTAGACTCACTAAAAGTCCTCCTCGCTATTCTTAACATGCTCACTTTAGGAGCTCTCTTAAGGCCTAAGATGCTTTGTGAATAACTTTCATCTAACCAAGGGAAAATTCTAAGAAAGATCTTAGAATTGGAGAAATTCCAAGATTTTTCTTAGAATGACGTCACTAGGAGCTATTTTTAGTCTTAGGGGTCTTTGTGAATACGGGCCCTGTTGTTCCATTTTCCAATTTATTTCATTTTCAGGATTCTCCAGATTTATATACTAAACAAGCTTATTAACAGGTCAGCTTTCTTCATGCACTAACATGCTGTTATACATATTAGCTATGTAATAGAAGAGTACAATAATGAGTAAAAGTCATTAACAAGCTTCGCTAATGATTCAATCACCTCATTTTAAAATCACAGTGAGGAGTGTTATACATTTGTAACCTGAAATGTCTTAGTTGTTTAGTTTTCTCATACACCAACTTGCAAAAGTATTTGATACCCATGAACTTCTCCACATTTTGTCACTTCACAGCCTCAAACATCAATCTGCTTCATTTGGGTTTGATATGACACATCAACACAAGTATAACTGGGAGCTGGAAGGAAAGTGATGGTTTTCTTTGCTGTCTTCCATTACTCTGATACCCCTAAATAGTTTCCAGTTAAACAAACCGTCTTCAGAAGTCACCGAAACAGGAAGTAGAGCCCAGCTGTGGATTAAATTTATTAGAGATGTTCTGTTTCTGACCTCAGAGGTTCTGTCTTTAGAGAACATTTGAGAGCAAACAGCACCATTAAGACCAAGGAACACAGCAGACAGGTCAGGGAGAACATTGTGGAGAGCAGAGTTAGGTTCTAAAACAATATCCCAAGCTTTGAACATCTCCCAGAGCTCTGTTCAATCCATCATCTAAACATAAAGAGAGGATGGACCAACTGCAGACCTAACAAGACATGAACGGACACCTAAAAGATTTGGCAGATGGCCACCCATAAAGACAAGGGTTCTGCTAGATGTTTTCCCTGTTAAAAGGGAGTCATTCCTTTCCCCCGCCAACACATGCTTGCTCAAGAGCAAGGATTGATGCCAAATCAGTGTCTTGATGCAATTGGTTGGGCTTCCTTAGATGGACAACATTTTACAAATTGGCACAATATGCTGAATTTGACTGCATTCTATTATATAGGATAAAGGGTATGGTATCCAATTAGAATGGATGGAATTGAATTTGAATATGTCTTGTATTGACTTGATTATGTAGTTCTGTAAAGAAATTGGGTCTTGTCCTGTGAAATGGCTTGAGATGTCATTTGTTGTTAATTGGGGCTATGTAGATAAAGTGAATTGAACTGAAAAGTATATTCATGTGCTGTGATTTAAGTCCAGACTTAAATCTATTTAGGAAACTGTGGCAAGGATGGAAAACTGATCTTCACAGATGTTCTCCATCCAATCTGACTGAGGTTAAGCTGTTTTATAAAGAAGAATGAGCAAAAATATCAGTCTGGGGATGTTCAAAGCTGGAAGAGATAAAGCCCAAAAGACCTGCAGCTGGACCTGCAGCTAAAGGTGGTTCTATAGGGTATACCTGGGGGATTGAAAACAAATGCATATCACATTTGTATAGACTTTTATTAATAAAAAGCTACACGTCCCCCCCCCTCACA
The DNA here is from genome assembly GCA_036173005.1 of Crenichthys baileyi. NCBI lineage: Eukaryota > Metazoa > Chordata > Actinopteri > Cyprinodontiformes > Goodeidae > Crenichthys > Crenichthys baileyi. Next base: position 116,650 of record JAHHUM010000646.1, read on the forward strand.
ATCATGTTTTATTCTATGACATGAAATGCAGCTAAGTCTGTGGCTGTCACGTTACACAATGTGTTATTAATTGTTTCATTTAGTCTTTACAGTATACTGCATGAAGAAGTTCTGAACATATTAGACAAATGGCATTTTAGCACATACATGAAACATGAACATTTATTACAGTCGTTTCCGAACTCTCTCCTTCCATATGACCTTCTGCTTTGAGCTCTATACTTTAGGCTCAACATTGTCAGTATGTGAATGTGTAATATTTGCTAAACCATAACTGATAAACCAAGCATGGCCTTTTATATACTCACTTTAAAGTAGTTCTTGTTGAAACTATGTTTAACATCAGATGCAGAAATCAACACACACACTTCTAATATCTCTACTTCTTTCTGTCTATTTTGCTCATCACAGCCTTGACATCAACTGGAGCAGCTGCAGCAGCAGCCTTGGCCTTCTCCTCCTCTTCTTGCTGCCACAGGATGATAGGATGAATGCCTGCGCTCCGGTTCCGAGCATTTTCCTCTAGCTGTGCTGAACTGGGGTGGGAACGCCAACATGGGCAAATCAAAGTGCATAAAACAGAGTTAGAGGGATATAACCTGAGGCTAGTGGGCAGTCAGGTAAGAACTTAGTCTTGATAAGTTCTCCAGAAACATGGAATGTCTTTCCTTTGGACTTGGGTTCAGTTTTTTTTTTTTCGTCAGTGTTTCGGAATTCTAGTTCTGGTATTATAAAGTTGTCAAAGTCCTATATAGCTGTCCACACCAGTAGGGACTTGAAAAACTTACAATAAAAACATAAAATAAAATGCAATAATAATAGAATAAAATCATCCTTGTATTGCTGTAATAATGATCTGGTTAAAAAAATGTGAGTCCAGCCTTTAATTTGAGGACATGTTTTCAGTGGGGAAAAACCTCCTTTTGCCAGTAGGGCAGCACTTCCTCTTCTACAGAGGGATCTTTGGCCATTCCTCTTTGAACAGTCTTTCCACATCATCCAGAGTCCATAGTTCTCTCTATGCTCTTTTTCTGTACAACTCACCCAGCAGCTTTTTTGGAGCATTTAGGTCTGGGGACTGAAATTGTCATTGAAGAAGGAAGAGGTGTGTCTGGTGAACCATGTCTGAGTTGATTAGGCCATATATTTTAGATCATTGTTCTGCTGAAAGACACAGTGATCACCAGCAGGGTCATCTATGGTAGAGTCCACAGGATTTTTGATTGAAATGGTGTCCATAATGGCATGCATTGTAATAAGGTTCCCAGGTACAATGGGGAAAAAAGGCCCAGAGCATCACAGATCCTCCACCGTATTTAACAATAGGTGAAGAACTCTTAGTTCCAGTGAGATTAGGTAACTACATACATTTATGTTTGTGATGGTAGGTAATAAAAGACTTTACCTTGACATTACTATCAGATGGGTTTGCATGTAGACAGTATTGAACGATTTGTTGCAGAGATTCGTTTACCTCCCTCTATATATGGTTCACATGCTTAACCCCTACACCACCAGTGCCGCTCCCCGTTTATCTCCATTTTCATCCTGTTCACCCTGCATGATGTCAACATAAATATGGATCCTTGTCCTGCCTTGTTTGTCACAGTTCCATTTTTATTGTATTTATTGTTCTGTCTGTTGGTGCCTGAACCATGGTGCAAGTAGAGCAACTGCATCCCCATTGATCCCAAAATGATCTAATCATTCCCTGCAGTAGGACAAATTTGCAAAGCTTATGTTAATTGTCACATGTTTTAAACTAACAAACTAAAACTGCATATTAGAACTAATTTCAAATTTGTAGCCCACAAGAGAAATAGACCCTTGTATCAAGCCATATGTATACCCGGGAAACAGGAAGTCAGGAAGTCAACTTGATCTCTGATCAAGTTAAAAAAGAAAGTGAGAAATGCTTCAGTGACATTTATTTTGAAGTTGTTTGTGCAGTCAATAATTGTGAAACCTATAATTTTATTTAAAAAACACCCATTTGATTTTTGCATCCACTGCATGAATGTATTCAAATTAAAGAGTTCATTTTTTATTTTCAGTGAGACGTTATGCTGCTGCAATAACAGATGAACCGGGGTTGAAATGACACAGAACAAGCACCTTGGTAAAGAACAAACTTGGAATCAGATTTTTGGGAACTTTTCTACCAGCAATCTGTCTGCCAAAAAGACGCAAGTGATACCACAGTTATACAGAAAAATGTGTTTTTGCACAAACAAGTGATTCTCAAAGAGCTATTGACTGAGCCTAAACTGTTATGCTCTGTCACAGAGATGGATTTGTTTTTAAACATAATATCTACTATAACCATATTAGGATTTAGCTTTTACAACTTTACCTTACTGAAATCATACAAACCTGAAGTTATGGGCCTCAGGGTTCAGTGCCTTCTTCTGGGTCTCCTTGTATGTTGGTGACTTGAGGTAGCGGAAGAATGTGTCCTGTACAATAAAAATATAGTGCCAAGCACAATCTGCATGTCAGTGCACTGATTTCAAGCTTCTGATTTGACACAGCAGATATCATCCCTCCACTTTATTTTCCATATGCTCAATATTAATATTATTGTCTTTACATCCTTGTATTGGTCATGGATGCCTGAATGGTACCACCCAGATGCCTGAATTTCAGTTAGAACTGGTAAGAGATCTTGAAAAAGACTCACCTTTTTCATGAGCATAAAGACGTGTGTCTGAGCTGCCTCCAGCACATAGCGGTGAGGATGCTCCAAGCCTTTCACTGTCAGGCCCATTGTCCTGCCATCAATGTTGATCCAGCGGGGGGCACCCGGAGCCAGAAAGGTCCTGTTGGTATTAACACATGATGCATGATGACATCGGCGATGATGAGACCTAGTATAATAAATACTTAAAACAGGGATCCCCAACAAAAACCAGCAGGAGGTCCACTACTTCCATCATCCAAACACGTTGGGGTCCGAACATTTTAAATCAACTGACAAAAATAGTTTCTTTAAATTTTTATTTAACATTTAATTAACACTGGAGTTTTTGTTTTTTAACTACTGATCAATTATTCATATGCCCATGAAATCATCTGCTGAACAGAAAAGAGTAATCCAATTTATGTACCAATATTAAACACAGTTTAAATGACACAGTTGAGCTGGGTCTGTACATCTTCATAGAAAAGTTTTGCTCTCCTTGTGCTTGTGGCAGGCATGTCAATTTGCTTAACCTTTTCCTTAAGTTGTTGTTCTTCTATTTCTGCCACAGCTTCCATGCACTCTTTGATCATTTCCCAGTCAGTGAAAAGCATTGTAAAAGACTGCTATCAGCCATGTAGCTCGCTCATGCAGTCCCCTCAGTTCATTTATTCTCCTTGTCCTATCGTGGATAGCTTTGGTCTCTTTAGATTTCCACTTTTTATAAGTCCAACTGATTCAAAACATCAGTTGGACCCGACGGAAGTTAACAGGAAAGCACATGCTTCTCTCCATTCATCTTTAAATGTGCAATTTTTATATTCCACTTGATGTATTTTTTTACGTATTTTTATGACAGAATATGTTTTTGCACTTTTGTTTCTTGTGCTGAAATGGTTTATCTCTTTAGTTGAAGCAAGAGAAAAAACATAATCTTCTATATGAAGTCTGCCTTTAATTTAATTCAATTCAGTTTAAAACTACTTTGTTGTACAACAGTCCCATTAAGAGGATGTTCAGGGTTCTCCATAATGTTCCTCATTTTATGAAGAATCTTTCTTTGTACAATGATCTCCAGAGGTTCCAGATGACTCCCCAGAACAGAGCCAGCCTTTATTAGCTTGTTGAGCTTTTTTAAGTCCCTGGTTTTGATGCTGCTACTCCAGCAGATGATGGCAGAAGAGATCATACTCTCCACAACAGACTTATAGAAGATATGCAGCATCTTGCTACAAACACTGAAGGTCCTAAGCTTCCTCAGAAAGAACAGTCGGCTCTGTCCCTTCTTGTAGACGGCTTCACAGTTGCATCTCCACTCCAGTCTGTTGTCCAGGTGAACACTGAGGTATTCATACTCCTGCACCAGCTCAACTTCTTCTCCCATAATGGAAATAGTGTTTGACCTATTCTTGTTTCTCCTAAAATCTACAATCATTTCCTTTGTTTTATTCATGTTCAAGATGAGATGATTGTTTCTACACCATGCCACAAAGCGGTCCACCACCTCCCTGTACTCAGCTTCATGTCCACCTCTGATAGTCCTTATCCTCTTTTGCCCAGAGGACATGATATCCATGATTTCCAAAAATAGTTTGAAATGTGGACTTGCCAGACCACAGCACACTTTTCCCCTTTCCTTTTCCACTTTCCGTCAGTCCATCTCAGCCCACGCGGTAATATCTGTTACAGAATGATGTTGGTTTTCAATGCAGTGCCTTCTGAGGGGTCGAAGGTCACGGGCATTCAATGATGGTTTCTGGCCTTGCTGCTTTCATGAAGAGGTCTCTGCAGATTTTCTGAATCTTTTTATGATATTATGGACTGTAGATTATGAAATCCCTAAATTATACATTGAGAAATGTACTTAAACTGTTGGACTACTGCTCACCCAGTTGTTCACAAAGTAATGAACATCGCCCCATCCTTGCTTGTGAATGACTGAGCCTTTCGGGGATGCTCCTTTTATACCCAATCATGACACTCACCTGTTTCCAATTAACCTAAAATTAAAAGCTTATCAGTTTGAACATTAAATATCTTGTCTTTGTAGTGGATTAAATTGCATATAGATTAAACAGGATTTGCAAATCATTGTATTCTGTTTTTATTTGCGTTTTTCACAACAATCCAACTTCACTGGAATCGGGGTTGTAAAATGGGAGCCAGTTGCTCAAGATTTGCACTAATGTCGAGAAAGCATGCTCACCTCTGGCCTCCACTCCAAACTCTGAGGAGCTTTCGAGCGGCAGCGGGAGCCCACTGAGAATAGGCTCACACAAACCTTTTTCTTGGTAAATAATATGGATAACAAATTACTGCCAACAGTTTAATATCCTGGCTGCAGCGATGACTCTTCACAGTAACATATCCTGGATTACACCATCTGTATTTTGCCGCTCTTTTTCAAATCCCTGTCTTGTTGAATGGTCAGAAAGACTGGCAGAGAGACAGGAATATGATACTGCGGTCACGTCTCAGTGAAACACACGATACTGTATTGTCAGTACTCTTGCAGGGACTTAAAGTTGATCCAGTTTGTTTCCCAAAGATCTCATCTTGTCTGTAATCGATTAAAATAATCAATTAAAGAGATGGTTAAACTTCCTCCTTCTCTCCACTTTGCTCCTGCTTTAGACCCACCGCGCCTTCTTTTCAACTCATCTGGAATTTGGGGCCACAGTTGAAACCCCCCCCCGAAATACACACACTTTGTTGCAAACATCCTGCCAGTTGCAAAGCATCCAAAACCAGAGGGAATGATTGTCTATCAAAGCAATGCCTCAACCAAAAATAGGAGGAATAATTTACGGTGGCGCAGTTGGTAGCACTGTTGCCTTGCAGCAAGAAGGTCCTGGGTTTGATTCCCGGGTGGGGGTCTTTCTGCATGGAGTTTGCATGTTCTCCCTGTGCATGCGTGGGTTCTCACCGGGTACTCCGGCTTCCTCCCACAGTCCAAAGACATGCCTGTTAGGTTAATTGGTCACTCTAAATTGCCCTTAGGTGTATGAATGAGTGTGTGCATGGTTGTTTGTGTGTTGCCCTGCGATGGACTGGCGACCTGTCCAGGGTGTACCCCGCCTCTCGCCCATAGACTGCTGGAGATAGGCACCAGCTCCCCCGCGACCCACTATGGAATAAGCGGTAGAAAATGACTGACTGACTAATTTAAAAACAACAAATCAGAATTAATGTCACAGAGCTGCTCCAACATGTTGCCACCTTGAGCGACGCAATGCTAGAATTCTTAGCATTGGTCTGACACACTTTCAGTCCAGCATTGGATACATTTAAGATGCTGTAGATTTTATGAGAAAAGCAAATTAATCACCTGCCTACTTTTTTTAACATTAAAGCATGCAAGGCAAATGAAATCAGGTGTATAACATTACATGGAGATAAATAGTCTGTTTTTGCGCTTACTTGAAGATAGTCTCAGCCTTTGCTGACATGGAAGAGGCAGTGCCCCACTTCAGTTCCTCAGCTGCTTCCCAGAAGGCTAGGTTCTCACCTGGGGCACAGAACAAACCCACAATCAGGCCCCACATCTGTGCCTTCATCTGCAATCTTTTTCAAGGGTTTAGGATCTCAGTAGAGACTACAGTTGGGCTTTGAAAAGGTCTGTCAGGTGTTGTTGGATTTAAATAACTCTCCTGCTGGGATTGTGACTTATCCAGATCTTCTAAGCACCAACAGAAATTCGTTAAGCATCCCACACCAGTGTGGAAAAATCCTTTACAGCCAACATCTGCCACTAAAGCTGCACCTGGTTACATGTTCACACATACATCCCCTGAATTTTTCTCACATTGTTTGGATTCAATATGATAGATCAACACAAAGTCACTTATAACTGTTAAGTAGTTCATGGTTTTAACATTTGTTTAAATCTAATAATGTGGTAGACATTTGCATTTGTGTTTCTCTTTATTATGATATCCCTAAATCAAACCCCGTGCAAACAATTGCCCACAGAAGTGACCAAATTAGTAAATGGACTCCATCTTAATGTAACCTACTCTCAGTATTAATACAGCTGCTATGCTAGGCCTGGAAGTGTCAATTTAAACTGAACACAAAACAGAGTGAGATGGAAACTGAACCTGCACATCACCATCCTCACAGGCAGGCATGGTGGTGGTGGCAGCATCATGCTGTTGGCATGCTTTTGTTCAGTAGGGGCAGAGAAGCTGGTAAGTCAACATGCTTCCTGCTGACAAGAGCAGCTAAGAATATTTTAGACTGCAAGGTTAGTTTCACATTTCCTTTTGCTGCAGTTTTTCTGAGTCTCTGAGCTTTTTAATTACTTACAAAAAACTAAAACCTATCACAGTTCTTCTTGATGACAGCTCTCTTTAGTGTGCAGTAGAAGAACATCTTAACAGCAAAGCATAAACAACGGTTGCGAGAATAATGTGAATACTCATGCAAATATTCATCAGCAAAACTGAAGAAGATTGAATCCTTGCATTAAAAGCTGTAGCAACAAACCACTGAACTCCTTCTTCAGGAAGATCTTAAAATCATCTCGGCCTCGCAGGTCAGTCAGCAGCTCAAAAAAGCTGAAGGACCAGCGCTCCACTCGCATCTTAGTAGGAACTTCGACCCTGAGAACAAACAGTCAGGCTTGTGATTACACGGCTTGGACTACAGCAAGTATGCAGCACTGTATGTGGCCGAATATACCATCTTATACCTACATCCTTTGAACTAGACTGGCGAAAAAGCTAAGAGGAATATGGATTCAATAAAATATTTCAATTTGGTATAAACATAATGATGTTAGTGATTCTAGAATGTCAGAGCTGTCCATCATGTTCTGCAGAAGCGTAGAACCTTCCAGTTTTTTATAACTGCAACTAAATTTAGATAGTTGTCTTTATAAAGACAGAACATCTAAAAATGAAATGACACAGAAATAAGGTGTGGTGTTTACCTTCTCATGTTAAGAGTCCAGTATGCATCGTGGTCTGTTTCCCAAGGATTGCTGGGTAAACAAGGAGCCAGGAAAGCATCATGGTGTTTGTAAGATGTGATGTACTTGACCAACCTGCAGAAAGGTAGTCCTGTTAGGCCTTTACCGCTACTAAAACACAAGCTATTTTACATACAAAAATCCATAAACGCCTGCTAATATCTGGTTTTTAATGCAAAGAATTTAATAGACATTTGGTGCCTCAACAAATAATTCTGTGATACTTCTTGAGATTTTTTTTAATGATTTGAAATGTAACACTTTAAAGCTGCACAAGTGGGCAGAGTTTCTATTTTCTTTACAGGACCAAACTTAGAATGAATATGCATTTCTCATGAAAGTAATTGTCTGCAGGCCAATCAGAATTGTCTAAACTAGTATACTGATCTCTTTGATGTTTTAGTGCTCAGTTGTTATATTTTATAAAGAAAAATCAAAACTGAATAATGATGCTGCAAAGCTTTAATTTACAATGTTACTTTTAGGTGATCCTCTTTGTCATTTGCTGTTGACTAAGAAAATACATAGAAATTTGTGTTTTTATTATGACAGAACCTGAACTAATCCTCCAGCTGCATTTGATCAAGCAGTTTTACTTGAAGAGAATCAAGCAGAGCTCTGACAGCACAGAGACCATCATGTGACAGAAACCTCCAGATATGTAGTTTAACTTGCTTCCTGGGATCTTAGTAGGCTTCTTTATCTTAGTAGTTATAGTAATTGCTCTAGAAACTTGGCTCAGTGTTCAGTGACAGCTCCCAAACATTATCTTTAAGGTAAAGCTTGGATTAAGAGATCACTTGTTTCCAATTATGGAATGATTCATTGCTGGTATGTGTTTGCCGCAAAACACAGATTTTTTATGTTCTATGAAGTTTCTAATAAAACAACACAGAAAGAACTTACGCTCCAAGTGAAACACTAGATTTGACCTTTGATCTCATGATGGCTTGCTGGTAGAAAATGTTCTAAAACACATGAACACAAAATGTTATTACATATGAGAAATCAAAACTGAGGTATTGTTTTAAAACATTACTGCTGTCAGTATCAAATCATCAGCTGCTACTTAAGGAACTATTTCAGTGATTTCTGATGACACATTAAATGAATAGAACTAATGAGCCTAAGTGTTTAAATGTGTTAAATGTTGTAACTTACAATCCGTCTGTGTTGGTCAAAGGTGATTTTCTGTGAGGAAAAAAGATAAAGATCTTTATGGAATCGTTTTGAAATACAGTGCTCTGTAAAAGTATTCAACTTTTCACCTTTGTTGTGCTGCAACTTCAGTGTAATTTAATGGGATTTATGTGACAGACCAACACAAAACGGTGTCGAGTGGCAACTTGAAAGAAAAATGAAACATGGTTTTGAAAATATTTTACAAACAAAAATCTGTAAAGAATGTGGTGGACTGTAGTCAGCCCACTTTACTCTGATACCTCTAAATTAAATTCTGGTACAACCGACTGACTTCAGAAGTCCCCTCATTATTAAACAGAGCTCAGCTGTGTGTAATTAAATCTGAGTCTAACTGCAGATGTTCTGTTTCTGGTCTCAGAGGTTTGTTAGAGAACATTAGAGAACAAACAGCATCATGAAGAGCAAGGAATATAGCAGACAGGTCAGGGAGAAAGTTGTGGAGAAGTTTAAAGCAGGGTTAGGTTTTAAAAGAACATCTTAAACTTTAAACATCTGGCAGAGCTCTGTTCAGTCCATCATCTGAACATGAAGATAGTAGCAGGTGGGAGAATCTGCCAACAGGACAAAGTTTTGTACCTTTTGCAGTTTTTCACAGACCATGTAGGACATAGCAAACATGTGGATAAAGGTGCCCCGGACGGATTAGACTAGAATTAAACATTTCTCCTACATGCAAAACAGTATCCGTGAACAAGAGCTAACCCTACACATCACCCTGAAAACATCACCCCCACAGTGAAACTTGGAGGTGGCAGCATCATGCTAATGGCATGCTCCCTTTTCAATTCCAATTGTGGAGCTGCTGGGAAGATGAATGGAGATAAAGACACTGGGGTGGAGGTTCATCTTCCAGCAGGACAACAACCATGAACTAACAGCAAGAACTCCTATGGGTGGTTAGGATCAGCAGCTGGAACTGTAGCCAAAAGTGGTCCTGTAGTTCCTAAAGTATTGACTCAGGGGATTGAACACAAAACACTTTATTTGTAAAAATATAAACATGTATCATTATCCTTTTCCTTCATAATTATTCTCCACTCTGTGTTGGTCTATCATATAATAAACCAATGAAATACACTGAAGTTGTGTTTGAAATGCGACAACATGAAAGGGAGGAATATGTGACACATCATTTGCAGTAAAGCACAAACAGAGAGCACTAAAACTCAAGACAACACATGCTGCTCATCATACACACACAGTGACGTCCCAAAGTCCAAGATTAATGTTGCTTTCAAATACAGCACAATATTTTTTAATCCATGTCACCAAACATTGGAATTTAAAAGAAATTCTCTTTTATTTTAGAAAATTTCAGCATTTTTTTTTCTGCCACTGACTGATTTCTAACCTTATCAAACATTATCTGAAATACGAGTTTCTGGACCTCTATGCCTGGGCTGAGATGTGAATGGAAATAAAACATTTATGGATGCTCTCTGAGACTTTTGGACCACACTGCATGGATACAGTTAAATTTACGCTTTCAGCACATCATATTAAGATGATCTGTTTGAAAGAAGAAAAAACAAACAAGAAAAAGAAGATTTTAGCCAAAATGTTTCCTCACAGTCAGTTCTGGACTTGTATTTCTGCTCCAAAAACACAGTGTGTGTGTGTGTGTGTGTGTGTGTGTGTGTACTGACCTGTTACCTCTTCTATGTTAGGATTAATTAGGCGTTCTGGGCCATAGTCCAAAGCACTGTGAGTGCGGCGCTGAACATGCACAAGACACGATCATGGTAAATATATACGGAATATTATCATTTCTTCTAAAATTATATTGACCAATCACCCATAACATTGTGACCACTGACAGGTGAAGTAAAAACCACCAAGCAGTGGGGAACATGGGACTGTGTGCCAACCTGTGCTCTGCAGAACTTTAAATGAACTAAGTGAAAAACCTGAAATGGTGAGTGCTCTGTGGTAAATTGGGCTGTATACCTGCAGACCAGTCTTGATCTTTATGACGACTCATTACAAAAATCCATCAACCCCGACCTGCAAAGTGGCACCAGGATGCATTATGGGATGAAGTCCCTCCATCGGACCAAGTGCTGTTCTTAATCTTAATATTAATCTTAATCGTAATCTTAAATGGAGTTTGAGCCTCAAATATGTTACAGCAGCAGAAGAGGATCTACTCAATTGTAGCAAAGTCCATACAGAGGCTAATGCTTTTTAGAAGTTATATATACATATTTAATACATTTTTGTTTTTCTGAATGTGCAGGAGGCTGGGAGTGTGTTTGGTTGTGTGTGGGGCTGTAGCAGGAGGGGCACTATTATAAATTAACAATCATTGAGTGGCTGTAATGTAATGGTTATTTGGTGTTTTTTTATGTATACAGAGTGAGACAAACTGACTGGGGGCCTGTTCACAATCCAGTAAGCCCTCTCCTGGCAGTCGAAGACCACTCGGTCTGCCTTGTTCCTTTCTCTACCAGCCCTGGAATACAAAAGAAGCAGTTTTTCTATGTGTGACTCTTTTTAAAGCAAATACTGATGAAAAAAGGTTTGTTTTAATTCCCAGGTCACTTACTTGTACTGCTCAGTAGCTTGCATTACAATAAAGTCCCATTTGTGGTTCAGCCATTCATGCAGGTGGTTGTAATGTGCCTGTTTAAAACACAAATGCGGGAACAGAATGGACCAACATGAGTCTGTAAAATCATTATGAATTCCTCATAGAAACAAGGAATTTCTCTGTAAATCAAATAGATCTATTTTAACCTAATTAAAACTCATTTAACTGAGCTCCTGTAAATCTGCACCAGTTTCAGACACTAAGTCATTGTAGGAAGGAGAATGTGGTTGGCGAAAGAAGTTTATTTCCTTCAACCTGAAAAATCACTTAACCTAAGCATTACTTAGAGGTTCTAGATAAGTTTTTTGCCAAAGCACAATAATCCTGCATAAAGCAACAAAACATAGGGCGATGTTTTAAACATTTCAAACTAATGAGGTAATGATGACATGGCCGGATGCGAATACACACATTTTATTCATCACTAACATGTTCCCTGAAGCATAGCTTCCTTTAGATGGTCCTGTAATCACAAGCATTGTTTGACCTACACAGCACAGGTACCTGCTCATAGGGTTCAAGCATTCCTTTCTTGCGGATATTCCTCTTTGCCAGGTAAATGGCTGGAAAAGTGAAAACATAAGACTGGTGACTATTTTCATGCACTGTAAAAAAGGGAAGCTTTTGTCATTTACAGAAACAGAATTTATTTGTTGAACTTTGAAATGATGCAGACTTAGTGCAAATGAATGCATTGTTTAAAGGGATATTTCAGAGGTTTTGAAGTCAATGTCTTAATTCTCCTGGCATCTTCATTTCAAATAAATCCAAGTTAATTGGACTCTGAGGCTGAAGCTCAGGATTATTCCAAGAGGGTCTAAACCCAAAGCAGATTTCTACAATCTTGAAATAGCTCCAACCTGAAAATCATCAACGCAGTTTATGCTATGTTATAAACCTTTACACCATCATCATGTTTGCAATGGACAGTTATTTACTCCAGCGCTGATTGTTACATGGGAAATCGAAGTAAAAGGCTGAGCATCAACAATCTTCCCAGGTGAAACATGTACTAAGCATGTCTATATAAAGCATTTCTGGTCAGAGTAACTGTTGAATAGAACGACAATAGTAATGATGTGTAAAATCAATAAAATAGGGTTTAGCTATAAGATCTTTGCTTTTTACAGCACTTTACTTTTATATCAGACAGTAACTCTGACTAAAAAGCTCTACATACACACATGATATGCTTGAGTCTGGAGTTGAAATAATAGAAGGCGTTTGATCTTTGATTCAGCTTTTAGATTCAGGGAACAACAAATCTGAACTTACACCAGAGATAACCGACAAGACTGTGTCATGATGTGAGGTTTGGAACAGGAAGTGAGTCTTTAATACCTAAAAACCAGGGAGAGCTTAGAAGTAAAAAACGAGAAGAGCATGACATGAAAACCAGAGGAACTAGTAGAATCCAATGGAGAACAATGAAAACCAGGGATCTTAAACACTGAGGAGATGTGCTCAATGATGAAGGAACCTGGTGAGTCTAACAAGGACAATGTTGAACAGCTGTGAGAGAGGACTGAGCAGGAGAACTGAGGGAAAGAGACTACATAACACAGCGAACACAGAGAGAGCTGAATATAGAAGATCTTCAAATTAAAAAGAGGAAAAGCCTGACACCGACATGGGAGACTACACCAACCAAATCCTGAAATATCCCTTTAATTAATGCCAAATGTTTAGTTTATGCAAGCTAAGCAGAGACATGATTTTCTGTACAACTTTCATCATGACTTTTCTACCCTGCAACACTTCTCATATAAAATACCACACCTACCATAATCAGAGTCCTCTGGAACCCATTGTTGTGTTGGCCAGAAGTAGGGGGTCTGAAAAGGTTAAGCATTAGTACTAGTATCAATAATTTTGAGTATAGTAGCATTCCTCCACCTTCTATCTTATTTAAGGGCATGGCTGACATTTTTTTAAGGAATGGTGGGGTGTTTTCCACTAAGGAATTAATGCAGTTTTCAAAATTGTGATTTTTTTATAATGTGTTAGAATATATGAGTCAAACAATTTTGTCTTGTTACTCACTTATTTGTTTGCCTATAAAGATTAGAGATTAAACCTCAGCATACATTATTCCACTCACAGTCAAAACATCTAGAGACAGCTTAGCAGGATGAGTGAACATGGATGATAGGGATTTATTTCATGTGCCTTAAAGAGATAGTTCAACAGGTATGAGAGGTTCTGTTTAAAGGTTATAAGCAGTTAATATCTTACCAGCAGATTTTGGTCTGTTGGCATCTTTGTTTTTATAGAACCTCACTTTAAAAAATGTGAACTATCCCTTTATTATTCACTGAATCGCTTTAGTGAAACAATCACCTCTTGATAACATTAGTTAGCAGTGAAGAAGCAGTAATTAGACTGTACCTGGAAGCGGTAAAGGCTGCTGTCGTTACACATCACCAGCTTCCTATGGTTCTGCAGGGGGTAGATGTAGCCATAAGCCACTAACATGGTGCCAAAGACCTGAGCTTCTGGAGTGTGCATAGTGGGAAGCAAAAATAAAGTTAACAAGATGGTAATTCATTAATATCATATTAATTGTTTATTAATTCAGTCACCGTAATTCAATAAGCTGTCATGTTTTACTATAGCCTAATTTTCTGAAAAAATCTGAAAACTATAAAACTGTAAATTAATTTTCCTCTTCATTAAATATTATGTTTGATGGGAAACAACGCAAGGACAGCATTAGCAAGTAAAAACTGAATTTTGTGCATATTCTTCACCAAAACTGCATATTTTTCTATGAAAAAAGGACACCAGTTGAGACCTGTCCCTTCCTGGTCAGATCCAAGCCAGGCTGATACTACCACTCTGTTAAACCATGTTAAACAAATTGGGAATAATATTATACGGCATCCAGAGAACATAATGTAATTTAGGAGTTCTGATAAATAGGAGAGAGAGAAAAGAATAAACATCAATACTCATTTCCGCAGCTCTGTAAAAATGTTTTATCAATAGTAGGCAGGGGCTGAAATAATCCAACATTATCATCATTGTTATTACAATAATCATGTGTTACAATGATGTCATCAACAACATGTATTTATTGTTGTTTTTTTCATTTTAATACTTACACAAGTAGAAAGACGTAATAAACACCTTTTTAATTTTGTAGTAGTTTTCAAAAAAAGTACACTTTCTCTGACCTTTCATCCGTTAATCCATCCATTGTCTTCCATTTATCTGAGATCGGGTTAAGGAGTAAAAGGTAGGGAAACCCAGATATACCCCAAAGATCCTTTGGTCCCTATGCTTGAGGCAGAGACTGACTCCTACCCTAGAAGGAATTGGTACAACCTTTTCCGGTCAAGAAACACAGCCTCAGACTTAGAGGCAATGACACCCTGAGATTCCCAAAACCAGACGACCACCTCTTCCTGTCCCTGAATACCACAAACAGGATCAGGGACAAGGGGCATCCCTCATGAAGTCAAACTTGTACTGGAAACAAGTTAAAATGTTTGTCAAGAATGGGTACACACCTCTTGCTTTGTTCATACTGAGACTGGAAACCCTTTCATTTTTCAATAGTAAAACACTGTACTAAAGTGAGAAAAGAGAGAAATTTCAACATTCACAGCTCCTACCTTCTGTTGTGGTCTTCATCTTGTTGCTAATCCAAGCAATTATGTCGCTACCTGGTTGGAAACAGAAAAAAACTTGAAATATGAGGCACAATTACGGTAATCAGGCTTATCAAGTTAATGAATCATGTCATGTCAGTGCCTAACTTTTATGTTTGTGACAAATGAAATGCTATGTGATGGTTTTATAGTATCAAACAATACTTAATTTTAGATATCCAGGTAACACGTTAGGGTTCAGCTTTCTCAATCAAACTGGTGTGCTATCCAACAAAACTGCAACAATTGGGTCAAATGTGAAAATACTTTAGGGGAATAAACTTCTTCTGTGTTTGCTTCAGAGTTTCCCGTCCTGAACTGGATGCGGCAGATGGAGCTCGGATGTTGTTGAACATATCAGAGAGACTTCTTGAACTGGTTTAAAAATGCATGTTGAACATTTTGGTTTTTGTTTAGAGAAATATAAATACCAACCTGATCGCTAAACAAAATATCTATTTCCATCCTGGCTGAAGGTTTAGCTGCATGCAGCCACAACTTAATCCTAGACAAGGCTGCAAAGCCATTTTGACCTGTAAAGCACTGTTCAAATGTAATCCACTTATGAGCTGCTTTATTTAGTCACTGTTGGCAGCTTAGGCACTGAGGCAGCCTGTTGTTGTCTTCGCACACTCTCCTTTTTATATTATGCAAAAGAATCAATAAAGATCAACCATTTATAGCAGATAGTGTTTCTGATTAGGGTTTAATTCTATTACATTTAGTTCAGTTCAGTTTATTTATATAGCATTAAGTCACAACAAATATTGTCTCAAGCCTCAAGAACTCTCCTCAGAAATAAACTTCTAGCGGAACCAGAACCAGTGTGAGCGGCCATCTGACACAACTGAATGTGGGTTTGAGAGAACAGAGCATACACATAAAACAACACAGAAACACTGATCCAGGAGTACTTTAATGGCAGTACTACTAGTTAATGGCAGTAGTAGCTCCTTTAGTGGTGTCATCTAGAAGACAGGCAAAGTAGAAACTCAGCCAATAGCTATGCCTAGAAGAGAGAAATGGTTCAACTCTGAAAGACAGGGCCAAGTGTATCATATATAGGTGCACACAGACTGATATATTTAAATGTTTATTTCTTTTAATTTTGATGATTATAACTGACAACTAATGAAAACCCCAAATTCACTGTACCAGAAAATTGGAACATTGTGGAAAGGTTCAATATTGAAGTCACCTGGTGCCACACTCTAATCAGCTAATTAAGTAAAAAGACCTGCAAAGGCCTTTAAACGGTCTCTCAGTCTAGTTCTATGGGCTGCACAATCACGGGGAAGACTGCTGACTTGATAGCTGTCCAAAAGACGACCATTGACACCTTGCACAAGGGGCAAGACACAAAAGCTCATTGCTCATTGCTAAAGAGACTGGCTGTTCACAGAGCTATGTGTCCAAGCACATTAATAGAGAGGTGAAGGGAAGGAAAAGATGTGGTAGGAAAAAAGTGTACAAACAATAGGGATAACCGCACCCTGGAGAGGATTGTGAAACAAAACCCATTCAACAATGTGGGGGAGATTTACAGAGTGGACTGCAGCTGGAGTCAGTGCTTCAAGAATAACCACAAACAGACGTATGCAAGACATGGGTTTCAGCTGTCGCATTCCTTGTGTCAAGCCACTCCTGAACAAGAGACAGTGTCAGAAGCGTATTACTTGGGCTAAAGACGAAAAGGACTGGGCTGCTGCTGAGTGGTCCAAAGTTATGTTCTCTGATGAAAGTAAATGTTGCATTTCATTTGGAAATCAAGGTCCCAGAGTCTGGAGGAAGAGGTCAACCGTCTACCAGGACATTTTAGAGCACTTCGTGCTTCCTGCTGCTGACCAACTTTATGGAGATGCAGATTTCATTTTCCAACAGGACTTGAAACCTGCACAGAGTGCCAAAGCTACCAGTACCTGGTTTAAGGACCATCCCTGCTCTTAATTGGCCAGCAAACTCGCCGGACCTTAACCTCATAGAAAATCTATGGGGTATTGTAAAGTGGAAGATGCAACACGCCAGACCCAACAATTCAGAAGAGATGAAGGCCACTATCAGAGCAACCTGGACTCTCATAACACCTGAGCAGTGCCACAGACTGATTGACTTCATGCCACGCAGGATTGCTGCTGTAATCCAGGCAAAAGGAGCCCCAACTAAGTATTGAGTGCTGTACATGCTTATACTTTTCATGTTCATACTTTTCTAAACATTTCTAAAAAACCTATTTTTCTATTGGTCTTAAGTAATATTCTAATTTTCTGAGATACTGAATTTGGGGTTTTCACTAGTTGTCAGTTATAATCATCAAAATTAAAATAATTAACATTTGAAATATATCAGTCTGTGTGCAATGAATTAATATAATACACGAGTTTCATTTTTTGAATGGAATTACTGAAATAAATCAACATTTTCATGATATTCTAATTTTATGACCAGCACCTGTATAAGAGAACATGAAGTTATTGGCAGCAGTAGCTCAGCTGATGCCTCCCTCTAGGGAGGTGCCACAACTAATCAATGCCAGGTCAGATGTAGCTTCTATGACAGAAAAAACAGAGAGAGAACATAAAGTTAAAAGCTGCAATAACAGCAAATAATGCTAAACTGGAGAGTTGTCGGAAAATGTAGCAGAGTGAGCGAAAGTGGTCATTATGTCCTCCAGCAGTCTAAGCCTATAGCAGCATAACTACAGAGATAGCTCAGGATAACCTAAGCCACTCTAACTATAAGCTTTATCAAAAAGGAAAGTTTTAAGCCTAGCCTTAAAAGTAGACAGGGTGTCTGCCTCACGGACTAAAACTGGGAGCTGGTTCCACAGGAGGGGAGCCTGATAACTAAAGGATCTGCCTCCCTTTCTACTTTTATTTTTGTATGACTGTGGTGAGAATTTCTTTATTCATCATGGATGTGAATGTTAAATTTACTAGTGCATACTGAATCTAAGAGTCACAGGGGGAAAAATAGTGGAACTCTGACGATCTTTGGCAGGAGTTCATGGTGGCTTTCCATGTAAACTGGGCAAGCCTAGACTCACTTGGGTAATGTTGGAAGACTGATTTAATGGAATGTGATTACACAGTTTTCACAGGTAAAGCCTCTAGCAGGTTTAACGGCTCAAAGTAAGGCTTTTAAATCTAAGAACACTGTACCTGCTGTCAATCATGATGGTAGCAGCATCATGCTGTGAAGCCATTTCACAGCCAGTGGTAAAAGTACAATGCACAAAGTGGATGGAGTAACAATGAAAATTGGAGACGGCACAGTCCTTCAAATGTATTGCTTTCGTCTGTTCCTCTCTGACTTTCAGAAGGCAGCTCTGGACCCTCCCCTCCAAAAAAGCTTGAAAGCCCCAACCTTAAGTCTGTTTACAAACTGGTGGGCTATGCTAAAATGCCATGTCATTAAGGGGGAACCAGTTCCACTAAGAAAATTAGTGATTCCTCAAAAATCCCTACGTGTAAATTTGACCAAGCGGACTTTAGAAAAATCCACAATACATTGTAATTCAATTCAATTCAAAAATACTTTATAAATCCCAAAGGGAAATTAAATGTTGTTTTTGCTCATATTATACAGGTTTCAGTAGTAGATGGTGATGACTGTGGGCAGGAAGGCTCTCCTGTAGTGCAGTCTGTATTGCAGCAGATCTGATGAAGACTCTGACTGAAGACACTCTGTCGTTGTACAACAGTTTCATTAAGAGGATGCTCAGCGTTCTCCATAATGTTCTTCATTTTATGAAGAATCCTTCTTTGTACAATGATCTCCAGAGGTTTCAGAGGAGTCCCCAGAACAGAGCCAGCCTTCTTTATCAGCTTGTTGAGCTTTTTTAAGTCCCTGGCTCTGATGCTGCTACCCCAGCAGATGATAGGAGAAGATATCTCACTCTCCATAACAGACTTATAGAAGATATGGAGCATCTTGCTGCATATTAATTTTTCTTCCTCAAAAAAATCACACAAGTTGCCTTTTATAATAACTTCACCCTTAGAAAAGGATGGTAAACAAAACAGTAAATGGACAAAATTATTGTTACATTCATCCCCATGATGAGTAATTACATAAACATCTGAATATAAACCATATAAGGTCTGATGAAGAACCTTAATTACTTTTACAATATTTCAACTATTTGAATTTAAAAAACAGAGAGACAAATATGATGCTGAGAATAAGAGGAAAATGACCATAAAGAAATGTTACCTTGTTTATCATTTACAGTTAAAACCAGATAATTACATTCACAGTAGAAAAAGACACATTACAAGCTTTATCTCATGGTTACACATTAAATCAAGCTGACAGGAACGTGGGGGGACACATGCGGCAGAGTCGATCCTGTGATGGGCTGTATCAAGGACTGAAGCCTCTTTGGTGGGTCCCGGGGTGACATTTGGTGCCTGCATGCAATGCTTTTGGGGGGCCTGTGCTGGCGGACATATGTTACTGGCCTGGTGGTGATGCTGCTCCTGGGTAGGTCTGGGGTGGGCTCAGGGGCTTGGGGTTCCTGGTCGGTGTCACCCCCGGGCTGGGGTTCTGGCTGGGCCTGGAGGATTTGGGTGATGGTCCTGTGTGGTGCGGCTATGGCCGTCATTAGTGGGTGCTGTGAGGTGGGCACCGCTGGGCTTGGTGGTTGCATCAGGCTTCTCAGCCTTGTACTAAAGTGGGGTTTGCTTGTCTGGTAGGTGGATCCCGGTGGGTGGTGTGTGCTTGGGGTTGGTGGTTTTCACCATGTCCCTAAGGATGTATGGAAGGATGTGTGGTGTCGCTGTTGCTGTGGTGTTGGCTCAGGGGGAGCTGCGGCTTGGCTCTATCATTTTTGCTTGACTGGCCTGGATGTTGCTGGAGGTTTTGGTTTGTTTGTCTATGGAGGGGTGCATGTGCCTATACTGGCTGGAAGTTTGCATTTGCTGTTTTGGGTCGGGTGTGGCTTATTGGCTGCCTCGGTGTTGGTGTGGGGCATGTTTTGTTGCTCCGCTGCCCTGGTTGTGGCTGGGATCCGGTGCTGGGCTGGGGTCATTGGGGACTGGGTGCTCTGTTGGCTCTGCACAGTGGGTTCAGCGGTGGTTGAGCATGATGGTCATGTGCCCTCTTTTGTGTGGCGTATTCTTATTGTGCTGGGCCCGTTGGTCTGCTCTTTGTTTTGGAGTGGGGCCGCACTCTTGGTGGTCGCTGCGCGCTTCCGGCTGACTCCTCTTCTTTAGTGGTCGTGGCTTCTCCGGGTGGGCCCGGTGGATGTGCCTGTGCCTCCCTCCGTTGATGGAACTCGGCAAACGGGGGTGCCGATTGAGGTCAGCTGGGGAGCTGGCTCTCTGGGAGAGCATTTTGCCCCCCAGTCCTTCCCTCCCAATCCCCGGACACCTCCCTCCGCCCATTGCATCACAGTACCAACTCACGTGGGGCCTTGGGGTGTGGGTCATTGGAGTGCCTTGAGGGTTTTCCATCTCCGTGGTCCCATGGCAGCCTGGGCCCCAATTTTAATCTACAACTTAGACACTCTCACTCTCAACATTTTCATGACATACACATGTAGGTCCTTGAGGGTGGGCACGCTTAATGGCATCCAGAGGGGAGTGTGTTTTATCAACTTCACCTCTGGTGCCTGCGCCAACCTCTAAAAGTTAAGTTGCATGTACACTGGGTGGGGGAGGGGAGTGTGGCAGATGCTCTTCCCCACCTGTTTTTTTTTAAACGCACTCTGCAACAACATGCATCAACACCACATATGAGCACGCAGAGGTAGGCTTGTGGTCTTTCCACACCCCTGTTTGCTGTTTGCCATCTGAAGTTGGAGGCCAGGAGAAGGAGCGGGCCTTTTGGTCGGGGTCTGGGCTGGAGTTGGGAGTCGGGTCTTGGGGGTCGATTGGTGCCGGGGCTGGCGTATCGGCTCTCTTTGGATTTTTTTGGATCAACTTCCCTGGCCTCGGTGCCCAAGCACCGAGCACTGATACCCCACCACTGGGGTATGCATAGTGAGTGTGAGTGAGTGTATGATATCGATTGTTGTGTGTCTTTATGTTGGGTGTGTGGGTGTGAGTGTTTTTAGTCCCAGGGTTCCCGTGCTCTGAGGGGCCTTTGGATGTTTGTGGCTCAGATCTCCTCCGTGTCTGTCTCAGGTCCAGGGGGGTAGGTCTCTGGCTCCTCACACTCGCTATTGTATATTTTTATGGAGAAACCTTATTTACAGAAGCGTGCTCACACTTACACCCAAAGGTGTTTGTCTGCAGGTGCAGAAGCATGTTTACATACAAGTCCATGGTGTTTGGTAGAATAGCCTTTTGGTCGTATGATTTGGGACACACCAAATAATTGTTTTATGACACACCTCTTTGGCTTTGTCCACACATTTTCTCTGGGACTGAGATCAGGACTTTGTGATGGACAGTCCTAAACACTAACTTTTTCTAGGGTCATAGTTTATTTGGAAGCCCCCATTTGTTTTGAATATTTAACTTCCTGGCTTAACAATGGTCATTATGGCCAAACACTTTAATTTTAAATATGATAAACAAATGGTTATGTGTCTGTTTATACACTACATCTAAATATCTGGTTTTAACTGCAAAATAGAATGCATTGTGGTGAAGTTACAAGGCAGTAGCCTACAATAAAATTAGTCTGTTTGTTCAAAAATGCATCTTTGGACTTTGGCGGTACCTACACTTTATTACAATAAGATTGTTATGAACAACACATTGTAACAAATAATCATTATTACAGTCCAAACAATATATGAGGACAAATACAGCAAAATGTGACCAGTTTGTTTATTATTGATCAGTTTTTATTTGAACGGATTTTGGTTGATCTGTCTGTTATTGTGCAAAACTTTGGGACAGCTTTGTTCTGAGATCACAAAGGGGAGCTGAATGTGTTTGTGTGTGTGTGTGTGTGTGTGTGTGTGTGTGTGCGTGTCTCACCAGTAATGGCATGTGGGATGGTGGTAACATTGAGTTTCTGCTCTGAGCCTTTGACTCCATTTTTTGGGTCCTGCATCTCCACCACAATGGCATCTAGCTGGAAGAAAGAAGCATTCATACACATAAATTGACTGATAAATGCATTTGCAGCCTAAACATTATCAACCTCTTTCAAGTAAACACAATTCATTACACCGTCCTCCAGCACCAGAACCTCTTGAAGTGCCTGGTTAAATTTTATTTTTCATAAAATCTTCCCACGTCAGTGAGGAAATTCCTATTTCCCCCACTTGAAGGATGAGTGCCTTCAGCAACCTCCTTCAGTATCAAGAAAGATTTGCTGAAAGACTTCATCTGATTACCAGTCAGTTTCTTCTATCTATGGAAACGACGGACAAAGCAAAGTGGTGAGCTGCAAAAAGCGTTAAAATGACAACAACCTCAATTGTAGACATACATTTATTGGATGTTGATAACCTGGCCATTATTCTGATAGCAGTAGCATCGTCCCTTTTGCTTATGTTAGTTCTGTGTGGTGCTATTGGCTCTTTGAGGACAGAACCGTACTGTGTGGTTTGAATATTATTACATAAACAGTTTTGCATTGTTTTTGCCGTTTTTGTCTTGTTTTTGCAACGTTGTTATCAAACTACAAAACTACAAACTAGACCGGAACAACTAGTTGCTCTTAGACTCACCTCAGAACAGGGGTAAAAGAGGAGCCTGTAGAGCTATAATAACAAGGAATTGTGGCAGTAACAGGTCCAGGAGGGACCTAAATCCAAAACATCTCTTTCTAGTGACCTTAGGTGTGGGTCTGAAGGGGTAAACGGGCCAATCGAGAACTTTGCTTGAACTCTTTCTTTCCCACAACAGATTGGAGCAGCGACTGCATAATGACAGACAAAGCTCCAGTCTGTTTCTCCTAGAGATGTGAGCTGACGATCCCTCGAACACCTTGCTCTGCATTGGGACAATAATGCTTTTAAAGGTTGCAGGGCATTGGCTCTAGAGGACTGGAGTTTAAGACCTCTGGTTTAGATCAAAACATATTCATGTGTTAGAATGGTCTAGTCAAAGTCCAGACCTACAGTAAATCCCACTAAAAATCTTTGGCAAGACTTGAAAACCGGTGCTCTCAGATGTTCTCCATCCAGTCTGACAGAGTTTGAGCTTTTTTTGCAAAGAAAAATGAACAGATATTTCTATCTTTAGATGTTTAAAGCTGATGGAGACATACCCCAAAAGACTTGGAGCTGTAATTGCAGTAAATGGTGGTTCAAGTGTTGACTCGGGGTTCTGTACATAAATGTACACCACACGTGCTTTTCTACTCAGTGAAAAGCACTTATCATTCTCCTTTCACTTCCAAATGATTGGTCTAACACATGCTATACCAATAAAATGTGTGTTTGTTGTTGCAACATCAGAAAATTTGAAAATGTGCTATACCACATATCATTTCATTTCCTCATATCAGTGTGTGTCTCTTCCGATGGAAAGCAAAAGCAAAAGATAATTAGAAGATCACTGCAACTTATCCAAATAGTCACTCTCTAGTTCCAGGTGTGGTCACTTCTTATTCGACAAAGAGCAATACATCTATCCATCGATCCATCCATTTTCTATATCCACTTCTTCCATACTGGGTCATGGGGGAACTAGTGGCTATCTCCAGCAGTCTACGGGTGAGAGGCGGGGTATACCCTGGACAGATCAACAGTCCAACACAGGGAAACATACAGGACAAACAACAATGCACACAATTATTCACACCTAAAGTCAATTTAGGCAGACCAATTAACCTAACAGTCATGTTTTTGGAAGCCAGAATATCCGGAGAGAACCCATGCATTCACTGGGAGAACATGTAAACTCCATGCAGAAAGACACCCTGCTGGGAGTCGAAATACCAACTGCGCCAAAGTGAAAAAAATAAAAGCCTAATGCAAAAGTTCTTCATTAAGTAGTTTATTCTTGTTTTTAATGCGTGATGAAATAACAAGTACTGCTATCTGAAATCCCCATCTTTTATTCCAATCAAAGTTATAATTCAGAATATTTTAACAGAGGAGCTGTTAATGTCAGGTTAATCTGCAAAATACTTTCTTTGGCAGTGAACTCTGACTGCAGAGCAACAAAGCTGATTGTCCATAAGTGGAATTAGAGGTTATCTTTAGCAAGCCTCTGCTCTTCTGTTGGCTTACCTAAAAACCTTATGGAAATACACATGCATTCAGATCCCAACAAAAAACAACAAAAACCATCTGATTTCCTTGAGGGAATGTCTTCCTGCTGATAAACTGTAGCTTTCTGAAATGTTAGAAGGCATCAAAAGATGTAATCTGGATATTTAAATATAATAACAATCAGAACCAACTTTAATGGCTAAGTTTGTCAGTACAAACAAGGAATTTGACTTTGGTTTCCACCAGTCCAAATGAATTTAGCTCTGTTGCCTGAAACAAATATTTTACAGCAAGTGTTTAAATGTATTTAAAAAATATTAACACAATCAGTGATTATGCAAAAAATCAAGTAAACTTAATAATGCTTTCACCAACCTTTTTGAGGCAGTGTGTACGAGGGCGGAAATGTTGCCCCCGGTTAGGACGAGCTGTTCTGATCGTCATGTTTGCACCTTGATCAAGACCAAATCAGATGAAATGAAATAAAATACAGCTGTGAAGTGTCCAAGGTGTAATGGTTGTAGCTGAAGGGAGACAAGTGTGTGCAAACAGCAGATCTGAGCACACTCCTACTGAGTATGGATTACAGGAAAGGAGGGGAACATTTAACAACCAATCAGCAACCAGAATTCCCCCAGTGATTCCATTGAAAAGCCAGATGGGGTTTTTAATTGGAGAAAAAAGGAGCTAAGACGCTTGATAGTTGGCTGTAGCTTCAAGTTTGAATTATCATAAAAACATGTGATGGTGGTTTTCTTATTTGACCATCCAGGAAGAACATACTCCTGTTGGTGTGAAACCATTATGTATATACATTTTTTCATCACAAACATAAATAAAACAACTTACCACTCTTTGCAAAATAGCTCAAGCTCAGTCAGATTGGGCAGGGTTTTGCACAGACTCTCTACTAGGTTTAGGTCTGGACTTTGACTGGACCATTCTAATACATAAAAGGCGTGTTTTCACTTTAGAAACCTTTTCAGGAACCAGGGTAGTATTCTGAGGTAGTACCCCCACACCCACGAGGTACTGAGATACTATCACTCAAAATACGGAATTACAGTCTCTCCCTCTCTCTCTATTTATTCGTTTTGTATTTCAGAAATTGTTGATTTTAAATTATTTTGTCATATCTGCCGTGACGTTATTAAAAATGACCGTGCCTCTGTTTCTTTGATGAATGAATGAATAAATTCATTCATTAAAGTTATGTTAAATTTACTGGTGAATTACCATCCCTAATTTTGTGTCGTACCTCCTCTGACTTCTCCAATTTAAACTATAATGGATCACCATCACTCTTACCCGGCTGTTTCTTCAAAAAACAAAAATCAGATGACCCACCCAAACATTGACGCTTGAGCGCGCTCACGCGGCACGCGCCACGATGTGCTGCGTTCAGAGTCTGACACGTGACAAAACGTGTGCATATATATATATATATATATAGAGAGAGAGAGAGAGAGAGAGAGAGACAGAGAGAGAGAGAGAGAAAGAGAGAGAGAGATCGTTTTAGTGGATTTGAACATCTGTGTCATCCTCTCTTCGTGTAGACTGAGGAGTGTAGAAATCGGACGATACGTGAAGGCAGCAGCGGTCCGGGTGTGCTCAGCTTTCTCACCGACGCACTGTATCGATGAAGTTGTTTCAAAGATGGCGGACTTCCTGCCGTCCCGCTCCCTTTTATCGCTATGTTTTCCTAACTGTTTCCTCACAAGTAGGGAGGCAGAACAGCTCCGGAAGTCGAAGGAGATAGATAGATGTCTTAGTCGAGAGAAGACCTATGTTAAAAGGTTAGTAAAGATCTTACTGCTCGGAGCGGGTGAAAGCGGCAAGTCCACTTTCCTCAAACAGATGCGCATTATCCATGGGGAGGACTTCGATCGGAAGGCCAAAGAAGAATTCAGAGCTACAATTTTTAGTAATGTTATTAAAGGTAAGGTCACTGCGAAGTTGTGCTTAATGTGATGAAGGTGCGTGGTTTCGACGTCTGTTCTGCTTGTTTTGGTGGGTAGGGTGTTGCGTGGGAAGTTTGAGCCACGCTAGCTGCACCGATTACGGTACTTTCTGTGTTCGACAGGCTGCCCTCCCCGGGCTGATTAGTTGGTTAGGCAACTAAGAAACGCCCATGCTGTTTGTGTCGTCGTGGGACTGATGGGAGCCATTGAGTTAGTGTTGATATATTACCTTGAACGCTCAATCTGAAGTATTGGTTACCATGGTTTGACACTATAAGTGCTCCTCATGGCTGCTTGATGGCGCTCCACACGCCCCTTGGCCGTGCATGAAGAGCCTGACACCAGACTTATGTGGAAATGTGCCTGTTTACAATAACCGCTGCTATCATAGATCAGATCAGCTCACAGGTATTCCTCTCTGAATGAACTAAAAGCATGACTGACCTCTGAAATCCACGAACCAGGATTGATGGGGCACAACAGCTCTCTCTTTGCATGTAAGACCTGGGACATCTTTGCTTTCCTTTCCTTCATGCCAGCTGTGAGAATTCCACCACATGGTTTTGTATCCAATCAAACTGATAAATTTAGTGGAAGAGAATGCTCTTGTTTCCTTACGCTTCCACTTGCTTCTAAAGTTGGAACTTGGATCTAGGAATCATATCTTTTCTATCATGATGTTCGAAACAAAGCGTAAGCGGGATGAAGTTCTTTAAGTTTTGTCCACACACAGTTTACTGGAACCGCATTTCGATATATTTTACAAGTCAAATTATCAATGAGGTATATCAACACTGAGAGAAAACATGCTAATTGAAGCCTAGCACTTTAGCAAACTGGCGCTAGAAACATTGGTAGCAGGACATGGATGGGAATTTATTAAAGACTGAGGGGACAAATATCTGTCACTATCCAGACGAACGGATACAGTGGTGTCAGCGACATATTTGTTGAACCCTGCAGTATATGATAAGCAAATCATAGGAGAACTGTAAACATGCAGAGCGAAAATGACATGGTATTGTTTAAATAGCTCATTGTGGAAACATAAGGCAGTTTAGTTTGGTAGATAAAGAGACAAGACAAAGACCTGCTCTTTAGGATAAGTGACCTTAAATCCAAATGAACTTGACCTAACAGGGGATGGGACAGGGTGGTTGCACCCCTTTAAACTAAGAAACGTATAAACCAGACCGCCTGACAAGTTACCTTACTTAACATTAGTTGGAAGGCTCCTGGAGGCAGTGGAAACCTCAAGTCATTTTCTTCTGCAGGCAGTGAGGATCAGACATCTTCAAAAATCCTTTCTTGTGTAGTTAAAAGCGTTTACATTGCATCTATATTCAATGTGCACTGCTCTGCTTTCAGTGCCTTCTGCTTACATCTGTTGCAATGTGTTTGAGATGCTGTGTTTGAAGGATTTATTGGTCATTTCATTTTAAAACAGTCACATTAACCATAAGACATGAAACCCTTTTTTTTTAATAACTTTTTGTTCCATCTTACGACACGCATTTTACAATCTTTCCAACTTGTATTTCTTTATTGTTAAAGTACAATCAAACAATCAGCAGGTACAGCAAACTCATAATTTTACATCTTCTTCCTTGGCTCATGTTCATATTTCTACCATTTTCCCCAGTCTTTTTGAAATTGTCCTTCTTCCAGTCTAATTTTGGAGGTTAGTTTCTCCATGTCGTGTGTTTCTTCGGTTATTTTCCTCCATTCATTTTGTGCTGGTACATGTGACGTAAGCCATTGCTGTTGAATGAGAGGTAGAGCCAATCAAGAAGTGAGGTGAAAGAAACACAGAAGGGAATCACTCTGAATTCACGTTGAAATGTGAGAGGGTTTGCTAGATTTCCCATCTAAAATCTGAATGTTTGTGAGTGAAATGTGTTCCCGTGTGTTGTGCTTGCCGTGTGGTTGTACACCACACACTGTAGGACCGAACCTGTCATACCTGTGATTTTTTTTTTTATCGTCACGTGTGGGGTCTCTGAGGTTTGAAAATCCTGCAGTGTGAACCAGGCTTAAGAGTGACTCCGTTCTTTCCTGAGAGCATCTCTGAGCGAGGAGACAACAGAAATTCCTATCTTAGTGAGGAGGGGTGGTTGACCCCGTTGCTGGGGGGTAAATTTTCCCCCTTCCCCCCCCCTAAGAGCTGATTGGTTAGATAAAAGAAACAACGAACATTTATGCGCTCCTAGTGATCAGTGGAGATCTTGACTGATGATAGAAATTAGACTTGATTCAGAAATGTTTGAATCTAAATTGAAAAACTTAAAGAATTGCCCACACGCATCAGCATGATTGGAACTTTATTTAGATGCTTTATGTTTTTTTCCCGCCAAGCTGGTTGTTTTCATACTGAAATTTATTTCATATTACTTTCCTTTAATAATCAAAATTCAACCTTTTCCCTGTGATCTCCTTCTTGTTTTTTAATGAGGTTTAGTTGGAAAAATGCCCAAAGCATACCCGGGAAAAAAGGGGGAGTAAACCCGGGAACTGAACAGAGGAGGAAAGCCTGCTGGTGGGGGGGGAAAGAGGGGATGTTAAAGGTAGATTTGGTCCTGTGGTCACGGTTGTGAAAACAACAACCCCCGCTCCTAGCAGATCAATGCGTCGTTCCCCCCCTTGCTTTCAGCACCACCGGGGAATGGGGAGCAGCTCTGGTACCTGCTGCAATCAAAAGCTAAAGAGGAGCCCGGCAGAAAAACCCAGAGAACTTCTCCACAGACGGGGACCCTTTGGGAGCCATCATTTAGGCTTAGGCCCCTGCTGACATCATCATGTACAAAACGCAAATACTTTTTCACCTCATTTACATCTTTCTTCTATGTATATAGTACTTAAATTATTGTACTTTATCTTGTCCTAGATTTTGTTTTTATATAATACTTTTTTTGATTTTTCCAATTTTCCCCCAAAATTTTTTTTTTAAAAAGCTTTTTTAGCCCCTGAAAATGTTTAAATAATTCTGTTCTAATTTTTGTTTGTAATTTTTTGTTCATTTTTTTATTCAGGGTTTTATTTATTATTTTTTTTCTATTTTTTTATTTTTCCCCCCAAAATTAAAACCCCTTACTGGGGTTTTTAAACCTTTAACCTTCCGGGCTGCTAAAACCCTTTTAAATTTCCCCCTTAGGGGATGCAAAAGGTTTATCTTATGTCTATTTAAAATTGTATATTGTTATAAAATTTTATTTCTAATTTACCCCGTTTTTAAGGGGGTGGACCCCGCTGACGGCCAGTAGTTTTTTTATCAATTTATTTATTAATTTTCAAAGGGAATAACTCTCCGTCTTTCTACCACCCTTTCTTTTTTGTTTAAGGGGCACTCTTAGCCCTAAACAAAAAGTCCTCCTCGCTATTCTTAAACATCCACTTTTTGGGGGCTTTTCTTAAGGGCCTAAGAAAGCTTTTTGAATAACTTTTTTTTCTAACCCAAAGGGGAAAATTCTAAGAAAAATCTTAGAAAATTTTGGGGAAATTCTAAGATTTTTCCTTTGAAAAGGGGGCTTTACTAGGATCCTTTTTAGTCTACAGCCGAGATGTTTTTTGGGAACAATGTTACCAAGGGGTATCAATTTTTTGTTTTGGGATGTTTAGGGGGGTACATTTTTGAACACTTAAATACATGAATAATAAGTAGCTATAATAAATCACTATCTATGTATGTTTTGGAAATTTACCGAGAACTAAATTTATTGTTTCCCTTTAAGGGGTGTCCCCTTTCGCATGGAATTTTAAATCCATGTTTTTTTGAAAGAGGGGGTTGTTACGATCCTGAAAAAATTTTTTTGGGGCCTACTCAGGCCGACCCTCGGGACCTGTAGGTTAGGTTTAGTAATTTTTATATTAAATGAATCTAGAAAATGGGTTTTAACCCGCTTATTTTTAAACCCATTTACAAAAAATAGGGACTAAGGGCTGGACAGAAATTATTGAAAAAAAAAGCTTAAAACCCAAAGAAAGCCCCCCCACTATGTCCCGGGGGCCCTCTTTCCCCTTGGGGGGGGGGCGGTAAAACATTCTAATAACAGCTGACTGAGAAACTTTGAGAACAATCACCAGCTGTGTTTGCACTTAAACGCACTGCTTTCAGTGCCCCCTGCAGCAAATTGGAAATGTTTTGTTTAGGGGGGCTGTTTTTTCAAAACCCTGTTATAATCCCCCCTATGAGGGCATTGGGGGGGTAAGGGCATTTAACAGATGCCGTAAAGGTCTCCCATGCTCATCCCCGGGGATGAAAGCTACAAGTCACTGACTTGTAAAACAATCCCGCTGGGGGGGTTTTCCCTTTAAAAAAAAAAACGTTTAAAACCAAATTTAAAAATAAACTGAATCTGACCCGAAAGTTTTTTGTTGGGGTTAAATTTGGAAAATTTTTACCTTTTAAAATGTGTAAAAGATTGAATTTACTTTGGGGAAATGCCTTTAGACGAAAGGGTTTTTTTGAATTGGGGGCTATAAAAAATACAACTGAAAATTTAATTGAATTTTGAGGTTTTGGTGGGGGGGGAGGACAAAATCGCCCATTCTTAATTCATGAGAAAATTTGGGGTTTAACCCTTCTACACTTTTAGGTCGCGGGACCCGACAGAACCCGAATTTACTTCTGAAAAGGGGAAAGGGCTACAGTAAACCGGTTTGTAAATGTTTCTTCTCACTGTGTTATTTAAGTGTTTTTTCGCTGAAAACCCATTTTAAACAGTTTTCCCGTCTACCAGAAAAACCCCTTTAAATGGGAAGATAAATCTGGGTTGGCTTTCTGTTTATTTTATAAAATTTTTTCAGGTAGTCCAAAAGTGTTAACTCTAGTGGGGGAAGCTTAAAATTTTCCTTTTTAAAAAAAGGAGGCCCACCATGGGGGGTTTGGTGTTTTTTGTTTTTCCGGGTAATTTAAAATTTTGTTTCAAAATGATGATTTAAAGGGAAAATTAAAATTCCAAATCACAAAGGATGTTTTGGGGAAAATGGGGGGCCCCCCGGGGCCTGGGACAAAAACCCAAAATAAATTTTCAACGCATTTTTAAAAATTAGAGGTCTCCCCAAACCTTTTTTGGAAAATTAAAAACAAGTTTTTAGATGGGATGTTTTTGGGAAATTAACAAATGAAAACAGAAATATTGGCCCCTCCATGTTTCCCCAAATAAAAATGTTTAATCTGTTTTTAAAAAAAACTCAAATGGGAACCCTTTTCCCTTTTAAAAGTAGTTGGGTTTTTGAGCTGATTTAAAGCATAGACCCCATCATTTTAAAAAGCCTTTTTTTTTAGCGACCCCCTTGGCCAAAACCAATATTTGGACAATTTTACCCAAAGGGGAAAAGTGAGCCCCCCCATTTTTACCAACCCCGTAAATGATTTTTAAAAAAAAAAAAGTTTGGAAGGGGGGCCAAAAAATTGCCTTATTAATTTAAGGGGTATTTCCCGTGTTTTGACACCAACAAGGGAACAAATCCAGCGCTTTGAATACAAAATAAAAATGACTCCAAACCTTTTGGGCCCCCTTTTTCAAGGAAATTTAAAAACCATGAAGCTTTCATATAAACTACATTTCCATTATCAAATGAAAATGGGATAAAATAGCAAAGTAGTTAGATATACCTTCAGTTGCTCACTTACAACAAAGATTTTAACCAAAATGGACAGTTTGGCTATAGGCCTGTAATTGTCTAGGTCTGCAGGATCGCCCCCCCTAAATAACGGGGAAAAAGGGAGATTTTCCCAAATTGAAAAGGGAAACTCATTTTTTATCCAGAGAAAGATTGGGAAAGATAATTTCATGGAAAGCAATAAAAAAAACCCGCTGGCCCGTTTAAAGCATATGGCTCCAGGTTTTTCGGGCCACGATTTTTTTATTCCAGGATATTTTTTAGAGGCCTTTTTCGGGACCACCCTTTAAAAAAAACTAAAATTTTGTACTAACCACCCGGGGAAAACAACTTTTAAACATCACAGTGGGTGTGTTACTGTCAGAGATATAAATAGAATCATAGTGTACTGGGTGTGATGAAATTCTCAATAAAGCACAGAAATGTTTCAACCTTGTTATCAATTTTCTTTTTGTCTCTAATGATGCATGTAGGGAGCTCTGAGCCAATATCACTTCCATCAAGTAATTTAATGGTCATCCAAAATTTGGAAGGACTTTTTAAATATTTTTGAAGTTTTGGAGATAAAATAATCATTTTCTCCATTTCTTATAGTGTGTGTTTGTTACTTTGCTCCACATAATGTTTCCAGCCTGAGATAAGTTTTTTTTGTCTTTGGCCCATATCAGATTAACCTGATGAAGTAACTTTGAAAGGTCAATAATAATTCATAAATTGTTAGGGCCTTTTACCCTGTATGTTTTAAGGATTGCATGTTTATAAATGACTTTTAGTAAAACTTTTAGGCAAGAATTACCATGCAGTTTTTACACCTGGAATAAGAAGAGCTTATTGCAGGAAAAGAGATGCAGATCATGAACAAAGCCTGTTCAGAAAAATGGTTCATGTTTCGTTTTACAATAATTTCTGGTTTGGTTTTGAGATATGTCGTGTTTCTATCTTTAGCACAGACACAGTGGTCACTGATGTCATGGGGAAGCATAGAGACAGATGTGTATTTATGAGGCTGACTTGTCAAAATAAGATCAATTAGGGTCGATTTGACTGGGCATTTCATAATATTTTGCATTGTTATCATAATTATGATCTAGTCGCAGCCCTAAAAGCACAGTTACAGGAAACATTTGTGTTTTTTGCGGCACTAGTGGCCTTTAATTTTCGAATTTTTTCGACTGTAAGCTGAGGGGGAAGACATGCAGCAAAGGTTGCTGGGGCCGGGAGTCGAACCCACGTGGGCTGATGCCTCTGAATATGGGTCGTGCATTTTAACCCCGTGCCACCACCACTCCACATGAAACTTTTTTTTTAACATAATCTGCCACTTCCCCTCCACTTTTGGACAGGTATGTTTTATATACATTATGGCCTTTAATGTTGATTTTTAATTATTTATTTTATTTTTTCAGGCCTTGTTCTCTCTGCAGGCTTTTCATGATGGTTCAAGTGTATGAGATCACTATAAGACTGCTGCTGTTTCCATTTCAAAGCAGGAAACAGGAAAGGCCAACTGTTTGCTCCAGGAACTAAAGACATTTAGACAGACACAGCGGGCTCATACCTGAGCCTTGATGTGCACATTGCTGCCTTCAAACAAGTGTCTCTTGTACTTGACATGTAAATGGACCGCTGATTCTTGACCCGACATGTTGGGTCTTTTGTGCCGGTCCATCCGTTTGTTGTAGCTGCTGTTCTTTCTCCAATGGTGAGAGGTCTGAATATTCCACACTGCACTGGAGGAAGCTGGACGCTGAAGAAGCCCTGCGAGGTAGCTTTGAGGCTGTGTGGATAACACCATCCCCACCAGAACGGTGAGATGCTTCCCCAATAATAAAACCTGGATCACCAGTGGCCTGACGGACCTGTCTAACAAGAAAAATAGAGGGAATTATTGAGGACCATACAGAAGCCACTTAAAGTCAGCATTTCACATATAATAGTTTTGGCACACAACGCAAGAAACGCGCTGTGTCCTCAAGATGTGTCAAGAACAAGCTGCTAGAACCCCTTAACCAGGGCTGCAACCATAATGATGTCATTGTGTTCTTGCAGCCTTGGGATAGAGAATACATCTCCCTGTTACTGTGCAGTAGGCCTTCAGAGATCGAGGGCAGCATTGGGATCACCACCATACCACTTCCAGTGCTTAACTCATCTCAGCACCTGTTCTTTATTTCCATCCTACTGTAAATTTGCTTAGGGGCCAAATTCCACAGTATATTCCTAAAACATTTTTTCTCTTCCGTAGGTATCCGAGTGTTGGTAGATGCACGGGAAAAGCTTCTCATCCCGTGGGGCGACCCGTCCAATCAGCAGCATGGTGACAACATGATGGCGTTTGATACCCGCGCTGCAATGGCCCATGGTCACGGCATGGTGCAGACCAAAGTATTCCAGCACTACCTGCCATCTATCCGGGCACTGTGGGCCGACCAAGGCATCCAAGATGCCTACGATCGCCGCAGGGAGTTCCAGCTGGTGAGTGGGAAACACATTGAGCTGGAACAGCTTTTAATTAAGAAAACCGTTTTTTTTTTTGGAACCTTGTGGTTTGCATATTTGCCTTCTGACTAACCTAGTTTGACTTTCTAAAGTCAGGACAATATGAAAATGATGTCTTCTGGAGTATCTTCAGCTTGTTGTTTGAACCTCCTTTGGTCTTCTGAAGTTCTTTAGAAGACTGCAGTGTAGGAAGACAGTCTATCTACACAGATCAGGTTTTTGCAGTGTTAACCACATGTCTTTCACCATCAACCTTCCCTTCTGTAAGCAGCACAATATTTGTGAATGCTGCAGAAACTATAAACATAACCTAGTGATCCAACAATGTTTCTGAAAGCAGCTCTGTGTTACAATCTCCCCTCTATAACGATACAGTCTGC
Organism: Crenichthys baileyi; assembly: GCA_036173005.1. Classification (NCBI taxonomy): domain Eukaryota; kingdom Metazoa; phylum Chordata; class Actinopteri; order Cyprinodontiformes; family Goodeidae; genus Crenichthys; species Crenichthys baileyi. Next base: position 151,328 of record JAHHUM010000646.1, read on the forward strand.
TTCCCTTATTCTAGGGTAAACAGTGAAATGTGATTTGGTTTGATTCAATATGAGACGAATCAAAGAAATGATACTAATCAGTTGTATGTTTCTAATTCATGACAGTAATAAAACAACAGCGTTTTACAACCATGACCTGTCTACCAACTCTAAAGCACTTTTATAGAACCTGACTTACAATAAACCTAAACCCCGAGCTTAGAGAAAAATGATCAAACCTGTCAGGCTGCAGATTTAGCAGGAGTTCAGTAGTGAGCAGCAAAAATGCTTTCTATATCACGAACAATACAACAGAAAAATTCTCATTGCGGCAGGTACAGCTGGGTCCACATTCACAGCATGTTTCTGTCTCAGGTGTTTAAGGTGAGTTGTACTAATGTATAGTTAGCTGGTGTGTGCATTTTTATCACCCTCGCCATCTTTACTTCGTTGTTTGTGACGTACGCCTCACTCAGGCTCCGCCTCATTATTGGTAGCTTGCTCAGGATTGTGTTATTAAAAGACAGATATATAGTTCATTATCTACGCTTTGCAACAAGATCGAGACACAGGTCAACTCTTGCTGTATTTAGGCAAGTTAAACTATAGAGTTCAATTAATACAAAATTTAAATGAATCCAAGGCCCTTTGGACACACCTGGTGTAGAGTATTTCACTGTCTCATGGATTGGGTTTTATTAATGCAGGGGTGTGAAAACTGATGCATGTAGATTTAATCGGCAAAACAACATCTTTTCCCAGCTGCACTACTGCTGCAATCGCATCTTCCATATGTGTTCATTGATGCAGTTCGGTTAATCTTAACATTTGTAATGCGGACCATCTAACTCAGACTATTTTAGGCAATATTTGGGATAAATGTTAACATGGTGCCAGAGGCCAGATTTGTGGACTAAAAGCTGGCCTTAGACAAAAACAGGAATGGTTTTGTAGGTGGAGACCATAGACATATATATCTCACTTTATTGACCCCTGTCTGTAGTTTTGCATTTGGCCAGGGTCAGTGTCACTACTGGTAGAAGGAGGTGATTCCTGGACCCTACAGAGGATACACAAGCAGTACAACTCCACCAGGGTGGTACATCAACATGTACCATCGCCCAAGGGTTTGCTGTGTCTCCCAGCAGTCTCAAGAGCATGAAGGAGATTCCAGGAGGCACCCTGACTGCCATTTGGTACCAGGATCAAATCCTTAGACCCATTGTTAAATGGTAAATGGACTGAATTTATTTAGTGCTTTTCTAGTTATACTGACCACTGAAAGTGGTTCTACTGAGAACTGGTGTAACAGTTATTCAGTTTGTATTTCTCTATGTCTTCAGATTAAGCCCTCTGTGGGTCAGTAATTCTCGTTTTGATCAAAAGATGTTGCATCCTTTTGTTCCTAACACATTATCCATTCCATATCAGTATGGGTATAGAGCAGGATTGGTTTCTCATCAAGAAATGATGTACTTTCAACGTGTTCCTTTAATTTTTTTGAGCGGTATCGAACTGTCCTGAGTCAGACCTTCTCTGGGAGGCTTTTCTGACTCGTTGAATCCTTTATGTAACATTTATATTTATTCTGATTTTTGTTCCCTATATCCTGGCCCAGACTTTCAGAGCTTTGTTTCCACAGTGAGTTTGTTTTCCATTTAAGCCAGGCTGGAGGCATGACAAAGTCACATCACCGAAGCCTTCTTTCCTGTAAAGATGAGAGGTTTTCTAAAGTTGTTCTGTTTCATTTCAGACTGAACTGTTCTCCTTTCTCTTCCTTTCCTCAGGGCGAGTCAGTCAAGTATTTCCTGGATAATTTAGAAAAGCTCGGACAGTCGGTAAGTCCCACCCACACAACACTAAGAGCCCCCCACTGCCGCTGAGCAGGACGGCTGATGGAGTAAATGGGTGTGATAAAACTCAACTGCTTTGCTGGAAAGAGAAATGAAAGTGCTGTCTTCCTGTGCTTTGTTTCTGTGTGAACCTTGCTGCTACTGCTTAGGGACAGGCCTCTGGCTCGTGGGTTTACAGATAGAGGAACCAAACGCTTACTGGTTTGAAAAATGTGTTGAAAATCCCATCAATCAGGAAGTTTTACATAACAGAATAAGAACAACGGATGCAGTCATGCAGAAAGAGATAACATGCTCTGTGATGGCTTTTAGGACAAATTAACAAACCGTGATGGGGAATCTAGAGCCAGCAGATGTTTCCACGTTCCTGTGACCCATCAGTTCCTCTGCTGAGAAATGAAAAGGAAGTGGTACATCTCCCAGTAGTTATGATAATGGGGACCTGTCTTTGACTTGTATGGACTCTGCCTGAGTCTGTTTTATGTGACGTTATCAGGAGGTTATTTGGTCACATCCGCACCATGTAATGGAGCATTTATTCCCACTGAGCGTTCTGTCGTCAGAGCGCTGCTAACTAGGCATCGGCTGGTATCGCTATGACAACCCTTGTAGAAAATATTAGGGTTTCACACTAATTACCCAAACAATTAAAACAAAACGGTCCAACAGGATTTCAAATCTTTGTTTGAAACCGAAAAGCAGCAAGTATTACTATGGCTGCTAAAATAACATTGATTGTTACAAGTATAATAATGTGAACGTTGATCATCCTTTTAAGGCACATTTCCACTGATATAACTGATAAGGAAGGAACCCTTTCAGTCATATCAGTTAAAATTACCTGAGGCTCATATTTTCTGCTAACTTGAGCAGTAAAAGATTTGAGATGTCTGTTTGCAGCCATCGTGAGAAAAGAGGGTGGAATATTTTAGGGTTTTAGACAGTTTATGGTGTAAGAAATTTGTGTGAAAAACACCCATCCTGTGAAGGGCTGCTGCTGCTGCTGCTGCTGCTGTTGCTTTGTGTGCCTAATGCACTTTGGGACACATCTCCTGGGCTTTACATATAAAATATCCATAATTGCTATAACCTTCATCTGACTCTGGAAGACTAGGATTTAATCCTGACCTGAGCTGGCTTTCCTTTCACCTCTAAAGTGATAGAACATCGAGGTCATCATCAGTGAAATCCCTGTTAGAATTTGTCACAGTTACACCTCTCCATGGACTTAGTGGTGACTCTGTGGAGGTACAACAGCAGCTGGAATCCCCAGCAGGGTGTGATCGTGGCGCTTCCATGTTCACCTGCTGGTCATCACTACCAGACAAGTGCAAGAACATGTCACAAGCCTTATTGACAGTATGGCTCTACATGTCTGTGTGAGTAGATCTTACAGAGCTGGGGCAGGGATCTCATTAACAGGTATATCCCTGCATTATCTTCATGTTGGCCCAGTTTGTTTTCTCTCATCATTGGTGTGAGGAGAGCATCAATACTATGTTCTGTCCTATGGTTCCTTTGCTATTATGGTGGTCTAAAGTGTTTTTTTTTTTATATCTGATCTGCACTTTGCCAACATCTGTCAATAAATATAGTTCTATAAAGTTGTTGACTATAGTGTATAAATGTTAATATTCAGTCTTATTAAATGTATTGTTAATGCAAAGGTTGATCAGCCAAATCTGATGTTATTGCCGATATATGGCGCATCTCTAGATGAAAAACACTGAGAGTTTCCACATCCAGATGGTTCATATTTTTTTGAGCCCAGAAAACTCTTTCTAAGATTTAAATTAGTTTTTTGAATGCAAGGGAAAAATTGGAGCGGTCACCTGTCAGCCTGCTGACCAGCAGTGCTCAGCACCAGGTGGGATGCATGCTTCAAAAAGTAAGATAGGAAATTCTTGAGGTTTTGAACCTATACCTTTTTAAAACCTTGGTATACGTTGATCCCAGTAGCAGGTCACTGCTTGCTGGCAGTCCAGTAAACAGTCGGTGACATTTCAGCCTTGGATGTACTAATTAGCTGCTACCATAACGATTAGTTGCCTCCTTTTGGTTTCTTTTGAGCTTTATTTTCTTTCCCAGCTGTATTAGTGCTGGTGTTTTTCTCTTGAATAGGAACCTGCCTGAGTTTCTGACACCATGTAGCCCAAAGAACAGATACCTGCAGTGTGTTTTTTTCATTACTCAGAGTTAAGGGAACATCCTTTGGCAAAAGATCAGATTTATTTTTTTGTGTTTTCTGGGATTAAAACAGCATGAAGGAAATGTATATATCCTGTGAAACCCTGTTCCTCCGCATCAGACTTATAGTGCTGAGCTTAATCAATCCACCAAAATGGCAGACAGACAACATAGTTGAGCTCTCTGAAGTAGCGGTGGTATTTACAGCATGATCCTGACCTCTGTCCTTTACGACTACAAATCTAACAGAAAGGGGCTGGGAGTGATTATTGTCCTTAAGACTGAATGAAAACTGTAAATGAATTTACTTGATAACTGTTAGCCAGCCAGTTAAGAGCAGAGGACTGCTTTTTTTTGCCTGCTTGTGGGTCTCCATGCTGTTCTCTGCTCCTTTCTCCTTGATGTTCGATTCAAGAGTAACACCATGGATTGCTTGTGTCAGATAGAGGAGTTGTAGCATGTTTATCTGTTTAACATAGATTTGCAAGCAAAATAAAAATCTAAGGTTTATGGATGGTAACTAAAAAACATCCCAACCCATTCATACATCTCACTGAGCTAGCAACATAGGCTCTCTGCAATGTTATCTCTCATATCTGGTAAGGAGGAGAGTTTTCACATTCATGTTAAAAATGCAGCTCTAGATGCGATGAAAATGTGTTTTTATTTTCCTTTGTCCAAATGTAACAACATTTTAGAAGTGTGTTCATAAGATATGATCTTCAACAAGTTCAGTTCCAAAACAAAGCAGGCATTTAGCTCCTCAGTTAGAAAATAAGTACATTTGAATGGCAAACATCTGCAAAACCAAGCCATAACTCATGATCTAAGAGAAATAAAAATCCCTCTGACCAATAATCACACCGCACAGATGCTAAATAGACCCCACAATTACCTGCCAAACACAAACTAAATGAAAACCGTTGATGCAGTATGATGGCGCATATACAGGGGTTGGACAATGAAACTGAAACACCTGGTTTTAGACCACAATAATTTATTAGTATGGTGTAGGGCCTCCTTTTGCGGCCAATACAGCGTCAATTCGTCGTGGGAATGACATATACAAGTCCTGCACAGTGGTCAGAGGGATTTTAAGCTATTCTTCTTGCAGGATAGTGGCCAGGTCACTACGTGATACTGGTGGAGGAAAACGTTTCCTGACTCGCTCCTCCAAAACACCCCAAAGTGGCTCAATAATATTTAGATCTGGTGACTGTGCAGGCCATGGGAGATGTTCAACTTCACTTTCATGTTCATCAAACCAATCTTTCACCAGTCTTGCTGTGTGTATTGGTGCATTGTCATCCTGATAGACGGCACCGCCTTCAGGATACAATGTTTGAACCATTGGATGCACATGGTCCTCAAGAATGGTTCGGTAGTCCTTGGCAGTGACGCGCCCATCTAGCACAAGTATTGGGCCAAGGGAATGCCATGATATGGCAGCCCAAACCATCACTGATCCACCCCCATGCTTCACTCTGAGCATGCAACAGTCTGGGTGGTACGCTTCTTTGGGGCTTCTCCACACTGTAACTCTCCCGGATGTGGGGAAAACAGTAAAGGTGGACTCATCAGAGAACAATACATGTTTCACATTGTCCAAAGCCCAAGATTTGCGCTCCTTGCACCATTGAAACCGACGTTTGGCATTGGCATGAGTGACCAAAGGTTTGGCTATAGCAGCCCGGCCGTGTATATTGACCCTGTGGAGCTCCCGACGGACAGTTCTGGTGGAAACAGGAGAGTTGAGGTGCACATTTAATTCTGCCGTGATTTGGGCAGCCGTGGTTTTATGTTTTTTGGATACAATCCGGGTTAGCACCCGAACATCCCTTTCAGACAGCTTCCTCTTGAGTCACAGTTAATCCTGTTGGATGTGGTTCGTCCTTCTTGGTGGTATGCTGACATTACCCTGGATACCGTGGCTCTTGATACATCACAAAGACTTGCTGTCATGGTCACAGATGCGCCAGCAAGACGTGCACCAACAATTTGTCCTCTTTTGAACTCTGATATGTCACCCATAATGTTGTGTGCATTTCAATATTTTGAGCAAAACTGTGCTGTTACCCTGCTAATTGAACCTTCACACTCTGCTCTTACTGGTGCAATGTGCAATCAATGAAGACTGGCTACCAGGCTGGTCCAATTTAGCCATGAAACCTCCAACACTAAAATGACAAGTGTTTCAGTTTCATTGTCCAACCCCTGTATGAGCCAAGCACCAAAAACATCAGACATATGTTAAGTAACTGAAAGAGCTGCCTTTTAAACACATAAAGTGTTTGAGAAAGCATTCTTTGTTGGCTGCTGTTTGTGTACATTGCAGTACAGAAATGAGAATAAAAGCTGTTTTAAAAAAGCTCCCAAACACAAAACCACTAAACCAACAGCTGACACAGTAATAGCCTACATCACAGATACAAGCCGAACAGAGACACAGGGCAGTGTCCAGAGAAGAGATACTAGAACAGCAGCCTATCAACACGCTACGTTTTGTTACAGAAAGTAGTACTTTTAAGCTTAAATTATATACTGTACTAATGGGAAAGAGGACTTTGATCAATGATCAGAATTAAACCAACTCAATGATCAGCTAAAAATAAGCAGCAGCGCAGAGATCAGAAAGAAAGCTGTTTATCGGCTGAACAAATCACTCGGAACCAAATTACTCACCCTTTGATGATAGCAATGATAATAAGGTCCATCATCCTTTTATCAGTTTATCAGCGAAACCACAGCATCCATTAAACCTGAGCAGTTTGGATGGGAATGACCTAACATCTCCTTCAGTTTGACTTTGTGCTGAATGTGGACGATGCTTTTCAGAGCTTCCTGCGAATTAGATCCAGGTGAGCAGAGGTTGCTGTCCAATTTTATACTGGAGTGCTGATGATATTGTCACATGTGGCACAAAGGCAATACATAACCTAAGCCTCTACACAACAAGGTTCCTTAAGCTACATTACATTTCTTTGTCTGACCTCAGTAACTGCTGACCAATGAAACGATCTAATGATCAGTGTGGCTCAGGGAGATTCCAACATTTCATTCATTTTTGTTTAGACATTTTTTAAAGATGTGGGAAGCTGGTGGAGCAGCATCAGGTCAGTTATTCTGACCTGAAGGTTTATAATTTGTGGTTTGTACTCCCTTCACTCTTTTAGAATGAGCTTTATGGATTGTTGTTGATTCCATTAAATGGTTAAGGAATTTTAGCTGATATTTGGATTCTATTTAAAAAAAATGAGACAAAAATGAGCGCTGATAACAATCCGTTAATAAATGTGTAGCACTGGTTAGTTTACTTCCTCTATGAAGAGTAACGTTGAAGCTTTTCTGTGTTGCCCACTGATTTAGAGCTGGTTAGATCAGAATTGAGTTGTATGAACCAGGCCAGTGGGGTGTGTATGAGTGTGGGTGGGTGCTGCTGGGGAAGTGCTGGTTATTCCAGCAGTGTGGCTAAATGAATTAAAGACGGCTCATCAGTTAGATTTGCTTTTGGAAATGAATGAACTGATAAGGACAGTAGCTCTCATTTTCTTGACATTTTACACTTGCCTGTTTTCAGGAGGTTTCCAGATTTCCAGGAACATAATGATGAAAAGCTTGGAATTGTAAAAGGACATGCTGATGAGCTCCGACTGAGCTATTGCAGTGTATTCTCTCAATGTGTCAGCTGATTGTCACAATAAAAGCCTGTCTGTACCGTCTCCTACATGCTGACGTGATCTCTGAACAGAGGGATCCAAGATCAAGCTCACTGATAAATGAAGGATAAATTAGGAGGTTTTCTTTGTGGCACTGGCACACATTTACTGAACATGAATATGACGTATGAGCTCAACAGCTGGGAGGAGGTCGCAGCTTTGAGTGGGAAGAGGGGGAAACGGGTTGGAAACCACTGAATCTAAAGCGCTTAGAACCATGTTATTTTGAAAGTACAGTAGCATATAGGGTTGGCATTTGATGTATGTTGTCTTATAGATTTAAAACCAGTTGACCTCAGATGTCTAAAACAGATACAGAACAATGGCAAGAATCTCTAAATTTAGAAAAATCAAACAGAAACCTGAACAGTAGAAAAACATAATGTAATCCAGAAAACATATTTAGTTCCTTTGTTTGACTTCATTTGTACTTGATTGGATCAGGATCTTATAGCTCATGTCTAATTTTGCTTCAGCTGGACCGTGCTGATGGGATCCCACATCCCGGGTTTAAACATGCAAACACGGTCCAAAGCAAGCTGAACACTGGGTTCTACTCTGCATAGATTTGGGTTTAGATGTGCCCTGAGCTTTTTCATTTGGACCTTGATAGTAACCGAATGTTTTAAAACCACACTCCAATATAAAGAAATCCAGCACTGACGCAGCTTAGACTCAGAGTTTTATGGATGATTTCTGATCTCCAATATTTGTAAAACTCTGACCTGCCAATATTTATTTGAGCTTATTATCATTTCTCTTTAAGAACTGTAAATAACAGCATTCAAAACGGTTTCCTATTTGTCTGTTTTTGTAGCACCATGAATACAAAGAAAGAAAATCTCCAAACAAAGTTAAAGACGTTTCTCTCTCTTTTTTGAAAGATTTTCTTATGCTCCCTTTATTTTTGTTATTTTCAAAAGTAAGCAGGCTGGAAGTGGGGTGGAGAGAGTGGAAAGGCGGGGAGGACAGCTGCGTCGAGGACTGGTATATGCGTCGTACGCACTACTGCCACGCCCCCTGACTTTTATCTTTTTTTGCATCATGGAAAATATTCTAATTTAATAAAATCCTGCAGGTAGTGAGAAAAAGGTGTTTACACTAAAAACTGTTACTTTAAATCTCCTTTATAGAAGAGATTTTTGCACATTTATATTACTCCTCCGTACAAAAGTGTGCCAATCATAAGGCAGTTATTGTTCATCCTCAAGAACATCAGCAAATCAATATCAACCATTTCCATCTTCAAGAAAGGCAAAACCTCTGGTTTACTGTTGGATTTGTTAAAGGCTGATGGAAAGAATAAATGGCATAAAACAGAACAAACCTGCTGAGGTGTGTTTAGCCTTCCTGTTATCTACAGAAATCTCAGTCTCTGCAGCAGCAGACATGCCTGTTTAACAGCATTTCCTTTCTAGTAGCTTCTTACACCTCTTCTTGATATTTATCTGACTGGAAACGTAGAACAAAGAAGAGGCACCAGACTGTAAGTCTTCATTCCTCAACAACAACCTTCATGCATGAAAAAGCCTCTTAGCTAGGGTGTGTTCACTGACAGGGGAAAGGATCTGATTTTTCAGTTTGATTACCAGTCAAGCTGTAAGGACTTAGTCTGGGCCAAACTGGATCATCAGCAGGACAACGGGCCCAAACACAGGAACAAATCTAAACAAAAAGAATCAAGGTGCTAAAATGGCCCAGTCAAAGTCTAAAATGATCTGAGGGGGTCATCAGAGGACTGTGCAGAAACTTCAGTGACAATTCCTCCACAATGTAAGAGAGTCAGAACAAGAGCAGCTTATTTCTGCAGTGGGTGTAGCACACAGGTATAAACAGCCACCATGTTGAGGCCACAGCTCATACACACTGTTACTGAGTGACTACATTCTGCATTTGACCTGATCATTTTATAATCGCATAGACAACTTTGTGTGTTTAATGACAGAGCAGATTCAAATTGTAATTTTAAAATATAATTCTAATTCTAAGAGGCGACTGTGGCTCAGTAGGAAGAGTAGTCGTCTTGCAATCAGAAGATTGTGGGTTCGATTCCAGCTTCCTCCTGCCCTATGTCGATGTGCCCCTGGGCAAGGCACTTAACTTCAAGTTGCCTACCGATCTGCGTATCGGTGTATGAATGTGTGAGCTTTAGTGAGTGCGATTGGGTGAATGTGGCTCTAGTGTAAAGCGCTTTGAACGGTCTGTATGACTGGAAAAGCTCTATATAACTTCAGTCCATTTACCATTTAATTGTGTGAAGGTTATGAATTTCTGTTTTCATTACCCTTTCATCATGGTGCCTCTGCATTCAGGAGTTGAAGAGAAGCAGTACACACCAAAACGTGACATTTGTAACCTAACCTCCTGGCGTCATGCAAACCTACAACATATTAAACTTCATCAAGTGCTTTTATGTTGTCTGCTGCAGCTATGAGGCATCTTCTATCTGCTGACCTTCTCTCACTGTTTGATGCCTATAACACATCAGTCCACTCCTGATCCACCTTTTAAACCCTCTGGTACCTACTCTTGACATGGAAATATAATAGAATTATCCTTTATTGTGCTATTATATCCAGCAGCAAATGGACACATGCAAAGACCCACAGAGGTAAAAAACATAAAATAATAAAAATAAGAACAAGAGACACAGTTCGGGAAAACGTTGCAGCAAACTAAAAAATACTGTATATTAAGTAGTAGTTGATGGAGAAGTGTGGGGCCCCTGTGAAGCAGACCAGCCTGTCGGAGACACAGCCCCCGTGTCCCCCCAGTGAGGTCCCAGTTTCCACTGGAACAGACAGTGGTCCAGTTCTGACAGCTCCAGCTTGTCCCCCAGAAGCCTAGACTGGATGGTATTAAAAGCACTGGAGAATTCACCTGTCAGTCAGCATATTTAAGCTGCTCTCTCTGTAGCCTCTCTGAAGCTGGGTTAGCACTGCCAATTCATTCACTTTGTTGACAAGGGATCTCACATTTCCCATGATGATGGATGGAATGAAGGGCCCGATGCTGGTGAAGGTCCAGCCTCTCTTCCTATCAGCAAAGCAGAGCTAACGAGAGCTAATTGCTGGTACCCTGATGTAAACAACAGGAGGTATAGCCTCTTACGTGGTCCCTGAAAACAAACACTGTAAAATAAGAAAAAACAAAGTTGTCCACAAAACACTCTCCATAATGCGTGCAACAAAGCGAACAAACAGGAACACATAAAAATAGATTTAATAAAAAAAACTCTGGAAAGAGTGGGAGCTGCTAAAACAGGCTGTCTGGTCGCGTGGCGCCGGCAGTCTATTGTTTACCATCTCTTTGCAAATGCTGCTGCTGTGCATAGGGACCAACTGAGATCTAAAGTGGACTACACCATCCTGGTGCTGGTACTGATTGTTGTCAGTGTATGCACTGTTTAAGACTAGTTTTTTTTTTCCAGACAGATCTTTGTAGACACTGAACCCCTCCAGCTTTAGGAATTCTACGGAGTGCGATTTCCATGGTCCTCTGGTTCAACTTACGGAGAACTAGCTGAGAGATACTCTTTCTCTGCTCCCACCTCTCATCTGTTTATGTGCTGTGGAATGTAAGGAATGCAGAGCGTCAATCGGGGATGTCCCCAAAGCAGCAGCAGCAGCAGCAGTGTCCATGCTGATTTGGTCTAACTAGCAATGGTCTTCATTGGATGGGTTTTGGTCCTTTAGAAGGTCTTTGTTCAGACGACGTTATGTCTGAGCAGGATTCATTCTGTATGTGGGCAGCACAGACAAGAGAGATTAGATCAGTGCTCATTTTCAGGCCGTCTCTGGGGGAAGAATTAGAAAGACTTCTGATCTGATGTAGAACAGAGTGCAGATAGAGTACTGCTACTGAATGCTTTGGACCAAATGCTGCAGACATTTAATGATCAGTAGAATTAATGGCTCGAGTGGAATGTGTATTTAGCTGCTTGTTATAGCTTTGCAGCTGATCATCATCAATCCAACAAATAAAAACGACATCATTCATTGTTTACATCCATCTCAGGTCTAAGTGCACCAATCTGCTTACAGGAGTACCTCCCCAGCCAACAGGACATCCTACTGGCCAGAAAACCCACCAAGGGTATCCACGAGTACAACTTTGAGATTAAGAATGTGCCCTTCAAAATGGTGGATGTCGGCGGCCAGCGCTCTGAGAGGCGACGCTGGTTCGAATGCTTTGACTCGGTCACTTCAATCCTCTTTCTCGTCTCTTCTTCTGAATATGATCAGGTAAGTGTCTTATTTCAATCCGAAGTCCAAGGCAGGGTATGGGACATTTTAAATATGTGCTTGTCACGTTATTTCACAGAATGAGCCAAAACTAGTTTTTTTAACGTCTCAGTCCAATGTCACCTAGTATGATTTTAAGGGTCTCTTTGGATGTCTCAATAATGGCATGAATATACACTGCTCAAAAAAATAAAGGGAACACTCAAATAACACATCCTAGATCTGAATGAATGAAATATTCTCATTAAATACTTTGTTCTGTACAAAGTTGAATGTGCTGACAACAAAATCACACAAAAATCATCAATGGAAATCAAATTAATCAATGAAGGCCTGGATTTGGAGTCACACACAAAATTAAAGTGGAAAAATACACTACAGGCTGATCCAACTTTGATGTAATGTCCTTAAAACAAGTCAAAATGAGGCTCAGTATTGTGTGTGGCCTCCACATGCCTGTATGACCTCCCTACAACTCCTGTGAATTTGCCAATCCTGGTGTTCTCTGGCAAATGCCAAGCGTCCTGAACGGTGTTGGGCTGTGAGCACAACCCCCATTTGTGAACGTCGGGCCCTCATACCATCCTCATGGAGTCGGTTTCTAACCGTTTGTGCAGACACATGAACATTTGTGGCCTGCTGGAGGTCATTTTGCAGGGCTCTGGCAGTGCTCCTCCTGTTCCTCCTTGCACAAAGGCGGAGGTAGCGGTCCTGCTGCTGGGTTGTTGCCCTCCTACGGCCTCCTCCACGTCTCCTGGTGTACTGGCCTGTCTCCTGGTAGCGCCTCCAGGCTCTGGACACTACGCTGACAGACACAGCAAACCTTCTTGCCACAGCTTGCATTGATGTGCCATCCTGGATGAGCTGCACTACCTGAGCCACTTGTGTGGGTTGTAGAGTCCGTCTCATGCTACCACGAGTGTGAAAGCACCACCGACATTCAAAAGTGACCAAAACATCAGCCAGAAAGCATAGGTACTGAGAAGTGGTCTGTGGTCCCCACCTGCAGAACCACTCCTTTATTGAGTGTGTCTTGCTAATCGCCAAAGATTTCCCCCTGTTGTCTTTTCCATTTGCACAACAGCATGTGAAATTGATTGTCAATCAGTGTTGCTTCCTAAGTGGACAGTTTGATTTCACAGAAGTTTGATTTACTTGGAGTTATATTGTGTTGTTTAAGTGTTCCCTTTATTTTTTTGAGCAGTGTAGTTTAATCACAGTTGCTGTAATTCATGATTTAACAAGAGGGGTGATTACTTTTTCACATAGTGCCAGACTGGTTTGGATAACCTTTTACCTTGATAAATGAAATCTGAATTTGAAAACTGCTTTTGTATTTGTCAGAGGTGTGGACTCAAGTCATGTGACTGAGAATTGATTCAATGACTTTAGACTCAACTTGATAAAACCACAGACTTGGGACCTGAACCGTTTGACTTGAAAAGACTTGAGCTCTTAAAGCAAACAGAAGGTGTGTTTCAACAGAACTTTACCAGGTGTGTCCTCCTCATGTTGCTGCAACAAGCTTGCTGCATGGACCGTGTTTTTTACCTGCTTTTCTCCTGCGTCCTAAGATGAGAGCGGAGTCTCTGACCATCCTGTCATCCGTCTATCAGGGAGGCGTATGCAAAGTGGGAAAAAAGCAACATGTTGTCTACTATTCAGCACAGCTCTGCATAATAATGTGATGGCAGCTTCAGTAAGATTTTGAATGCAGACAGAACCCAGTTTCTCTGCGCTGGTCCTTAATTACAAGCCTGGAGACAGCTGCCAGCTCCTGTATCTATATTAGGTACGGGATGCCAGAACTTTTTGGGCTTGATGTTGGGTGATGGACCCAAGGCAAAGTTCTCCAAGATATAAGAACCCCTGATGTCTTCCCTGAAGTCATAATGGAAGTGATTTTACATGTGTTTAATATACCAGCCTCTCCATCATGTCCAACAGGTGGGTCACCCACAGAAAATGAGTTGTCAATTTGTGGTTCTGATCCGTTTTCTAAGGACAGATTAATCACATCTAAAGTGGGGGCGGTAATTAAACGGAACCCTTCCTTACATAATTTGATTGGGTCTAACATACAAGTTGAAGGTTTAGATGAATGTAATGTTTTTGATAACTGAGAAAGCTGAACTGGATCAGAACTGTCCAAACACAGATCAGGTTCTAGAGTTTCCTCTAATGTTGTCACTTACTGAGGACAAAGCAATCAATATGACTCTGCTTTGATCCAACCCATCCCATAGCAGCTTTGGCTGTATGTTTAGGGTGGTTGTCCTGCTGGAAGGTGGACCTCCACCTCAGTCCCAAGTCTTCTGAAGTTTCTAGAAGGTTTTCTGCCAGGATTGTCCTGGATATAGCTCCATCTATATTCCTATCATCTTACCAGCTACCTTGTCCCTGCTGAAGAAAAGCACCTCCACAGCATGATGCTGCCACCACCATGATGGGAGTTTAGAGTTTTAGTTTTGAGGGCTGTTATCTTGCCTCCACATAAAGCTTTTCACATTTGGGCCAAATAAGTCCACCATGTTTGTTGTCTCCTTCATGGGCTCTTTGTGGCTTTTTCTATACCACGATTCTTATTGCCACAAAAAACTGAAGACCTCTCATGATTTTCCTTTAACTTCACTGGGATGCACTACCACTGTGTTGTTCTATCACATAAAATTCCAATGAGACACATTGAAGTTTGTCATGTAATACAATGGGAACAACTTGATAGGTGTGAGAACTTGTGATAAATAAGATGGGGACAGTAATGATACCAGCGGGTGAAAGAGACAAAAGGTCTGTCTGAAAAAGCAGAACCTGTGAGAAGAGCCAGGTTTTTAGCTGTAACGTCCGTTTTGTGTGTTCCTGTTTCCACTGACATGTTCCATAATGGGTCACATTAGGTCACCGCTGATGGGAGGGTTAGTTATGGTTAAGAAAGTAGCCTTCAGCAGAGCTGATACTCATCATCGCTTTCCATCTTGTTTCACATTCTGACACCTTCAGGTGCTCATGGAGGACCGGCAGACAAACAGGCTGAGCGAGTCTCTCAACATCTTCGAGACCATCGTCAACAACCGGGTTTTCGGCAATGTCTCCATCATCTTGTTCCTCAACAAGACGGACCTTCTGGAGGAGAAGGTGAAGCAGGTATCCATTAAGGACTACTTCCCTGAGTTCTCAGGAGAACCCAGCAGCCTGGTTGACGTCAAGAGCTTCCTGGTGGAGTGCTTCCGCAGAAAGCGCCGCGACCAGCAGCAGAAGCCGCTCTACTACCACTTCACCACGGCCATCAACACGGAGAACATCCGGCTGGTGTTCCGCGACGTCAAGGACACCATCCTGCATGACAACCTCAAGCAGCTGATGCTGCAGTGAGGGAATGAACCTGGAGCAGGAGGAGGAGGTGGAGGGTCTAGTTGCAGACAGAACCAGGTGTCACAGTGCCTTTATGCCTACAGTATCCCTGGATCTTACCTCCCTCCTCCACTCCTGCTCAGTTTTGAACTCAGACTGTGTATTAAAGCCACCACTACTGCGGCCACCCCCCCACCCTCCACGCCTGCTCTCTGCCTGACTGAGCTTGTTCACTGTGATGTATAACAGCCAGCTGTGGGTGAGAGCTGCAAGCTTCCAGCTGACCCGCTCTGAAAGAGACCTCCCTACATTTGCCCCAGTATTGCCACCCTGTGTTGCTCTGATGCTCTTCGTGCTGCTCTGACCAGTGTTATTCGGGGGCGGGGGGGTGTTGCCTTCCTCAGCAGAGCTTCCTCAGTGTTCCTCTTCTCGCCCTCTGAGAGATCACTGATACAGATAGGAATTCACCTGTAGTGTCTAATCATGTAGGTTTTGTTTAATCTCTGAACATACTGTATGTACGTATGCATCTTCCTCTTATGTTTTATAGGGGCCAAACGTTACACGTAGGTGACTGCTGATGTTACAGTTTCTGAAAGTTACTGAAAGTGCTCCTGTTATTCCCAGAGGCCAGCTCATGCAGGGATAACAGTTCCCGTGTATTCTGCCTTCACTCAGGGCTCATTATGAACCACTTCTCTGTGATTTGAAGCCAATCAGAACCACCAGAACCTGACCCTGACATGGGTTTTCTGTGTGTGAGGAGACTTCCTGTGCTTCAAAAGCAGAAGTCCAGCCACGTTCAACCTGGAGTAAATTTCACCATCTGGATCTGGACAGAAATTCTCCTATTTCCACCTGCTGACATTTTCCATTTTCCCTGCATGTCCCACCTGGACGGTGGTCCCTTACCACAGAGAGCTTTGTCTTTCTGTTGTGGCTGTGTGAGCAGTCCCACAGCTGATTAAAGAAGTGTGAATCAGCACCTAAGGTTTTCCTTTTTCACACACATTTCAGTTCTTCACATTTTAGGTTTTTGATGTTCAAGAAAAGCTGGATAATTGTAACAAGTTAGAGATGCCCCAGTCAGAGATTGGCTCTGACCTGCTGATTCTTATCTTTTATTGAACTACTTACAAATACATACACCAAAGTACTTTTCTACTTTCTAGATACACTAAATATTGCACTATTTTAATATCATTTCTAGTTCCCTGTTTCTTAACCAGCTAACCCTGTCTCTTTTTCGCCGGAACAACTTCTGCACTGAAGAGAGTTGTTAGCATAACCTGTTAGCACTTGGTGTTGTCAGCCACTAATGGGGAAAAAAGATTTTTAGTTTCCAACCAGCCAATCAGTGAACAAAGCTGTTTGTTTTGTGCATGTTCAGGTCAGATTTTCCCAGAATTCATCCTCAATATTTCATAAATCTCAACAAAAACAAATTCTAAATACCGTTTAGTAAAAGGAGCTGTCTTTGGGGACAATGTCTGCCTCACAACCAGATGTGAACCATTGAATCCACTTACCCCTGTGTGCCATATGTGTTTTCCTGTGTCCAGATAACACAGTGGGGACAGGTGCTGTGGGAGTGCTTCGCTCTGTTCACTGTTCGGATGTCAGCTACATGTTGGTCACTTTGCCGTCTGAGGCAGCTTCTTGCACTCAGTTAAAACAGAGGCTTTTCTGACGTTGGTGGAGCTGCAGACTGAGTTTTGGCCAGAATGATGCACAAAGACCACCTGGAAAGACTGAATGTTAAGCTGTCTAGTTAAGCTGCAGCAAAAAAACAGTTCTCCGCAGGTTGGGTGGACTTTAAAATATTACAGAAGAAAGGATGGAAAGTTTGGTCCAGGTTGAACAGGGTCCCGTACCAAATCTTTTGCTTCACTTCTCCATCAAACTTCTTTTTTTTTTTTTATTGTAACCACTAAAAGTGTTGCGGATCATAGTAAAATGATGCTGTGGCCCGGTATTTCTTTGCTGTCTTAATTCATTTAGATGTTCTGAATGGTACCGGTACCTGACCCTCTTCCACACACTCTGACTTCCAAACAAAAGGGAGGGCTGCTGCCTGTGTGTTGCTGCGGGGGCTCTCCTGCAGGCAGTTTCTGTAGTTGTGTAAAATAAATGAACAGTAATGTGTGTCACACAACAATGTGGACTACAACACATGTCCTTACAGCCTTCCCTGGTCCAGGAGCTGCAGCATCGCTGCTGTTTAAAGCCCAAAACGCTCCTGTAGGGTCACATTTGATTTACATCCCACATGCCCCAGTTTGGCCCAAACCGACAAGTTGTTCTCATCATGTTCCTCACTCCTCCAGCCTGACTCCAGTTTTACTAACCTAAAATATTGCCTTAAAGTAATTTAGTGCGATTCCTCCCATTCAATAGTGGAAACCAAAGAGCTGTGAAATGTGTGGATGCTTTATAGTGTTAGCATCCGCAAATCCACAGCCTGTTTAATAGGCTGATACTGTTATCGGACTCTTTCATCTCTTGTGGAAATTGTTGCTCTGTTGGTTTTCCCATGTTCCTATGTCCTCCAACAAGTACATGAAGGTTCTGGTCCACTTATTGGTGTTGTTGGGCGGAGAGGAGAGGAGAGGGGAGGGCGGGTTGATGCTTTTATTTATGACAGTTATGACATTTATGATCACTAAGCTGTATGTAGAGATGCAGAAGCGCTCTTTTAAGTGTTCCTCACAAGTTAATATCTGATGATGATGATGATTTTCTCCATCCTTAAATCAGAAACATTTTGGGTCGTCCTTCAGAGAGATTCACCAATCAGAATGTTCCTGCCAATTTTGTAAAGCTTTGACCTGCAGATAACGATTATTTGATTTTTTTTTTTTGATTTTTTTTATTTGCTGATTCCACTTTCAAAGGGTTGATGTCACACAGTGTGAGAGAGTAGTCGCTGTAAAACAGGCTTTTAAAAGAAAGACAGAAAAATCTGAATTCATATTTTAAAGCGTCTTATAGTAGCGATTACTGGAGTTAGCATTACAAATGCCACAAGATCCATACCTTAACTCTTAAAAATCCAGATGGAGGTTGAAAGTTCACAAGTATTAAAAAATGATCAAGTTTACTGCGCTCCATTCAGCCTTATTGTTATCTACTGAGGCCTTGCGCTCTCTCACATCCTGAATTATCTGCAGACATGTAGAAAATAGTTTCATTTAGTGTAGCTTCATCTCACCGAATTCTTACAGATACTGAAAACTGCTAATTTTCATTTTCCTTTACCCAGGAACAACTTCCACACTGAAGAGTGTTGTCAGTATTACTTGGTAGTGCTTAAAAAGGGCGATTTCACCGATCAGGAAGAGATCATTGGCTGATCGAGCTGGAAATTCTCCAGTTCCAACTGGTTTCTCTGCACATCTCTAATTCTTTAACTGATAGAAACTTTGTACTGATGATCAGTAGTTTAATCTTGAGAGGTCAGGTTGGGATCCAGAACTGAAGGAGTCTGAGTAAAGCTTAAAGGGCGATTTGTGGCAGGTGTTTTGATATCACCTCAGTGAGTGAGAGAAGTTGCAGATTGATGGACTTTGGCCTGATCCCCTTGAACGCATCATGCTGCTGCACTGCTGTCTGAGTCATGATCTGTTCACTCTTTAGGATGAAGTATTAAAGTTTTAGATTAGAAAGCTTTTAATTCCGTTTGCAGCTGACACTCGTCTGTAGTTTAGGCTTAAAGACCCCTGTGAGGAGGTGGGCTCCTGAGGGCCTACGGTCTTGGTGGGACGCTGAATGTCCGCTATGGACATCAGCAGGGAGCAGTTTGATAAAGCTGCTTTGATTGGTATTTAAAAGGAGAAGGCTGACCAATTGCTGAATTGTGTCAGTATTGCAGTGCCAGACAGGAAAGTTGTCAGTCCATCAGTGTGTGTGTGTCTGTGTGTGTGGATGAAGCAGAGCTCTGTTTTCACACAGACAGACACTCTGAGTCCAATCTGCTGCTCAGTCAGTACATACGAGTCTTCTTTGTTTGGACTTGGACCGGTCTGTCTCATCATCACTTCAGACCAAAGGGGAGCTTGTTGTATGTTGGTGTCTTCTGGTGTGAAACGGCCTCTGGTGACGCTCACCACGCCTGCTTCGAGCCGGTGTGAGTTTATTCAGACATATGTGCAGTGTGGGCATTTCTCAGTGCAATAAAACAAAGCATGGTAATTCACCGGGGGAATAAAAGTTAGGGGGAAGAAATGCAGTGCTCCATTCCCTCTGTTATGCAAATCTGGGTTTCATGGCGTCTGAATGCAGTGACACGATGGGCTGAAACCGCATGAAAACTGTCCACGTTCAGTTGAAAGCTCGTCTGGGAACAGCAGGTCTAACTGACTCGTGTTAAACAAGTATACACCAGAGGAGGCTCTCAGTATAGTTGTCTCTAAAACCACCTGTCCTGATGGCGCTGAGACTACATCCTTTCCGGGGTGACGGGTTCTTTCCCTTTAAGAGGGTTGGAAATATTTTTTGAAGTGGGTTTTTGTTTTGTTAATATCTTGCCTGCAGTAGATACTCATGGTATCTTTCTTGGTCCTAGAGGCTGAAGCTAACAGCTAGTCTGAGATGGATCAAGGCCAAGGTGGACTTCTACTGACTTAAAACAACTTTCATCTGAAAAAGATCAAAGTGGTTTGGGTTAACGGGTCACTTTTCATTGGGAGGTTGTTATAGCAACTGATGCCCATTTACACAGGAAGTTGAGTTCAGAGGTGATGCACCACCAATGAGCTTCAAGTGTGAAACACCTCCTGAAAACAGAACTTTTTAAACAGAATTAGCTAATAGAAACGTAAGGCAATGTCAAAAGTAATAAAATAGGGTTCACTTAAACTAGTATAATATTTTAGCTTTTTATACCATTTTACTTTTATTCCACAGTTACTCTGACCAGAAACACTTTGCATGTTCCATTTCTAGGAAGGTGTTTCACACAGGAAGATCATTGGTGATGCACCTCCTCCAACCTCAATTTATCTCAGTAAAAATGTATCGCCTTCTGTGTACGTAACCTCCCAGTGTAAAATTGTGACTGATTTAAGGATTTAAAAGGAGCGTCAGCTTAAACCACTTTAATCATTTTTCGATTGGACTAATTTTAGATCAGTAGGACCAACTAATGTGGAGTCACACAATATGAAGACTCACTGATCTATGTACCAGAGCTGAGATGTCAGCTGCTCCGTTCAACAGAAGCTTGTCTTGGAAATTCTGAACTATCTCTTTAAATAAGGTACCAGATGCTAGTTTATTTAAAAGTCGTGTGCTGCTGGTTAGGATCAGCGGATTTCACGGAACATCTCAGATGTGGGACAGGACAAGCTCATGCTGATAGTTGGGACTTATCTGCTCTGTTAGTCTGAGTGGAAGATGATGAGGAAGCCAGCTTGAGCACTTACTGTTATAGATTTTTATTATCGTGTGAGGACATGGATGGTACCTTTTCTTGCCGTTCTGAATTAGCAGCCTGTATAATAACTTATTATTCTGTCATTTCTTACCTTCAGGATATGTTTGACACTGACTGTACCCTCCGGGTGCTGCAGCAGAGCCTCTACACACAGTGGCCTGTAAACACTGCATCTGTTGTGTTGGTATCACAGAAAATATAAATCTGTTTGTTGGTTGTTTATGAGAGAAGTGACAACCCTCTAACCGACGTTCAGAGCTCAGTTATCTGCAGTAGGAACAAAACGCCAATCTGAGAGGAAGCTAAGTTAATGTGGATTGTTGTTTACTGCCCATCATCTGAAGCAATTATTGTGCTTTAAATATTTTAGAAAGAAACTGGCAAGTGAAGTTGGACCAACAGCACCCTCTTGTGGACAGCCCCTCATTTGAAGCATTTTCTGGACCGAGGAACCTGAGGAAGAACTTTAATACCTACTTTTTCATGTCCACACTTCCTAAACTCATTACCATAGTAATACCGTTTCCTCTGCAAAAATGTCCCCCCCCCTTTTTTGTTAAATACTGAAGCCTTATGTCTTGCAGCCTTACCCTTTGTAAGAGATGCTGTTCTTCCAAACCTCCAGATGTTGCACAAAATCTGCCTTACCTTCTAAGGTTGCCTTCTAACATGTTCATGTTACTGGTGCTGTATGCTGCATCATCTCTGATTTGTGAATTCAAACTCTTTCAGCCCCATCACAACAGCTTGAGGCACAGATTTTTCTGCAGCTCCAGATGTGGAAACAAACATCTGTGTGATTGTCTTTGTAAGGAGGTCAGTCTGTACAAGGTCCAAACTCTGCAGCAGCCCTACTCTACACAGATGAGCCTTTTCATGCTGCCACTGTCTAATGGAACTTATTGAACTTTGAGGTGACATCAGGAAACGTCCTGTTCTAAGCGCTGCATCCTTTTTAAAACCATGTTAGTTCATTTCACTTCATTCGTTGACACACAAAATGCCATGTTTTTGTGTAATGATGTTACCACTAAATACTGTATTTTTCTTCCTAGTTTGGGAAAAAAGGTTTCGCTGTAAACTCTAACTTATACTGTCTTAACCGCTGACACTCCTCAATAAATCAGCTGATTTTTAATGGCTCCTGTCATTGTTGTTGGATTTTACTGCAGATAATATAGGGGCTATGTAACAGTGCAAAATATTCATACTCATAGAACCTTTTTGTTAGTTCATTAAACTTTATCAAAAGTCAATTTATCTTTGAAACGTAAAGCAAAGTTTATGGGGGCATAGTTTGGGTTTATTTTACATGATAAAATCTGAGACAAAAGGAAAACTGTCAGCTGGGGAAATCATTTCTTAAAAATCCGTGGTCAGTGTTTGTAGGCATTCCCACGCCCATTTCCCAGGATTCTTCTGTGACACAATAAAATTTGTACTCAAATTTCAACAAAAAGCTGAGACCAGCCTAAACAACAAGAGTACCTGAATAAACCACTTTAAAAGATAACCAGGAAGTTCAGCTGCTTGGATGATGAATATAAGAGTAAGCATGATGCACAAGCAGCATCTGTTCAGTGTTGGTGTTCAATCAACAATGAAGTCTTACTGAAAATGAGATTCTTTTCCTTTTAGTGTCTTGACCTCGCTGCATTTATAATTCATTTTAGGCAGTAAATAATTCAAGCAACGAAAATCTCGAGGTTTTCTGGAGCCGAAATATCCGGTTCACTTAAAAGCTGAGTCCAAAGAACCGGTTCTCTTAAAGGAGCTGAAGTTCCTATTGCTGCTGGCCACACCCATTGCCAAATAGTCAGCCAATGTGAATAAGTGTAAGCCCTCCACCATTCTGCTATCGCAGACTGACTATTCACGTGTGGTTTGAAGAAGAAAGAAGCAGGAAGAAACGGCTCCCTATCAGGAGCCGGCTCCTGTTCACTTCAAAGAACCGGCTCTTAGAGCCATTTCCTTCATGACAGACACATCACTGCTATCAAATAAAATACCTTTTAAATAAATTAAGGTCTGTGGTTGTAACTTAAAAAAGTAAAACCACAACCAGGTCAAAAAATATTTATTTACCAACCCTAGCAACCTTTAGCTCCTGTCTATTTAACCAAGTAGAGGAGTTTACATATCTAGAAGTAACACTGCTATAAAAATCATTTGGGCCTAATCTTAGATAATCTGCTTGACCATTTAACCCCAGAAGTGCCGTGATGGTCCCTGCTTCTCATCAGTGTAGTGGGAAGAGTTAATATAAGATGTCAGTCTAACCCCATTTTCTCTAGTTTGTTAATATGGTCCCTTTTTTACTACTCAAATTTGAATTCAAGGAAATAATTCATCTTTTATTTGGAACAAATCTGCCCCACGAATATGGAAAGCCTTCTTGGAAGTCCCTAAGGTGGCAGGCATTGAAATGCCCAGTTTTATCCATTATTGCTGGGCTACAAATGCTGACCAACTAATACACTGGTTTACCAAATGGGGAAAAGAATTAAGGCCTTGTCTGGGCCCGTATGAAGCTGGACAGTAGTCCAATAATCTCTCTACTTTGATTGTTACCAGTGTGTCTCCAATTGCAAACCCTGTAGTCAAACATTCTCTGAAAATCTGGTTCCAGCTAAGAAAACACTTGTTTCAACACGATTGGCTTCCTGTGTCCTTTAGTTTAATAATCAACTGTTTCTACCGTCTCAAACCCACACAAAGTTCCAGGTGTGGCGCAAAACTGGCCTGACTTTTCCTTAAAATCAGTTTAAAAAAGATTTATTTCTGTCTTTCACTTGCAAAAGGATCTGGAGCGGGGGTGTCCAAAGTGCAGCCCTGGGGCCACTTGCAGACCCCTGGACTGATGTGTGGCCCTCGACTGCAGTTTAAGAAGATAGAAATGTGGCCTGTTTGTACAGGTGGTTGATGCAGATGGAGACATTTTTAATTAGAGCAATAACAAATAAAAATCTTCATATAAGGAAACACATCTCGACAACGCACAGTATTTGTCTTTCAATTAAATTCCATAGTAAATAGAACCACATCTATCCAGTGACTTTTACTCAAAAGCAGACTTTGGTTCACTCAAATCTCCTTTTACTTTATTATATTAAACTTGGCTAAATACAACAAATGTCTGCAACAGGGTGACCCAGATCCTGTCCTGATTACTGAGAATTAGCTAAACTTCGAGCCCAAATTTGTAAACTTGAATGCCTTTCTTTTAATGAGTGCAAAACTCCTTTTAAGTTTTGGATCTACAAGGATTTATACATCGCCTTACTACAAAAGAAATTCTGAATACTCGATTTTTTGTTATAAAATAGTTTAGTGTTGAGCCAGTAAAAAAAGGAACAATTTAGTCTAATTTAGTTTAATCTTGAGGGATTTCTAGCAGCTCTGTCTAGGAAGTATCCATCTATCATCTTGTTGTATTAGACAATGCCTAATTCAGTTTAAAATATTGCATCACTTACACTAAAATTTGTAAGATGCCATCAAAATCTGGTCATCCTAGGCCATAAGTTCTAAGACTGATCCTCCTTCTATGAATTCGGGTCAAACGTTTGTGTAGCCCTGTCATACATCTGTAATAAACATAATTACAGATGGCCCACATATCCATCTGTAGGGGGCCTCCTCTAGATGTCAGGGTTTCGTCATCACAGTTGAGAGCTTTTGCTTCACTTATGGCCCGAAGGCTTTTTCTTTTTCAGTGAAAACCAATTGAGCTCCTTCCTTTAACGACTGGGGAAATGCTTTCTATGTTACAGTTGGAAAAACTGAGATACAGTGTAGCCAATCAGCATGAAAAATTCTGAAATATGTGGTCGTCTAGAGAATATATCAAGCACCTAAATGTGACATACAAGTACATATTCTGCCTTCCTGCTTTATAGCTTACTGCGCTAATTACTGAGTTTTGTTTTGTTGCTACTCTATTATGATTGTTATTTATGTTTTTATTTCCCTATCCAAGCATTACAGTCATCAGTCCATGTATTCATTTTCTTGTGTGTCATGGGGTCTGTGTATGTCTGAACATGTCAAACAGTATAAAGTATAAAAACGTGACTCCGATTAAGGGGGTATGAATACTCAGCAGAGGTCATAGCAGTCTCTTCATGGCATCATGGTAACATGATGCAGGAGAACATGGAAAAACTGGAACACCTGCTTAACATGTCCAGGTTCAATGATATGGGTTTTATTTTCCAGGGCAAAACAATATGCCTTTAAATAAGGTTTTAAACAGTCTGCTTCCCCATATTACTTTCTGTGGGTTGTGTTGGTTTCCTAAAGTCTTACTGCTGCTATTAGTTTTGCAAGTTAGAATATAGTTGATATGATGCCTCTCTTATGTCACTGACTCAGAGGCATGTATGGATGAAACCAGTGTCACTGTCCGTGGTGCTGAAGCCTCATTTTACCACGTCTAAGTGGAGATGCACCAGTACTTTTTGGCACGTCGGCTCCTGAAATAAACTTTACATAGCACACACATAGCTGTTTTAGAGATTTTATTTTAAAAAATCACAAGGTATGTGGTACATCACTTAACAGGAAGGTACCTGCCTGACACTTCATTAAAAATTTTACGAAATAAAAAAAGACATCAAATGAACAATTTAAATAATGTTGACAAGAAAACATTTTCTAAGCCAACCCTGAACTTGGCACCGAGGCTGCAGAGGAGACTCAGAGAAGGTGCTTCAAATACATTTACAGTTTTGCATACATTACATATGAGACCATGTCAACATCCACCCTTTGAGATGTGAATCGTTTTGCAACTACAGTCACAAAGTATAAACAGAAAAACTAAGCTGTCTGTTGAATGATCAGTGCTTTTGAGTTTGACTGACATCAAGTGGAGTTCTACAGTACAGCAACAGGATCATGAAGAGATAAAAGAACTGTTCTTTTATCCAGAGCAGCACAGAATTAAATATTCATCCATTAGGCTGAGGTTCACGCATCATTTAACCTCCATGATCATAGCTCTGACTCCATGAACGCTGATCCATGAGCTCATTCTAGAGGATCAGATGCTGCAGTGATCATGATAGAGATTCTAAGGATGTGTAAGAATAAGATTTGTTGTACAGACTCATCTTCAGATCAACAATCTGCAGAGCTTGTGTCCCTGTCTCTTGGGCAGCAGAATGTTTGTTAAGCTGGTCCCCATTCAGACAAGCTGTGCTTATTGACCAACTGCTCTCACAATTTTATCTAAAGCCTCAAACACATGTTGCAATGGAGTTCCTCACAGGAACACATTTCATTTATTTATTAAATGAATTCATTTATTTGTTTATTAATAAAATGTGAACCAACAACCAGCAGAACAGGGCCAGACAGCAGACTTTGAACCATTTTTACCTGTCTGTTACTGGTCTGGGAAAACATCAGAAAAAGAAATAAGCAAGTTACTCCAAAAGTTATTTATTCCTTTATGACAGAAAACCTCCAATCACCCTCAATACTGGTTCAGATGTCTGCTGTCAGTCAGACTGTAGTGTTTTCTGTAAAAAGAGAGAAAAGGATAGGGACCAAAAGCATCAGTCAGACATGACCTCATATCTGTGGTGCTCTATAGTCCAGATTCTGAAAGCAAATAGATATGATGACATAGACCCAGCAGCCATGTCTTTGGTCTCCAGCAGAAAACGTTACCTTTCTGTGAAGAACTGGACTTCAGGTTTGCTTAAAAGTGAGTTAGCAACACCTGAGGTTTGATCAGCAGCAGCTGAAGTCACAGACAGCACATGCAGAACCCTGGATTCTACTTTGTTGGTTTCTATGAGGTAAAGTCCTGCTGTGGTCAGGCTCAAATAACTGAGCAGTTGTCCTCAGCCTGTTTGACTGAACTGTTCTCAACCAAGTCAACCTCCAGAAAGTCCAATGGGTTCCTGTCCTGAGATATATTTTCCTCTTCTTCTGTGTTCTTGCTTCTGTTTTTGTTTCTGTTCACTCTTTGGCACACTCCAGACTTGGCCACACCAACCAGAGCCAGGCAGACGGCACCGAGTCCCATTCCTGCTGCACATGAGTAAAAAGCTGCTCCATAGTTCTGAGTGACATCCACCAACACACCTGAAGGCAAAGAGGAGTCAGATGTTAGGATTTAGAGACTTTCACAAATGGTTCAACTAAAACAGCAAAAGAAGCTAACTTTACCTCCTAGTGGGGGCCCAGCCAGGCCAGCAAAGCTCTGGATGAAGACGTAGACTCCGACACATGAAGGCATCTTCTGGATGCCAACCACTTCCTCCTCAGCCAGCAGGGGGATGTGTGTGGAGCCAACTGTGCCCATGAAGAAGCCGTAGAGAGCACAGCAGACCACCAGGCCCCAGGACTCCCACACAATAGTGAAGGCCACCAGAACCAGGGACATGAGAACCACACAGCCCAGCAGTACATGGGTCTTCTTACAGCGAACTTTGTTTAACACCACACCAATGGAAAAGCGGCCAAAGATTTCAGCCACAGCCATCACAGACAGCATGTAGGAGGCCATGCTGGGCTCCACGCCCCGGCTTTTGCTCAGTTCAATGATGTAAAGCTGCGGAGCAAAGAAGCCCAACGTTGCAAACAGGCCGAAGAGCGAGTACCAAATGAAGGCACCGTCTTTAAGCATAGAGAAGTCCAAGAGCTTGGGGGTGGAGGGCTGGAGGGGACAGGCCTCTCCCTCTGATAGTTCTACATCAAGTTCCTCGTTGACTGGGCTGGGAGGGGTGCTGGGGGGTGCCCTGGGAGGCATGGATGCTGATTTCTCCAGGATCTCTTTGTCCTGATCCCCCCACCCCATCAGAGCATTGGCCTCTGCTTCAGCGTTTCCGAGGTCTTCATCTGACGTTGAGAGGGACGTTACACCTGAGTCCCCAGAACCCTGGGAGATGGCTGAGCTGAGGGAGGTTCGTGTTTGTTCGTTCTCCAGCTCATAATCACTCTGGATCTGCTTCAGAGAGAGGGAGTCTGAGTCACTGTCCTCCTTTACAGGCTCTGACTCAATTCTGATTGGACTTAGGAGGACGCCAAAGCCAATAACAGATGCCTGCATGACGCCGAGAACAACCAGACAGTAGCGCCAGCCGATGACCTCCTTCAGTCTGGTGAAGGCTGTAGAGACATGTTCACTGTGATTCATATTGTTATTGTTTTTATGAAGAACATAATTACGACTATTATGATACTTTCACGTAAAGGTTTCTACTTCTAGAATGACTCACAACTGTCTTCACACCCTTAAAACCACAAACTTCACGGTTTTATTGGCATTTCATGTGACACACAACAGTCCATCTGTGTGTCATTTCATTTAAGTTCTGTTTCTAGCCTCAGACGTTTGTTAGAGAACATCAGAGAACAAGCAGCATCATGAAGACCAAGGACCACAGCTCAGGGAGAAAATTGTGGAGATGTTTAAAGCAGGTTAGGCTCTACAACAATATCTCAAGCTTGGAACATCTCTCAGAGCTCTGTTCAGTCCATCATCTGAACATGGAGAGATGGAGCAACTGCAGACCAAACAAGAAGCTGATGTCCACCTAATCGGAGACACAGCCAAGAGGACTATGCTGCAGAGATCCACGGGTTAGGTGGAGGAACCTGCCATAGAACAGCTACTTGTCTAGCCTTTGTGAAAGATTGGCAAAAAGAAAGCCACAAAGCATGTAGGAGACACAGCAAACATGTTGAGAAGGTGCTCTACTCAGAGGAGACCAAAACTGAACTTTGTTGGCCTTCATGCCACTGCCATAGTGTATGGCAGAAAAATAATACTGCCAATCTACCTGAGCACACAATCCCTGCTGTGACACATGATGGTGGCAACACTATTTGTTTGGCAGGGACAGGAAGAAGCTGGTCAGAGACGATGGCAAGATGGATGGAGATAAATCTCTTAGAGGCTGCAGAATACCTGAGACTAGGTTGGAGGTTCTCCTTCCAGCAGGACAACCACCCTAAACCCTTAGATCAAAGCAGATTCATGAGTAAGAACGGGCTAGTCAAAGTACAGAATCAGTGACAAGACTTGAAACTTGATTGTCACAGTCACTCTCCATCCAATATGGGTGAGTTGAGCTGCTTTGCAAAAAAGACTAAAGAAACATTTAGTTGTGTAGATGTGGGAAGCTGGTGGAGACAAACGCCTAAATGATTTACAGCCAAATAAAATAAACTAAATAATTCAGAAATCTGAAAATCATCTATGATTTTCCTTCCATAGCCAGAAAATCCTAATTAAAGACATGGACGTTTGTGACTGCACCCTGACTAACACGCTGCAAACATTAAGGCCTGTGAACACTTTTATAAGATACTTTACATGTTTGATGGCATCAAAGAACATTTCTCTGACATGAGTTCAATAAAAAGTATGTTTCATTCAGTGCTTCTTAGATTTTCTATGTTATAACGGGGAGAAAAAGTAAGATTTAGGTGACTGTATAACTCACCGGGTGCAAATGCGAAAATGGCGAAGGATTCTCCAGAGGAAGCGATGGAAGTGACGAGGGCTCGCCGCCTGGAAAAGTACTGGGCTAGGATGGTGACCGTGGGGAGGAAAGCGAGGCAGAAGCCAAACCCTAAAAAGAGACAAGAAAAGAAAAAGAGGACATGACAGCCACTGGTCCGATTGATAGGAACACTGCATGGCTAGGGGGGTGGGTCAAAGAGTCAAGCCGCTGGGTCCCTCCTTTGTCAAAGATGGCAGGCTGCTTGAGAGGAGACAGGGTTGCTACAGCCACTGCTGGAAGACAAAATGCATGTAAAGACAACAAGAGACAAAGGGAGAGAGAAGAAGGAATTGTAAAGTTAGCCATGTTCCACTGGAGAGGCAGACATGGTATTCATGGTGGGAGAGCTAGCAGTGCCTTCTGTTCAAGAAAAAATAATGTTACTGTTCTCTGATACAAAGATTACCAATTTAGTCATATTCCAAGATATCATTTCCCCCAGAAATGTTATACTGTCAACTCAGGCTTGTCTTGTTTCTGTCTGTCCCTCCTAGAAAGCTTATGCCTGGTTCACAAGGCAACGTTTTAAAACTGTTGCTTCATTTCAAAACCTGATGACCTGACGATTCCCTTAGCTCTCAGCAGTCATGACTTTATGGGATTCTTCTTAAATAAAATTGATTCTATTAAAAATAATATTTTTGACAGACTCCCGAACATGATTACTTCATCCTCAGCAAGTGAGACAACATTGGAAGTAACTGTAGAACCTGATCTGTGTTTGGACTGTTTTGATCCTGTGGAGCTTCCTGAGTTATAATATTAGCTTCATCTAAACCTTCAACTTGTATGTTAGACCCAATCCCAACCAAATTATTTAAGGAAGTGTTCCCTCTGATTACCAGCCCCATTTTAGATATGATTAATCTATCCTTAGTACTTAAGAAACCTTCGCTTGATCAAGATGACTTAATAAATTACAGACCTATATCCAATCTTCCATTCTTATCTAAAATTCTTGAGAAAATAGTTGCTAATCAAATGTGTGAGCATTTTTACATCAATGACCTGTTTGAAGAGTTTCAGTCAGGTTTCAGAGCTCATCATAGCACTAAAACAGCTCTGCTGAAAGTCACTAATGATATTCTTATGGCCTCAGATAATGGACTTGTGTCTGTACTGGTTCTGTTAGATCTCAGTGCTGCATTTGATACAGTCGATCATAATATTCTCTTAGAAAGGCTGGAATATGCTGTAGGGATCAGGGGAACAGCGCTAGGCTGGTTTAAGTCTTATTTGTCTGACAGATTCCAGTTTGTTCATGTAAATGATAAATCATCTTTAAACTCCAGGGTTAATTGTGGAGTACCACAGGGTTCACTACTTGGGCCAATTCTCTTTATATGCTTCCAATAGGTCAAATTATCAGGCAGCATAGCATAAATTTTCACTGTTATGCTGATGACACTCAGCTTTACTTATCTATAAATCCCGATGAGCCCAACCAGTTAGATAGACTACAAGCATGTCTTGAAGACATAAAAACTTGGATGACTTTAAATTTTCTGCTTCTAAATTCAGACAAGACAGAAGTTGTCGTCTTTGGACCGGAGTCTTTAAAAAAGAAACTGCTTAGTCAATAACCTGGATGGCATTAAATTGACCTCCGATAATAAAGTAAAAAACCTTGGTGTAATTTTTGACCAGGACATGTCATTTTAAATCCCATATTAAAAAAGGGTTTCCAGGATTTCCTTTTTTCATTCCCGAACATTGCCAAAATTAGAAATATCCTGTCCAGGAGTGACGCGAAAAAAACTAGTCCATGCATTTTTTACTTCAAGGCTGGACTATTGTAATTCTTTACCATCAGGATGTCCCCAAAATGGAGTTAAAACCTTCAGCTGATTCAAAATGCTGCAGCAAGAGTTCTGATGAAAATTAAAAGAGAGATCATATTTCCCCTACTTTAGCTTCCCTTCATTGGCTCCCTGTTAAATCCAGAATAGAATTTAAAATTCTCCTCCTCACATATAAAGCCCTTAATGATCTAGCTCCATCATACATCAGAGATCTGATGGTCCATACGTTCCTAAAGGCACTTCGTTCTCAGACTGCAGGTTTACTGGTGGTTCCTAGAGTCTCTAGAAGTAGAATGGGAGGCAGATCCTTTAGTTATCAGGCTCCTCTCCTGTGGAACCAAGCTCCCAGTTTTAGTCCGTGAGGCGGACACCCTGTCTACTTTTAAGGCTAGGCTTAAAAACTTTCCTTTTTGATAAGCTTATAGTTAGAGTGGCTTAGGTTATCCTGAGCTATCTCTGTAGTTATGCTACTATAGGCTTAGGCTGCTGGAGGGACATAATGACCACTTTCACCCTCTTCGCTACATTTCTCACACTACTCTCCAATTTTGTATTATTTGCTGTTATCTCAGCCTTTTAACTTTGTTCTCTCTCTTTCTCTTCCAGAAGCTACACCTGGCCTCTGACTCTGTGTCTACCTGTAACACCTTTCTGGAGAGGGGCATCGTCCGAGCTTCTGCTGGCAACAACTAATGCTCAACCCTCTACCGATGATCCACATGGCCCTGTCTTTCGGTGTTTAAACCCTTTCTCTCTCCTAGACATAGCTACTGACTGAGCTTCTACTGTGAACTTACTCTATGTGCTCTCTTCAGACTCTAAACTTGAAAACTGGCTCAGGGTTATCTGTTCCTTCTTTCTAGGTGAAACGACTAAAGGAGCTACATCCACTAACATTTACCTTTTCCTTCCCATAGAAAGTACTCCTGGATCAGTGCTTCTTTTTTTCTTTGTGTCTCTGCTCTTTCTCTCTAACCCCCCAGTCGGTCGTTGGCAGATGGCCGCTCACACTGAGCCTTGGTTCTGCTGGAGGTTTCTTCCTGTTAAAAGGGAGTTTTTTTTGTCCTCTCCACTGTCGCTACATGCATGCTCAGTATGAGGATTGCTGGCACAAGTCAACGCCAGTGACTGTCCACTGTCTCTACATGTTCATCCAGGAGGAGTGAATGCTGCAAGTCACTGACTGGATGCAATCTGCTGGGTTTCCTTAGATAGAAAAACTTTTTATTCAATTTGAATAAATAACTAACTCTGACTGCACTGTTCAATGGTTAGGACTAATTGGAATGTATGTACCTGACTTTTGTGAAGTGCCTTGAGACGACATGTGTTGTGAATTGGCGCTATATAAATAAACTAAATTGAATTGAATTGAATTGAATGATGACAAAAAATCGTAGGTATAACAAGTTTGGTCCTACAGTGTGAGGTGTCCAGGAACACAGCAAGCACAACACACCACGAACATTTAGATGTCAGACAGGAAATCTCTCAAAGCCTCTCGAGATCAAACGTGAGTTCAGAGTAAATAAATATGGCCCGTAAGGAAGAAGCAATGGCGATAGTTTGTGGACTAATTTTAACAGAGAAAAAAACAATACAAAAAGACAAGGCGTTGGTTAAAGGAGACACATACTCTGTGTTTACATTGTTCTCTATTTCCTGGGTAATTACAGTTCTAACAAACGTGCATAGATGTCTGGTGCACCATGGCAGTTGTCTGTCTTTTTCCATCACCTCACTTTCTGATTGGCTACACGTCACATTCAACAGGCTGCGTCCTCGTTTGTCCTCGGGGAATACCCCACCTGCAAGGATATCGGGCCAAGACAATTAAACATGTTGAATATCTCCGATTTAAGGTCAGAGCGGCTCCAACTAGACTAGATCACTCTTAAAAGCACCGCACACAGCAGGAATATCTCATTAGATTATCTTAAGAGCCATCACAGGGCATCCTTAAGATTGTCGGAAGGGGAAGATAGGGTCATCAGCATAATTATCATGCTGTGTGAACCAGGCATTAGGTAGTAGACAGATCTCTCTATGTAGTGTTTCAGAGAAGTTCTTCACCTCTCAGTCATTAGACGGTTCTTGAAGGGATATACTGTTTCAGATTTTTATTGACACTGCTAGAAGTCCCTTTAGTTTAAAATATGGGGACGTTAAACAAGATCATGGGGATCTGGAGAGGGAACACCACTTTATAAAATGACACAAACATAGTCAGACAAACAAGTGTTCTACATAGACAGTCAGGTGGATAGGACGAGATGTTGTTTGTGTGAGTTTCTTGTACCTGAGATGATGCCAATAGTGATGTACATCTCATTGATGCCGTTGATAAAGGCAGAGGAGATCATTCCCAGGCTCATGAGGAAGCCCCCCATCATGACCACAGGACGGCAGCCGAAGCGGTTGCTAAGCATCGAGGCCAGAGGGGCTGAGGGTGGAGTTGAAACACCATAATCAATAAATGCTGTGAACGGACGCTGTAGACACTGTAGTCAGATAAGACCAACATTAAAACAGTGAAAACAATGTATCACTATTCTTCTGATTCACAGTTCTGTACTACTTGGTGTTGGTCTACGACATAAAATCCACATGAAACAGACTGAATGTGTCACAAATGAAGTGCATGAACTGTACATGGCCCACTTTGCTGTGTGTTTGGTCTTCCACC
This sequence comes from Crenichthys baileyi, assembly GCA_036173005.1. Lineage (NCBI taxonomy): Eukaryota > Metazoa > Chordata > Actinopteri > Cyprinodontiformes > Goodeidae > Crenichthys > Crenichthys baileyi. Next base: position 185,102 of record JAHHUM010000646.1, read on the forward strand.
TACAACAAAGACAACATTTCAAGTCTTAGTCACTTGTCAGAAATACCAGTAAAGACATAATTACTAACCTGTGAAGGCAAAGGCAAACACAGAGATGGAGATGACCCAGGAGACCCTGCTGTTGGTCTCCTTAAACTCCCTCATGAGATCCTCGAGGAACACTCCAAGCGTCTTGAGGACTCCATACGTGTTGACTTCCACCATGAAGAAGGCCACAGCCACGGCCCAGCCCCACCCTCCTTCTGGCACCTCTGGGTAAACATTTGGACTCAAACAACGAGGTACTTTGGGAATCTTCATGGCTACAAGAGGCATCCTGGTGAGAGAAACAGACATGAACATGAACCATTGCATGGCTCAGCAGAAAGACGAAGTTGCAGTCAGGGATTCTGTGTCGTCGTTTGAGGGATGTTGGGATGTCGGGAGCTTCTTTGGTTCTCAAATTGTTCTACAAATAATTGTTGTACGATGAGGTGCATTTTAGCAGGTATGACCTTCACAGAGAGGATGTTGCCATAATTAATCAGAAGTGACTTGAAGAAAAGGTCATTTGACCGAAACTTGAATGTTCTCCTTTAGGTTGGGTCAATAGCTTCAACCATAGTTTTTTTTCTTCCCCATATTTAGATGTCCTCTGATAGTGACATACAGAATGGCTGAATGTTGAAGCATAGAAAAAGAGGAAATTTATCATCTTAAATCATTTAGTGTCATTTCATGCTAACAGCTCACACTGGGTCAGTGGTGTTGATGTTCTGCATTTCAAATGACTTAAGTCCCAGAACAATTAAGCTAATGCATTGGCTCACTTTTTCTTTCTGAAAGAGATAAAAGTACCTCCAAAAAAACTAAACAAAAACATTCCAACAACAAACCTGAAGGTTACCCTGACCTTCATTTTGTGTCTAAACATATAAACTGGGCTGCACGGTGGCGCAGTTGGTAGCACTGTTGCCTTGCAGCAAGAAGGTCCTGGGTTCGATTCCCGGCCGGGGGTCTTTCTGCATGGAGTTTGCATGTTCTCCCCGTGCATGCGTGGGTTCTCACCGGGTACTCCGGCTTCCTCCCACAGTCCAAAGACATGCCTGTTAGGTTAATTGGTCACTCTAAAATTGCCCTTAGGTGTATGAATGAGTGTGTGCATGGTTGTTTGTGTGCTGCCCTGCGATGGACTGGCGACCTGTCCAGGGTGTACCCCGCCTCTCGCCCATAGACTGCTGGAGATAGGCACCAGCTCCCCCGCGACCCACTATGGAATAAGCGGTAGAAAATGACTGACTGACATATAAACTATTACTGTGTTAAATGTGGGCTGAAGTTACCAGATGGGACTAAGAATCTTAAGGAGATTTAAAAACCTGTTTTCCCTCTGAAATATGATCCATGTCCACACATATGCAGCTTTTTAAAGTCTCATCTACTTTAGATTTTGAACCACTGATTCATTTAAATGTTTTTTTGATGTTATATTTATAACTAACTCAGGAGCAGTATGTATTTTGTGTAGACACTGTTGGTTTTAGGTTCTATGTAAATAGAAACCATCGTCTTTTTGTTCCTGAGCTTCAAAAGTATAGAACCAAGTCTTTTCTAAAAACGGTTTGACTACCTTTGATTCTTGGACTTTCCACGCATTAGATTAGGAACTCACTGTCCTCAGCCTGTGGTCTCAGTCTTTCAGGTGCTATGTTGGTGCAAATGATGGATGACGGCATGCTGTGTTCTGCAAACAGTGTTCACTGTAGGGTCAATCTGTTGTTAGGGCTGCATAAAGTAGGGGCAGGTGTTTAAGACTGATAAAAACAAGAGCATTACCACTAAGACCTGATGACCCATTTTAAATAAAGCTGCTCCACTATAGATAACTGTCCCAACACAAAACATTTTTAGATCATAGGTCATTTTCATCGCTGTAAGCTTATTATCTCAGATCTAAGAGTGAACTGTAGCGGGTCTGATATGTTTATACTGATTAAATAATGTTTTATTGCAGAGACTTTGACTTGTCGCGTCAGGATCAGCACAGGGTCAACTGGCAACCAGTTCCACCGAGACACTCAAAGACTTTAATGAACAAAGCAGATTCCAGTGAGAGCTTCCAATGAACTACACACCAGATTTTATTGTGGTTCAATTTCATTTATATTCATATCATAACAAATGAATAGCAGGCATCTAAGACTGTGTGAGGGATCCTGTCAGAAATAAGTTGTGGGCTATTTTTAGGCAGAAGCAAGAAGCACTGCTAGTTTACATTACCTCACCCTGTTTTAAAGGGTTACATATTTATTTATTGCATAATATTACATATGGACATCAGGCAAGCAATGGTGACTATGTCTTTTTATTGAGTCCACTTATGAGTTGACTGAATATTAACAATAATTTATTACCTAGTAACCACACCCCGGAAGACTGTGAACAGAGATCAGAACATACTCTGGTTCTAGCTTCTGAATGCTGAAAGCTTGCTACTTTTCCTCGTGTTGTTATTAAATGTCTGTTTTAGAGACAAACTCTCAATCAACAATTTTCACATTGACTGTCTGGTCGAAAACACAAAAAATTGATTTGTTTCTGATCAGTAAACTACCACATAGCTGAAAAACACTCTGGAACGTGGATGCTGTTGCTGAGTGAAGACTCAAAATTGGCTGTTTTCTGTAATGATGAGGTGTTTTATATATATATATATATTTGCTGGAATATGTCTGTGATTCAATGCGACTGTAAGAGGGCGAGAGAGTTTACAACATTTATCTGTCAAGAAACATGCTGGATTAAGAAATGCTTGCAGCCTTTTGGGAAGGGTAATATGAGATCCTAAACTGTTATACTAGTAATCTGTACATCTGTGATGGTTAAATAATTTGGGATACATTTGGTGTGATGTCACCTCTACTCCTAACAAATCACGAATGGCACTTTCTACCTTAGTCATTCTCATGTTTTATCCAAATAACTTTACGGATTATTTTGAAATGATTTTGTAATTCTAATCCTAAAACGGGTTTTAGCTAGCAGCGCGCACTCCGCGTGGTATTTGGTGAAACTGGTTGTTTTTGATTCAGACCATTTTAACCGGATTGGTCGGGTTTTTATTTGTATGTGTATCGTAAAAGAACGTCTTGTTTTCTGTGTTTGGGTTGTACGCACTGCAGAGGCAGCGGGATGATGTCAATGTGCCGCATGCGAGGGGTTTCTCCCACACTGATGCAGGCAGTTACCCCCGGGTCTAAACTTGCCTCACTACAGGAAGAGGTCTTCAAACATTTCACTTGGACCACATTTCCGTCTGTCATCTTAACCAAGTTGGAACTGGCTTATAAACGACTTTTTGAAAAGGAATGAAAGAAGACGGAACATTTACGTATCAGTAAAAAAAATTATATGTAATAAAAAGTTAAATTTAAAGTAAGTAAAGACTTGCATTTGCAATGAAGCGGATAGGAGGCAGGCTGACAGCCGCTCCTGTGTCTGACCCAAGAACGGAGGTTAACCAGCATCTTGGAGCCAAGTTCACACTTACCAGCAGAGCTGAGCAGAGGATGGGAGGCAGTCTTTTGAATCTTGTGGACTTCTTGCTTCCTTTATCTGTTCGTCATTTTGGTATCTTTATGATTTCTAAAGATGGGTATTTTTCTTAGCTCGACAGATCAGCAGTTAAACACTTCTGCTTTTTAAATATTAAAATATCTATAACGACATTTACATATTTTTCGTGCTAAAACGGAACTATTTGTTAAATAAATCTACTTCCTCAGTGTGTAAGGCTGTTCTGTCAGCGGCAGCATCCTTTGTGTTCAGAGTTATGTCCTGCCTGTTTTGGCAGCCCTTTACCGGCTTCAGCCGGTATATTCAAACGCGGGCACGCGGGTCCCCGCCTTCATGAACGCGCAGCTCTTCACTGCGCGCACGCGTCTGTCGTACACGTGCATCTTCAATGTGCCTCGAGCCGTCGCTGTCTCTCTCGTTGCGTTTACGGTAACATAAAAAAAATGTTCCACACTAAAGAAACTACGACTAACTGTGGCCTTTATCAGGCACAAAGGCGGAAAAACTGATATTTTATATAGTTTGCGTTTCTACGAGGACCAAATCGGGTTTTCCGTTTGGTAGAATGTAATTTGTCAGATTTTACCATGGATCCTGAATGCAGCTGAATGCGCTACGAATACCTTGCGCATACCGGTCGCGCGGTTGGGGTGAGCAGGTTTATTCCGGTCTAGAGGTGGTTTGAAACAGCTTCCCATTCAGCCTGCTGTGTTAGCGTCTATCTGTATTCTGTTAAATTTGATTTTAATGTCACAAATCATTTATAAAGGGAACATTTCAGTGTGGTTACAAAAGATGATAGTTGGCTTTTCCTTTTTCCTTTAGCTGTTCCTTTTCCTGTTTTTCTTTTAGTTTAAGAACTCCATCAACTTGAGAAGTAGACAGCAGAAAGAATAAATGTAGATCTAAAATACATGGATTTTATTGCTGTAATTAACCGTATAATTCAGCTCATCAAGTAAATCAAAAACAGTCATGCTGCAGTTCACTGGTGGAGAGGGCGTGAGAAAGGAGAAGAGGAACATCAGGCTGTCTGGTAAAATATTAAAGATGTTTTTACATAAGCTGACTTTGTCCTGAAAGTTGAGTGCAAAGATTTTGTAAGTCCCTGACCGTTTTTTGTAGAAAATACTCTAAGTTTCTTCATGTGTAATTCAACTTAGCCAGTATTAAAGCATGTGAGATGTAAAGTTGACGTACCTTTCTCGCAGATGTGATGATTTTTCAGACTTCTGTGGTATGTTCTGAAGGCCCTTGGCCTGATATACTTGTATGGAAAAAGCAGGGGTGTGTCTAAGATAAGGCCGGACCAGATCCTGCCCTAAATTTTGATAGGGCACACTATTCATTCATGAATAAAGTTTGTGGTTGGATATTGCACGTGGCAAATAATATTCACCAACAAAATGGTAAATGTTAAAAGGGTTGATTTTCTTTTACCTCAAAACCTAAACACAAGTTTTAGTGATATGGTCTATGCCACCAGTTTGCTTTTAAGACACTGTAACGAAAACACAAAAAACACACGTCTGAAGTCTAAGGAGGCTATGGTGTCTGATTAAAGGACATGTGTAATCCAGCAGTCAATCTGTCAGTGAGCATTTGGTGGCTCCTGAAAAATGCAAAAATACTCATCAAATTCTCATCAAGCCTTCTTCTTTTAAAGCCAACATTTGCTGTGTTCAGAGGAATTTCTTCACATGCAGTCTTCTTGACTCCCACAAATATATGTTTCATTTCATATTTTCCCAAATAGTACAGGATCCTTCTGTGAAGTTTTGTCTTAAAACCCAGTCCAGATCAAACAAACAGACTGTACCGTATCAAAATTCACCTCAGAGATGACTTTCAGGGTGCCTCCCTGAGGTGACCTGCTCCAAACAAAGAAAACACCCCTTGTGCAGTAGAAACCCAGGTTTTTCACTCTCATTCTCTGCTATCAAGAACTTTGTTTTTCCAACCCATTACATGTAAATGTTGGAGGTTCTCTCTGGTAATATCTTCTATCTCTTCTCCCTCTCTTCGTTCCCAGATCTAATTTGTTTTGGTGTCATCTCAGCAGCATGTAGTCCCTCTAGGTGGATGGTTTCAGCCAACAAGAGATTTGCTGCTTTTGGTGAAATGTTGCAAGGTTGAGCGGATGAAGTTTCATCACTGTTTCAGCAGAAGAGTGGCAGCAGAGTAATAAGCTGTAGATTGGAGTAATCTGTGGTTGAAAGGTTGGTCAAGCATCGCAGGATGTGTCGCGACCTTGTAGCTTGCAGTTGAAAGCCAGAAAGCAGAAATGACAACATTTAAGCCATAAAAGGGGTGGACTTTAGAATGCCTGAACCACAGATGGTAGAGAAGAAAACTCACAGCACAGCAAGTGGAAACAGTTAATCAATCAGTGTGAAAAGTTGGCACAAGTGAAAGTTGGCACAAGTATACCTTTTTAAAATCACCACAGGGAAATGTCTGTAATCGCCTGACCCTTTAGCCACACCCTACGCCTGGGAACATTATGTAAAAACACACCAGCAAGGCATAAAGAAATCTGAACTACTCAAATAGTAAGGAGAGGAACTGCAAGGTAGCTGTTGTTGACTCTACTCCGCTGAGGTTTTCATGTTTTAACATGACCAGCTACCATTCTTTCCAAAAGCATAATAGTTTATATTTTTGCAGTTAGAACCTACAAAATAAAGAATTGGTGCAGCAACAATTAACAGTGTGCACAATACTTTGACCCCGCTGATGATAAAGACTGGTCAAAGTTAATTTCGAGAGAACACGTCACAAATGTCCAAATTCTGCCTGTCTACATGGAACAAAAACAGCATTTTTAGCTTAGTTTTTAAAATTAGGCAATACCTATTAATGAACAATAGCATGTAAATAAGTGAGATTATAGTTAGGTGGTCCCGTTAGCAGGTTTGTGTTAAGCACATAAAACTAAAAAAGAAAATAATCAGATGTAATAATAATAATAAAATGTAGAAGCACAATAAAATAGACAAACTTAAATTTTGTTATGTTGACATTTCTGGCTTTCCATGAGCCATAATTTAAGATATTCTCTAAAAGAGGTAAGGAGTGAGAGTTCCCATATATATTATTTGGGTTTATATTCCAGATAACATATGGACAAAGAGAACAAATAGCTCCACCAAAAGCAGTTTTCATGAATTAATAAATTGGAGTAAAAGTGGAGGAGGAGCATAACCATGAAATACGGTATAAGCTAATACAGAATTATTTTACAGTGACATTGATGGCAATATTTAGGCTTTTTATCATCTAACACTTTTAAAGATTGTTTATAAACTGGTTCAGTTTTAGTGTTGTTTTGCAAGCTGACATCCAACTTTCTATGCAATATGTCCTGTTGCAAAAGGATCATAAACATACATTTTTCCAGATGTTATTTCCTTCCAACAACAAACTTCAGTTTATTTATTTGGATATTATGACCGACACAAAGTGATGCATATATTGTGATTTGGATGAAACATGACAATGGTTTTCTAAACCTGTTACATATAATGATCTGAAAAGGGTAGTATGCATTTGTACTCTGCTCTCTTTCTGCCGGTACCCTAAAATTAAGTCTAAAGCTACCAGTTGCCATGAGAAATCACCAAAATGCTAAATAAGGTCAATTTATGTGTTATCTAATCTTAGCTGTTCTGTAAAGACCAAGGAACACAGCAGACAGGTCAGGGAGAAGGTTCTGCTGAAGTTTAAAACAGGTTTAGGTTCTAATACAATATCCTAAGCTTTAAACATCTCACAGAGCTCTGTACAATCCATCTGAATATGGAATAGGAAGGACCTACTGCAGACCTACCAAGACATGGATGTCCACCTAAACTGACAGGCTAGGCATTAATCACAAAGGCAGCCAAGAGGTCCATGGTAACTCTGGAGGAGCTGCAGAGATCTACAGCCCAGATGGAAGACAGGATGACATCATGCTCACACCTGTTCATGATGTTTGATTCTCCAATAACTTCACTTCATCCCTTTGTGTGCTCTCCATAGTATCCATCCTACACTATAACACAGCTAGGATCTTACTTTGGTTTACATTTTAAAATCACATGAAAATTTGTTTTTCACAGAATCAGTAAATAAAACGACTGATATTTTTTCTGTTGTGTCAAATTGTCTCACGTCCTGTTTCTGAAAGCACAAGGCACATAACATTTTGACACCTAAGGCACAAGATGACTGCCTTTGCTATGTGCAAACAACAACATACAGGGGTTGGACAATGAAACTGAAACACCTGGTTTCAGATCGCAATAATTTATTAGTATGGTGTAGGGCCTCCTTTTGCAGCCAGTACAGCGTCGATTCGTCTTGGGAATGACATATACAAGTCCTGCACAGTGGTCAGAGGGATTTTAAGCCATTCTTCTTGCAGGATAGTGGCCAGGTCACTACGTGATACTGGTGGAGGAAAACGTTTCCTGACTCGCTCCTCCAAAACACCCCAAAGTGGCTCAATAATATTTAGATCTGGTGACTGTGCAGGCCATGGGAGATGTTCAACTTCACTTTCATGTTCATCAAACCAATCTTTCACCAGTCTTGCTGTGTGTATTGGTGCATTGTCATCCTGATACACGGCACCGCCTTCAGGATACAATGTTCGAACCATTGGATGCACATGGTCCTCAAGAATGGATCGGTAGTCCTTGGCAGTGACGCACCCATCTAGCACAAGTATTGGGCCAACGGAATGCCATGATATGGCAACCCAAACCATCACTGATCCACCTACATGCTTCAGTCTGGGCATGCAACAGTCTGGGTAGTACGCTTCTTTGGGGCTTCTCCACACGGTAACTCTCCCGGATGTGGGGAAAACAGTAAAGGTGGACTCATCGGAGAACAATACATGTTTCACATTGTCCAGAGCCCAAGATTTGCACTCCTTGCACCATTGAAACCGACGTTTGGCATTGGCATGAGTGACCAAAGGTTTGGCTATAGCAGCCCAGTCGTGTATATTGACCCTGTGGAGCTCCCGACGGACAGTTCTGGTGGAAACAGGAGAGTTGAGGTGCACATTTAATTCTGCCGTGATTTGGGCAGCCGTGGTTTTATGTTTTTTGGATACAATCCGGGTTAGCACCCGAACATCCCTTTCAGACAGCTTCCTCTTGCGTCCACAGTTAATCCTGTTGAATGTGGTTTGTCCTTCTTGGTGGTATGCTGACATTACCCTGGATACCGTGGCTCTTGAAACATCACAAAGACTTGCTGTCTTGGTCACAGATGCGCCAGCAAGACGTGCACCAACAATTTGTCCTCTTTTGAACTCTGGTATGTCACCCATAATGTTGTGTGCATTTCAATATTTTGAGCAAAACTTTGCTCTTACCCTGGTAATTGAACCTTCACACTCTGGTCTTACTGGTGCAATGTGCAATCAATGAAGACTGGCTACCAGGCTGGTCCAATTTAGCCATGAAACCTCCCACACTAAAATGACAGGTGTTTCTGTTTCATTGTCCAACCCCTGTACATTGGTAGTAGATTTTCCTGACATTTTAACAAAACCTGCAGTTTACAGAAAGGTTCCAGGAGATCATAAGGTTCGTATTGCACAAATGTTATTGGACAAAAAGTCTTCAGCTGGTTTCGTGAACAAGGCAATGAGTTCACCGAACTCCAGTGGTATCCCTAGCCACCAGATCTCAATCTAGCAGAGCACCTTTGGGATATGGTGGAACAGGAGATTCCCACCATAAATGTAAGTCAACAAATCTGCAGCAACTTTGTGATGCTATTGTAAAATCTGGAGCAAAATCAGGAATGTTTCTGATACCTTGGGGAATCTATGCCACAAAGGATTAAGGTAGTTCTGATGGTAAATCAAACCAAGCACTGTGGTATACCAAAAAAAGTGACCAGTGAGTGTATGTATTTAATATACAACAGAATGAACACGTGTTTCTCCCTGAAATGAAAAACTAAATGTTTGGTAAGGTTTTAAACACAGAGCTGTTAAACGTGAATTCTTCAGTGTATCGAGGAATTCTGTATCCAAACTTAGAGGAGTCAGACCTTTTATAAGAGGAAAACGGGATGCATGGTGACATTCTTTTTTTCATTGGTCTGAAAGTGAGACACCTTTGTTGTTGCAGTTGTTGGTTGTTGTCCTTTCTAGACAATATTATTGGTGCTAGAAATCAGGGATTTTTGGGAGCTACTTGAATTTATTAATTAGGGATGTTTGAACTGTGTTTGGTTACATTCAGGTTAGAAACACAGATAATTACTAACAAGCCACAGAAGGAGGATTTCCATCACTTCATTTGTTTTGGGCTCTTCTGTTTTCATTATCTGATAACCTGTTACTTCATGCATCTGTCAGTAATCCCATTTGTTTCTACCATTATTAGGTCAGAAATGTACAGTTATCATTGGCATTAATGTCATGAATCTTGGCCTTTAAATGATGTTAGAAGATGAACTGTTTTCCAGGTTGCAATGATCATACAAGTAGCCTATTAGATTTGAATCTGTATGTATAATTTTGAACATGTGTATATTAAAGTGGAATTTATCCCAATGTAAAAGCATAACCCCACCCTCAGACAGATTTTGAAAAATGTCACCAAAGTGGGCAGTGCCAAGAGTCACTTGGCACTGTGGAGGATAAAATGGGTCCAGTTCTGAGCAGTAAGGTGATGTTAGCAGCATCATTGCTAGCATGGGCTAATGTTCAAAGCAGCAACAACCTTTCAGAAAGTTTACATTTACATCTAGATTTATATTATCTCCAGTAAAGCATATGACCGAAGGCATAAAGCATAAAAGGATATGATCAATGCTCGCAATTCCAACTCCTGACTCGCTACATGGGGCACGTGTCTGAGTGAGATGGTTTTATACCCCAACACAGGACTGTGATGCACAGATGTACCGTATGAACCAATAGGAAAATTCAACTGCAGTAGCAACCGTTCAACCCAAAGAGGGCAGAACTAAGATGCTTTCAGGACCAATATTTACAGTAAAATGCTGAAAAATTGCACAATAACATAAAGAGAGCACCTTTAAGGACCAATTTATACAGTTTATCTGCAAAAAAGTTGATTTTTGGTTTAGTTCCTCTTTAAAGAAAATCTAGAATAAATTCACACTCATGCACCCAACTTATGCCTTTTTAAAATCACTGAAGTTGTAAGTTGTATCACCATTCCACCCCGCAAAAAGCCAGGTTTAAATGCATTTTTAAAAGGTCTAAATGAACATTCGACATTCAGGGCTATAATTATTGGATGTAAACATCTGGCCAGAACTGTACTTCCTGGAGTTAAGATATTGACTGTTCTTAGATAGTCCATACAAACCCACATTAAATAAAAAGTTGGAATCCTGGTAGAAAAAATGTCATTTGTAAAATGTCGCAAATATCTATAAGCTAATAAATTAATTTTTACAAATTCATGACACAAAACAGGACACTGATATTGTTTTGCATAGTTTCAGTCTTCTATGAGTTTATTATTTAGTTTCTTCTTTTTTTGGTCTTGTGCAATTGGCAAATTACATTTTACTTTTACAAAACATATGAGGCACAAAGAAACATACAGTACTTATTCACCTTCTGAAGATTCTCCAGGAGGCATATACAGAAACACTGAATGCATTCAATGTGATAAAATACTATGTACAATAAAATATATGTAAACTGAAATACTAAGAAAAAACCTAATTGTGCTACAATAATGCATGTCAATAGTATATTTGACTAGTAACAATAAAATAAAAGTTGTGGGTATATTTCGTACCCACGCATGCACCTCATATTTCCAGAAAAGTCATCATGTTGACTTGTTTTGGGTGTTGTATAAAACCAACAGTGATCATTGTCAATTTTTTTTTTTGGAAATCACAGACAGCTTGTTTTCCCTACTGTATGACCTTTAAGTGTTTTTCTTCTCTTCACTTCTTCACAATTATTTGGCACCCTGAAACTCTGAAACTTGATTTTTCTGTTCATCTTGCTGGCCGATGCCTGTCTGTTTGTTCTTCTACAGCCTCACCCTTGGCCACCTCCAGTCCCGCTGCGGCACCAACCGATCTACCAAAACACATCAACACACTTGTTAGTTTTGCCTACTGTATTTGTCACAGCTAAGGTCCCAAATCTTTGCAATCAGGACAATTCTGGCATATGATCTATGGATTTTAGGAGTTTTTTATTGTTATTTATGAATCACTTTTAGAGCATTTTTTTCAGTTTGATTATCAGACTCAACAATTGAGCTGGCTGGTGTCGGGACAAAGGGGCAGTTCAGATTTTTAAAGTGAGGTTTATGCAAAGTAACTGCCAGTAATAGGCTGTTTTAGTACAGGAGAAAAGATGCTATGTTGCAGTGAGTTTGTAGAAAAATAAAGAATCCTCTAAGAGGAGGAAGGCTAAACTTTAATCAGACAGAGGTAGCTGATTTTAGCCATTTAAAACAAGTCAAACTGAAAGTGTTCATAGTTCATATCCATGGGATAAAACGCTATCATAGCGCTTATTTACTGTCTACACATTAACAAGAGATTGTTAAGTTTGTTGCTGTTTTCCCAGCCAAACAACACCCGCGCCACTGCATGAACTGATCGTCTGTTTGCTGGAATAATTTCCAAACATCTACGAAACCTGGAAGATAGGAACATTGTTGTTGCACAAATGACAGCTAAGGAAACTGTTGCTGATCATAACTTTATAGAACACCACCTTAAAAATCTGTAATATCCCTCCAACAGTCATAATACCCCAGTCAGAATTCTGCACCATTTCTACCAAACAGAGACAGCTTTGTGCCTCATCAGTGAGTGTTTACAAACCGCCAGAGGAAGGCACAGAATCAGTGGACACCTCTGTGATTTAACAAGACGGCTTTGGGTCAATTCACATTCAACAATTTGTACCCCCATTTTGCACCTACATGTTGACATTTGTTCCCTTCACACATCATTGTCCTACCAATGTAACTACACTATTGCATATCAGTTTATTTCCCTTAGTAATTAGGTAATTTTCATGAATTATGGTGATAGAAAAATGCTCATATCACATGTATAATTTACTTCAGGAGTGGCGAACATGCGGTTCTTCTCACTGTCCTGTGCTGCTCGCAACGACTTCACTGATCTGTCAAAGTTCTCATTTTAACTGCAGTTAGTGAAGTATTTTTATTTAGTTTTTTTTTTTTGACAAAAATATTCCGCCTGCATTCAACTTCTTTATCTAGTTAGGGCGCTTTACACACGCCTGCAGTTCGGCCGCCCCCTCCTCCACCACATCGAGATAAAAAAAGAAGAAAAAAGACATTTGCAGCCTCAAGCACTTATCTACTGAGATCTTTAAAGCTAATTTTGTCAGACTGATTTACAGTTAAGGTTGTTTTAAGGCTGGAGTGCAGCTTCTCCCTCTTGCCAGTTGATAAGCGCCAGGATTCACTGCTTGGCTTAAAGTCGAGAAAGGGGGCAAAGCTCTAGGTGATCATACGAACAAGTTGTGTTTTAAGCTGTTTTTATGTTCAAGTAATCACTTCAGGAATAAGAAAATCTGATATGAAAATGTTAAAAACTGTTAAGGGTTATGTTATAAGGCATTTAAATAAAGAATGTGGGGACATTTTGTTGTGCGGCTCTTTGCAGTGCTGCTGGATTATGTTCTGGTTCTTGACGCTCAACTGGTTGGCCACCCTGATTAACTTGAACAGTATATTGTTTTCTGAAAACTTTGGGTCTTACATTTCCTCTTGATTTCGGTTCTAATCCTCACTTCTGAAACGATTAGGATCTTTGATCAACCCAAAGAACTCCAAGTGACCCCCAGATGATAAGCAGATATAGACAATAGATGGATGGATGGATGGATGAATGAACAGACGGATGGACGGATGGCTAAGCGGGTACCACAGGACAGGACGGTATAAAAACATACAGCAACAGGCGGCTCCAGTTCCAACCCCAAAAAGTTAACCAACCAGAACTACGAAGCTATGCAGGTAAAGGAGCAAAATGATAACATCCAATACGGATACATTTGGTTTTGTTTTGGTTGGGAACTCAACAACCAAATCCCACCTCAGCAACTTCAACACTACATTGATGTCTCAAAATGTGATCCGTAAAAGGGATAGAAGCCGAGCTAAAACAGCTGAATGATCCTTTACCTCAAGGCCCCTATCTAATCTGCGAACACCCACAGGACGCATGCCAGTTTAACATTACATTACATTGTTCTTAGAAATAAAAACCCCTTCCCTTAGACCTGGAAATTTTTTGGACTCTGCTGTTGTAAATGCGGGGTCTGGGGAATGTGGTAAAATCACTGATTCCGAACTCCTGCCAGGAAACTAGCTAGTTTGCATGAAGGTTTGATATTTCTTACAACTAACTGATGGTGTCAGGGATCTACGGCTGATATTTAGCATTTCTGGATGCTCACAGGAGGGAACTCATTCATGTCATCCAGACACACAGGCCCCGCGGCAAACTCGTGCTCAGGAATGACTTCCCCCTTTTTTGCTCCGCCATCTTCAGAGTAACCTGGAGGTTGGAGAAAACAAAGGAATCATTAGGCCAAAGGTTTCCAAATCCCCAGATGCTAAATCCAAATCACAGTTTTCCTACATTCTCCTCAACATTTCTGCTGTTTGTGTGTGAAAACAGCAGAAATGACAAGCTTTTCAGTAAACTCAAAGGGAAATCTGTTGTTGAGAACACAAAGCAGTGTATCTCTAAATCATATACACATCTGAAAGCTAGTTGGGTGATTGAACAGGAAGAAAGTTTAGAAATGGAGAGGACTTCACAGTGCCTTGCAAAGGTAATAATACCCCTTAACTCTTTCACATTTTGATGTGTTACAGCAAACTTGTGGTTGTAGTTGGAAAAGGATTTATATTTTTGAAATTTCTTTACAAATAAAAATCTGAAAAGTGTGGCATTCAATTGTATTCTCTCTCCTTTAAGTCGATATTTTGTAGAACCCTCACTGCAGGTCCAGCTGCAGGTCTTTTGGGGTTTGTCTCTACCAGCTTTAAACATCTACAGACTGACATTTTTTACCTATTCTTTTTTGTAAAACAGCTCAAGCTCAGTGCGATTGGATGGAGAACATCCGTGAACATCAGTTTTCAGGTCTTGCCAAAGATTCTCATTTGAATTTAGGTGTGGGCTTTGACTGGGCCATTCTAACACATGAATATACTTTGATCTAAACCATCCCACTGTATCTTTGGCTGTATGTTTAGGGTGGTTTTCCTGTCACATTTTCTGCAGCTCTAACAGGTTTTCTTCCAGGATTGTCCTGGATTAAACTCCATACATCCTCCCATCACCTCTGACCAGCTTCCCTGTTACTGCTGATGGAAAAAGATCTCCACAGCGTGATGCTGCCACAATCCCTACATGTTTCACTGTAGGGATTGTGTGTTTAGGGTGATGTGCAGTGTTCAGCCCCAGATAGCATTTTGCATGTAGGCCAAAACACATTTTAATCTCCTTATTAGATAGACAGTACAATAAACAGAGACCAGTCTTTGGAGGAGACACATGTCACCAAAAGGAAATGATTATTATCTAAATCAAAATGAGCAAACATCCAATCAGATTATTTCAGCCACAGTCAAAAATAGAGGCGGGGGGCTCAAGGTATAAATGCATCGTTTTGTCTAGATGAATATTTCCTATTTTGCATTTTTATTTTTGCGGTTTGTTCTCCAATGTTCTCAAACACACCTCTGAGGCCAGAAACAGAACAAAACACAAATAGAAACAGTTTTCTTTTATTTGTAAAGAAACTTGAAAACCATGTATCATATTTTCCTCATTACCTTTTGCATGGCAGAGTAGGTGACTGCATGAACAATAAATACAGTATTTTCATAACTTAAGTTTAAGCAATCCGATGAACTAAACACCACCAGCTGGTTGCTTTGATCAAAGTTTTCACAGAGGAAACCCATATTAGAAGCTCCCATTTGTCACCATGGTTACAGCTGCCGGTGTATGGTTTAAACCAGTACCACTCAGTTTCAGGGCTAAAAGCCTGACACGAGGGATTCATAACATGTCAGGCTGCTACAGACCTTTTAAATATGCATAAACTTTCCAAATGAAATATTAAGTGGCTTTCTAAAATTACTGACCAACCTCTAAACTATCTAAACTATCATTGAAACTATCATTTGAAAAATCCACCAAAAAGATTTTGTTTTGTTTCCACTTACTTTGAAGTACTAATAATTGAATCTGTAATCAATTAAAGCCTAATCATTCATTCATTTTCTATACCGCGTATTCCATAGTGGGTCTTGGGGGAGCTGGTGCCTTTCTCCAGCAGTCCACAGGCGAGAGGCAGGGTACACCTTTTCTCATTACCTTTTGCATAGCAGAGTAGGTGTCCATATTATTATGAATATATTATCTATATTATTCCATGATAATATAGATGCTGCCCTGCTTACATGACCTCTGCTCGTACTTTGGTCGATGAGATATTATATGCAAAAACAGAAGATTGAGCTTTTCAAAAGCAAACCATGATTCGATTGAATTGACTTTATCAAGTGCCTTGAGATGACATGTGTTGTGAATTAGCGCTATATAAATGAAACTGAATTGAATTGATCCCAAATCTCCAAGACCTTCAACAAAACTTGGGATTTAGGAAGGAAGGAGGAGGACATTTAAAGTTTTTTTATCCTAGATTATCGTGTGGAATAAAAGATCCCTTATAAGTACAATAACATTCTGTGGATCACCAACCTGGAAAATCAGACTCCTAAATTCAACATTTCCATACCCCAGACTATATGGGCAGATGGCTTCACCAGACATAGTGGTAGGAGTGGGGGGGGGGGGAATCACAAAGCTTCTGTTTTAATATATAATTTTTTTTTTAAAGACATATTTTATTTTAGACATTTGGTAAAGGTTGCCGGGTCCGGAACTCGAACCAGGGACAGCCACATCAAGGACTATAGCCTCTGCACATGGTTGCACGCTTAACCCTTACACCACCGGCGCTGCGCCCACAGAGCTTCTTACCAATAGATCGCAAAATCCCAGACATATTTCTGTAAAGGAGCTGATTTGTGCCTCGTATTCAACTTTAACTCATTCCTAACTACAGACTGTATGTGATGCCATCTGCTCAGCTTTTGACTGGCTCCAAAAGAACCACAATCATTTCAATTAACCGTCAGAAATGTGAAGCTATCAGTTTCTGTGCAATACTTCCAACTCTTGAGGAGTTTCCTAATTGCTGCAATGACAAACACTGGATTAAAGATTTAAACATAATTTAAAGCATAAATTAAAGGCAAATTTCCAATATCCAGTTCTTATAAACCTGCAACTACGGGTTTAGTCTGATGCAGAAATATAATAAAAGATTATATAATAATAAAAGATTATATAAGAACAACAGTGACTTTCCTCCAGAATACAGACCCTTCCTTTAACTTTGTGCAAAGGCTACAAACTTTTCCAAATCCAGGCTGAAAAGGAAAAAACAGGGCAACTTTGCAGTACTCTGTTAAGCCTTTAAGTTATCTGCTGAATGTCTCACTCCAGAAATGTTGTAAAGAAAAAAGGTTTCCTTTTAAATACCTTATTAGATTTCTAGCTCCATTTTAAACACCTCACTGATATTGAAAATAGTTAACAATAAGTCTTCTTCACTCAGTAACAGCATCCACACAGAGGAGTGTGGTTCTGATCAGTGACCTGGTGCTAGTGCTTATGTGGTGTGTTAACTAATGGGAAGAGGATCGAATATTTGAGTTTCCGACCAGCTGGTCACTGACAGGGACAGCTCTGGCAGAAAATAGTCTGATCCCAGCCACCAGCCCATTTCTGTTCAGTTCCATTCAGTTTATTTATACAGCACTAATTCACAGAACATGTCGTCTCTAGGCACTTTAGAAAGTCTGTTCAATCAAATCATACAGGTTCCCAGTCAAATGCATGCATTCCAATTGATCCTAGTTATCAAACAATGCAGTCAGATTCAGTTTATTATTGAAATCGTTTAAAACGTCTTCTGCCGAAAAGGTTTTCTCAGTGTGTGTCTGGATTTATTCTGTGTACATGAAAAGCCAACAAAAATACAGATCTTCTTTGGTTTCTCTAGGAAGCTGCAGTAAGGGACTGTACTGCATATTAGTAGCATTACATGACTCCAAATAATGTTCATTGATTTTATTTCTAACATCACAAGAATTTTGACAGTCCTCCAACTAAATCTTTTCACTTGGTTAATTAATAAAATATTATCATTCATGAAAGCTTAGGTTGTTGAAAAACTACTGGTCCTTAAATATTAACTGTTGGCTACTACTAACCAGTGAGGGTTGCCGTGGCTCGGCCAGAGGCTGGTAAGGCAGCAGTTTCTGCATAAGATGGAGAGGAGTGAGTTTCCTGTGTGAGCTGCCCTTCCTCTGACTTTGTTCCTCCTCTGTGGTTTTCATCAACATCAATGAGCCTGTAATGGAGGGACAAAGTAGCAAACAGTCATATTAAAGGGGTAACCGCACATTAATATAATCTGACTTCTGTCTTGCTTGTAACACTGCTGGAGAACAGACCCTCATCTGACTTGTGAATGTGGCATGCATTTAGGTGTAGCAGAATTAGCCTCACTTGTGTTCGCAAGCCAGCTGGCACTCGCCTCCATCCTGTGGATCCACATTATAGATGAACAGCTGGCCGTCGGTAGACGCCACTAGTAACCGCAGAAGCCTCTGGATTCTGAAACATCACAAGCAGTTTCTACTGGAACATTACTCCATCTAAAATCCTGCAATAATGGAGTCGCCACAAGGACGGTTCACTTCTTGCAGAAAACATAATTTGATGACCTCCATATTGGATTTAAATATGGCTGTTGTGTAGCTTATGAAATGTTAATCAGAATATTGATGTATGTCTTCATAGTTTGCAAACATGGTGGTGTTAGAGATGAACCAAGAATTCAGATGGTGGCCAGAATCAGACAATCTTTAGCTTGACAGGACCAATAACAACCAGTTAGAAAATCAATAAGTTAATCTTGTTAGGGTTAATGAAGCATAAAAGTTAAGGGCTAATGGTCTGTGCTAATAGCACTCTGCATTAGCTATTGTGAGTGTGGTGTAAAAATAAAGGAAGCTCACAAGCTTTATGTTGGCATATGAAGGAATGTGTGTTCATTCATTGTGTTATAATAAAGAACTAGACTTCAACAGGTGCTGTTCATTTCGATCCTTCACCGTTTTGTACTTGACTTTTGCCAACTTTTTTATGCTCTGTGTGAAAATGCTGGGTTTGGAGATCTCAGAGTTAAGTCTATATCCTCTGGAGGGTATACATAGACTGATCTTTTAAGATAGTTACAGCCAGTTTTAAAGCAATTCCACAGTCTATAAATGATCATAACCATTTACTGAAGGAGGGCTAGGAACAAATTCTCTATTAATTATGGTTCTCGAAGAGACCTAAGAATCAGCTGACACCGGTACCAGCAGGTTAAAGCATTACGAGATCGGAATGCATGCACAAAAATATGATCTTATCTCTAGCTGGTGTTGTCAAAATGGTGTCCATTGAGAAATCAGAGTTTTTTTATTTTTCTGTAGAAAGAGCACTTATGTGGTGTATCTGCTGATGCTCAGAAAATGCTGATATTAAAGTAAAATCTGTCCTCTACCTGAAGCTGTAACTCAGCCATAGGAGGGCAAGGACATGGTGGTGTTGAACAGTCATTTGCAACATTCAATGAACTGTGCAAACTTCCTGTTATTCTGTAAGAAACAGCTGGACACCAGGTGTGACACATAAAATTTGTTTAGGAAACTAGAAAAAAAAAATAGTGGCCAACTAGAAATCCAACATGGTGGCCATGTAACATACAATCTGACAAAACAGACAGGTTTGCTGAAAACAAATATCTAGACACCCCAATAACTCCTAGCTAGAAGCTAGCTACAAGCTGTTATGAGTAAAAATGTTTTACTTGGATCCAGTTTTCTTTATCTTAGATGTCAAACAAACTTGTGTGGAATATCATGCTTCCTGCAGTTCCACTACACACCCCAAAAAGCTCAAACAATCTGAATCTTTCTGCTTTTGGTTGGTAAAGAAGAGAAAGTAGCTCACGTGACTAAGGTGCAAACGTTCCTCTGACCAGACGAGAAGAGGTGAACGGTAGCGAAAGCCCGGTCCTGGCTCATCATGCCAGAAACAGGATTCGGGAGGTAGCTGCTGGCTGCTGAGAACATCTTCCCCATATAACCTGTCCACGTAGCAGCCTCATCCTCTCCCCTGGAGAAAAGTTAACAGCTACAGTTAGAGGGTTCCTGGGGGCTTACTCACTGGTGAGTAAAGTGGTAATATGTCTGAATACAGGCACCTAGAATTTAAAGATTTTCTGAAATGTTAATCATTGTTCTACAACTAGCTGCTACATTATACTTTTGGAATGCACTGAGCCTGCCCTAAAACAGATTTGGACAGAAAAGAAACTGCAATAGATAGCTGCCTATATTGTGTCTGGTTCTGATTGATGACTTGAATTTGAACAGAACCGGATTTCCTACTACTGGATATGAATTAGAGCTGCTTTTTTGTAAAGTGCCCTGAGAAGACATTTGTTGTGAACTGGCACAGTATAAATATTCTGAACTGAACTGAGTTGCAGATTTCCAATATCTCAAGCTAAAGCCCACTAACGATTGATCATTTCCCCAATCTAAATCTAAGATACCATGTGATGGCTAATAGTTTTTCAGTTTAGAAACTAGCAACATTATTTGATTACAAAAGAGGTTAACACTTCGAACATGAACCAAAAATGAATCACTTAAGGCTCCCTCAGAGTCGGGCATATTGCCTGCGGACGTTTGAGGTCTCACAGGTGAGAGTACCAATTTCCTACATTTCTGGGGTCAAATTCCAACATTTCCCTCACTTTCTGCCATAGCATTGTTGGACAAGGAGGATGACCTTGTAGCTTTGGAAAAACATAAAGAAAAGAAGGATGCATATAAGTCTATTAAACGAGACTAGGGACGAAGAAGGACGATACACCTGTCAGTGTGACGCAGAGAGGGGATCCTTGTGACTCAGAACGGTGTCACATAAAAAAAACAATGTGAAGACTTTTCCCCCAAGAGGAGTTTACTGTGTAACACCACACACACGGTCATAAAAATTGAGCTTTGCGTGGATGTGTCAGACAGACCTCCACTTTGAGTCAGGGGAGTCATGTACGCTCAGCTATGTGGGAGCCTTAAGTCTCTCTGGTGGAGGCTTACCTTGGTCCCACTTCTTCCAGTTTAAATATGTGAACAGTCTCTGTGTTGCTGGAAGCACAGAGGAACTGGCCATCAGCACTGAAGGAGAGGGAGCTTATGTTGACATACCTGCAGAAAAACACACACACGAAAACTCTAGGAATCACTAGGTAACTAGACAGTCATCAGGGTGTAATAAAGTCTGTGCATTGTGTCAGCAAAGCACCACAAGAATGCAGCCAAACTTCTTTTATGATATAAAAAAGATGGAAAGGTAAAAACAATAAACATTTAAAATCTTTAAGGTTTGGACACCAAATGTAATTCAATTAGTCTCTAAATCTTTTTTTTCTTATCTTTGATAAACACATGTAAAGCATTTGAAATAGAATTAATCTGATCTCTTAAAAGGCCAGTCTCAGTAGTTCGTCTGTTTGTAAAAAAGAGTCTATTTTAAAGTTTTTGCCCCCAAAAAAAACATCGTATGTCTTTAAAATTATGACTTTACTGTTGTTTTCTTCTTCATTGAACGGCTCTGTTTCTGTCGGGAAAGTAAACCTCTGCTCCAGTCGGAGGTCTTTTGCAGCTTCCAACACGTTTTCTTCCAGGATTGACCTGTATGTTTTTAATCACCTTCTCATCAACTCTGATCAGCTGTTCCCCCTAGAGAAAAGCATCTCCACAGCATGATACTGCCAATACTATGTTTCATAGCGGGGATGTTGTGTTCAGTTTTTGCTGCTGGGTGTGACTGCATTATGCCTGACAGCAGACATGCAAAGAAGCCTTTGGGTCAGAGCTTCTTTAGGCAACAAGCATACACAGACTCTGAACGCCAATATCAACTCTGCCGAGTTCCACGTCACGCCTCCATTGGTTCTGTGATGTTGGCTTCATTTTTTGAAAAGCTCATGTGTGCAGGTCTTCTGTTCAAGTCTGTAGAGTTTGTATATAATGGAGTTTATAGAATCATTTTCGGTTAAGTTCAACTATTGTACTGGACACACATATTTTAGTAGGCTTTCAATGCATGCATGCAAACGCATAACTATAAACCATAAGCTACCATTAAACATTAATTAAGTCTATCATCCTTTTATCCAATCTTAGCATGAATGTTCATCATCCACTAACAGCAAACCTGCTGCTTACAACAGATAGCTCCGAATGTTAGCCAAATGTCACCAACGGCGGAGTCACCAAAAAGCAGCACCTGGTTACTGGTCTGTGATCTAACACCAAGTTGGAGAAATCAGATGTTGGAGGTTTCCTCAGACTTACGGAAGAACATCTTTTTGTGTTTTTGAGCAAGACACTGAACCCCAAATTGTCTACTGACTGGTGTGTAAAAGTGCTTAATGTGGTCGGTATGACTAGAAAATATAGAACTGCAGTCCTTTTACCATTCCTAGCTTCTTAGACACACCATAGCAAACAATTCTCAGTATTTACCTAGGAGCATGTTTCAAAAGCTGGATTGGAGATCTTGTTGAGTCTACAGATAAGGTATTCTTGTTCATTCAGCAGTATGAGGACCATTAATAGATATTACTGGATTGTATAACAATACTGACCTCTTCATGCCTCTGCGGAACTCAAACAGACGCTCGCCCTCAGGAACGGAGAAGACTCGGATCACGGTACCCTGCAGAGACAGACAGACCTCAAGTATGTCTTCATTTTGGTTTGCACCAGACATATATACCAAGCTTCAAAATTCAAAATTTCATTTCTTTTTCTAACAATTTTGTGTTAACAGGTAAAAGTTTGTCCAAAAATGAATACATAATTACAGTAAGCTAAAATCTTGAGATGGAAGAAATTGTTATGGTCTCATGAAACAAAATGACCATTTGGGTCTAGTTTCAATTGTACGTTTGCTACAAAAACACTACACAGGACAAAATTTAAAGCATAGTTTCAATGAAACATGGTGGTTACATCTTGAGCTGGGGTTGCTTTTCTTTAGATGGAAATGAGGTTTTTGTCGAACAAGGGAAGTTAATTTCTAGAGCACCAATTAAACAAAAGGCAATCCAAAGTACGTTGCATAAAATCAAAGAAAAAAACATTAAAATAACAAAAAACAATAAAAAAATAAAGCAGTTTGTAAAATGAGGAAATGTTTGGTACAGCAAAGCCAGAAAATGGTGGTAAACCGTAAAGGTCAGGAGGTCATCACAATAATACCAAGGGTTTATGTCTGCAGAGAGAGCTTCCCTCCATCCAGCACTTCTACAGGTCTAGGGCCAGGATGTGTGGGGTCGACAGAGACCCCACACATCCTGGTCACAGGTTGTTTAGACTTTTACATTCAGGATGGTGCTACAGACCGCTAACAGCAAAAACCAGTCACCACAGAGACAGCTTCTTCCCCCGGGCTCTCTCTGTTGAACACAATTCTACTCTGCTGGAAACAAATAATAAACCTGCTCCACCACAACCTGCCTTCCCTCTTCTAATATATATATATTCAAAATAATCTTGCTTGTACATCCAGCCCTTGTCCTTATTTTTACAGGTTGTTGTTGTAGTTAATGTTGATATACAAGTCAAATTCCTTGTTTGTGCACACAAACTTAGCCAGAAACGTTGTTTCTGATTCTGATTAAAAGGGTGTAGAACAGATGGCAGCACGTCCCTACTACCATGTATCCAACACTCATGGTAAATACAAAGGTCCCCATCTATCTCAGAGATCTGAATGTGGTGTTAGTTAAGTTTGTCTCACCCTCTCAGAGGCGCTGGCAAGTTTGGTAGCTGATGCGTTGAAGGCGAGCGCTGCCAGAGGACTGTCATGGGCCGGGATCATTGCCACTGTGCTCTGAAATTACACAAAACATGTTACCTTACAGGAACAAAAAGAGTTGGAACCTCCAAACCTGCTGATGCAGGTAAGATGCAGGTAAGGAATAAGCCTGGAAATACATTTTTATTGCAGGAGCATAATCTCACACAAAAAATGAAAGATTAATGCAGATAACAGTATCAGGTAAACGGAAAGCTTGTGACGGTTTTTATATGAAAAATAAAAATGGGTGCCAGCCAGGTATCCCCCCTGACAATTTGGATAGCAAAATTGTTGTATTATTGTAACATTGGTTCCAGAGCCCACGCACAGCGGAGTACCTGGGCTTCTTGCGGGGGTGCCGTATAGTGCCCCTCCCGGGGACTCCATTATTCTGCTGGGGGACTTCAACGCCCATGTGGGAAATGACAGTGACACCTGGACAGGCGTGAACGGGAGGAATGGCCTCCCCGATCTGAATCCGAGTGGTGTTTCGTTATTGGACTTCTATGCTAGTCACGGATTGTCCATAATGAACACCATGTTCAAGCATAAGGGTGTCCATCAGTGCACTTGGCACCAGGACACCCTAGGCAGGAGGTCAATGATCGACTTTGTCGTCGTATCATCAGACCTTCGGCTGCATGTTTTGGACACTCGGGTGAAGAGAGGGGCTGAGCTGTCCACTGATCACCACCTGGTGGTGAGTTGGATCCGCTGGAGGAGGAGAAAGCCGGACAGACTTGGCGGAGCCCTTGGCCAGGGATGTATTCAACTCCCACCTCCGGGAGAGCTTTGACCAGATTCCGGGGGATGTTGGAGACATAAAGTCCGAGTGGACCATGTTCTCCGCATCTATTGTCGATGCTGCTGCCTGTAGCTTAGCTGTAAGGTCTGCGGTGCCTGTCGCAGCGGCAATCCCCGAACCCGGTGGTTGGCACCGGCAGTAAGGGACGCTGTCAAGCTCAAGAAGGAGTCCTATCGGCTGTGGTTGGCTTGTGGGACTCCTGAGGCCAGTTGGCATCGAAGCGACTCTGGCAAACCGTCCGGCGCCTCAGGAGGGGTAAGCAGTGCTTCGCCAACACTGTTTACAGTGGGGGTGGGAGGCTGCTGACCTTGATTGGGGACATTATCAGGCGGTGGAAGGAGTACTTTGAGGATCTCCTCAATCCTGCCATCATGCATTCCCTTGTGGAAACGGAGGCTGGGGGCTCGGGGTTG
Source organism: Crenichthys baileyi (assembly GCA_036173005.1). NCBI lineage: Eukaryota > Metazoa > Chordata > Actinopteri > Cyprinodontiformes > Goodeidae > Crenichthys > Crenichthys baileyi. The sequence continues at coordinate 209,951 of JAHHUM010000646.1, forward strand.
GACTCTTTCATCACCCAGGCTGAAGTCACCTAGGTGGTTAAAAAGCTCCGCGGTGGCGGGGCTTCGGGGGTGGATGAGATCCACCCTGTCATGGTTGACACGCCTCTTCAACATTGCGTGGCAGTCAGAGACAGTGCCTCTGGACTGGCAGACTGGCGTGGTGGTCCCCCTTCATAAGAAGGGTGACCGGAGAGTGTGTTCTAACTACAGGGGGATCACACTTCTCAGCCTCCCTGGTAAGGCCTACGCCGGGGTATTGGAGAGGAGAGTCCGGTCGATAGTCGAACCTTGGCTTCAGGAGGAGCAGTGTGGTTTTCGTCCCGGCCGTGGAACACTGGACCAGCTCTATACCCTCTACAGGGTACTCGAGGGTTCATGGGCGTTTGCCCAACCGGTCCGCATGTGTTTTGTGGACCTGGAGAAAGCATTCGACTGTGTCCCTCGTGGTGCCCTGTGGGGGGTGCTCCACGAGTATGGAATCGGGGGCCCTTTATTAGGGAACATCCGGTCTCTGTACAAGCGGAGCAGGAGTTTGGTCCGCATCGCCGGCACTAAGTCGGACCTGTTCCCGGTGCATGTTGGACTCCGGCAGGGCTGGCCTTTGTCAACGGTCCTGTTCATAACTTTTATGGACAGGATTTCTAGGCAGAGCCAAGGACCGGAGGGGGTCTGGTTTGGGGATCAGTGGATTTTGTTTATTCTTTTGCGGATGATGTGGTCCTGCTAGCTCCCTGTAGCCAAGACTGGCAGCATGCGCTGGGGCGGTTCGCAGCAGAGTGTGAAGCGGCTGGGATGAAGATCAGCTCCTCCAAGTCCGAGGCCATGGTTCTCGAACGGAAAAGGGTGGCTTCCTCTCTTCAGGTTGGAGGGGAGTTCCTGCCTCAAGTGGAGGAGTTCAAGTATATCGGGGTCTTGTTCATGAGTGAGGGAAGAATGGAGCGGGACATCAACAGACGGATTGGTGCAGCTGCCACAGTAATGGGGGCACTGTGCCGGTCTGTTGTGGTGAAGAGAGAGCTGAGCCGAAAAGCGAAGCTCTCGATTTACCGGTCAGTCTACATTCCTACCCTCACCTATGGCCATGAACTTTGGGTCATGACCATAGGACCCAAGGAGGGAATGCTGCAAGTCACTGACTGGATGCAATCTGCTGGGTTTTCTTAGACAGAAAAACTTTTTATCCAATTTGAATAAATAACTGACTGCACTGTTCAATGGTTAGGACTAATTGGAATGTATGTACCTGACTTTTGTGAAGTGCCTTGAAACAACGTGTTGTGAATTGGCGCTATATAAATAAAACTGAAATGAATTGAATTGACCGAAAGAACTTGATCCCGGATACAAGCGTCTGAAATGAGCTTCCTCCGTAGGGTGGCCGGGCACTCCCTTAGAGATAGGGTGAGGAGCTCGGCCATCCGGGAGGGGCTCGGAGTAGAGCCGCTGCTCCTCCACATCGAGAGGAGCCAGTTGAGGTGGCTTGGGCATCTATATCGGATGCCTCTTGGACACCTTCCTCGAAAGGTGTTCCAGGCACGTCCCACCGGGAGGAGGCCCAGGGGACGGCCCAGGACACACTGGAGGGACTATGTTTCTCGGCTGGCCTGGGAACGCCTTGGGCTCCCCCCAGGAGCTGGAGGAGGTGTCTGGGGAGAGGGATGTCTGGGTGTCTCTGCTGAGTCTGCTGCCCCCGTGACCCGGTCCCAGATAAAGCAGAAGACGACGAGACGAGATTGTAACATTTCCTTTAACCGTCACATAAGGATCATACCTACTAATGAAGTTGACCCCTTAACAGCTTTGAATGACAATAAAGATTGTTTCTTTTTTGTTTTTTCACACACACACACACACACAAGATAGATTCCCCCCCTCCCCCCATAAAAAAAAACATATTCACGTATTCAGTTTTGTATTTTTTAAATGTCCATAAGAAAATTAAATGTCCAATGGTCTTTTCTTCTCTTCCACAATCCCGTAGGAAAAGGCCCCCATACATATAAGGCGCCACAGCAAAAAGATCCAACCTGCGATTGCAGCTTTGCACATGAAGTAGAACTATTAGCTGATTAGCACAGGTGAGGGATTACACAGCCTCAACTTTTAAAATGAGAAGAGAAAACGAGCATGAACGGTGGACCAATCCGGTGAGTACACGGCCAAGTTCAGGGCATGACTTTGCGTACTCAGTGACGGCAGGTCTGGAGGGGCCGAGAAAAGAAACAAAAAAAAACTAGTGAAACACAGCTCTAGAAACGTAAAGTTATGCATATAACTACTGTTCCCTGAAGGAGAGTAACGAAGTACAACACATGACTATGGGATATCACGCCCTGCGTGTCCTGGCTGAAGCAACCTCTAATCACGCCTCCTAGGCAAATGATCTGATGACGACAGGTGACAGGCCCCGCCTGCACAATATACCTGTCTGTCATCATTACTCAGTTCGATAGCCGCTATTCACCGAGCCCAGCTGAGCAGCCATGTGTTGTACTTCGTTACTCTCCTTCAGGGAACAGTAGTTATATGCATAACTTTACGTTCCCTTTCAGTTGATTCACTCAGTACAACACATGAGTATGGGACATATATAAACGCCCCGCAGAACAGCCATCAAACCTGGGTCGTGCACTGCATACTAGTGCAGCACTTCAGACCCAGCAGAAAGTGAGCCACAGAAGGGGTTGTCACATCCAAATGATAAAACTTTACAAATGTGTGTGGCAAAGACCAGCTGGCTGCAGCACAAATGTCACTCATGGGCACCCCTCTAAATAGGGCCCAGGAGGACGCTATGCGCCTGGTGGAGTGAGCCCTCACACCACGTGGCATTGGGAGACCCCTGTTGCTGTAAGCTAGAGAAATAGCCTCCACAATCCAGTGGGAGAGTCTTTGTCTGGACAGAGCTTTCCCCCTTGCTGGGTTAGCAATACACACAAACAGTTGATCACACAACCTCACAGTCTGTGGACGGTCAATCTAAATGCGCAGTGCACGTAAAGGGCACAGGAAGTGTAACATCCTTTGTACCTCAGATGCAAAAGGAGGCTGACAAAAGCAAGAAAGCTCCATAGTCATGGAGCTGTAGTCCGAAGGTATAACCTTAGGAAGATAAGCTGCATTAGGTCGCAAGGTGACCTTGGAACCATCAGATGAAAAGTGTATGCAGGTAGGATTTAAAGACAAAGCATGGAGGTCTCCAACCCGCTTGGCAGTTGTCAGAGCAAGAAGCAGAGCAAGCTTATATGAAAGGAACTTCACATCTACTGACTCCAAAGGTTCAAATGGAGGATCACAAAGAGCTTCTAGTACCAATGTGAGATCCCAGGAAGAAAACTGGGTTTAATCACAGGTCTGAGTCTACGAACCCCCTTAAGAAGCGTACAGCCAGGTGATGAGCCACCTGGTGTGACTCCATTAAAACAATATGGCAGGCAGAAATGGCAGCCAAGTAGACCTTAATTGTGGAAAAGGAAAGACCTTTATCCAGCAGATTCTGCAAAAAACGTTAAAAACTTCTACCATTGAGCACTGAAATGGAAAAACAAGTGGCTTGTCCTCAAACCACTGCCCAAAAGCCAGCCATTTATAAGCGTATAAACCTCTAGTGGAGGATGCTCTTGCATTCTGTATTGTTGCACACATCATGGGGGAGGCCTTTTGGACTAATAAGCTGCACCTCTCAGAAGGTAGGCATGCAGCTTTCCACAAGTCTGGGTGTGATGAAAATATCCCCCCCCCCTGCCTGTGTGAGGAGATCCCGGCAAACGGGGAGCTGCCACGGCTCTGCTGCCAGCAGGCTGATTATATCGGAAATACCATGACTTTGCAGGCCAACGAGGTGCTACCAAAATTAGGGATTACAGATCCTGTTTGCGCACCCTCTAGTACAGGTAGTATCATTCCACGGGGGAATGCATAACAGGAGTACATTGGGCCACGGTGGGCAGGGCATCCACTCCCAGTGGCAGCATCCTGAGGTATATGGGAAGAACAGAGGACAGTGGGTGTTGGCTCTGGTGGCAAAAATGATCTACTGCCACGCTGTCCCAAACAGACAACCATATTCTGTGCCACCAAGGAGGGGTGAAGCCTCCACTCTTCTCACCCGAGGTCCACCTCTGGAGAGCACAATCTGCACCCAGATTCAGGTCGTCCTGGGACATGAGTAGCTCTGATAGACAGAAAGCGTAGGCTGCCACCACTGCAAGAGGGTGTGAGATAGCTTCAGGAGAGGAAGTGAAACGAGTCCCTCCTGTCTGTTTATGTATGAAATTCACAGGGTGGTGTTGTCTGTCCTGACCAGAACGTGTTGGTTTAACAGAACCTGGAAGAAATGTTGCAGAGCCGAGCAGAACCGCTAAGAGCTCCAGGTAGTTTATGTGGAGTTTTGGGATTGTACTGGTGTCCAAACCCCCCTCACTGCCACGCCATCGCACAAAGCCCACACCCCCTCAGGGACGCATCCGTGGATACCACCTTGCAGAAAGGTTATCTCTCCCGATTGGCGAACCTCAGCACAACAGTCTCTGGTTCCCGCCAAGTGGCTGAGAGCCAACATACAGGCAGGGTTATCGTTAGCTTCTGCTGCAGTGACGTCATGCACACCAACCGGTGAGAGCGGGCCACCGCTGGAACAGGTTCATCTTCAGTAGACGAGCCGCGTACTACTGCAATCATAGATGCCTCATACCACATCAGTTGTAAGATAGTCTGGAAACGCAGTTTGTGTCCCAACTGAAACGAGCGCGGCAGCGGTTAAAAAACGCGGCCACTTCTGTGGTCGAAAAGACGTGCCCTGGCTTGTAAGGGAGCATATTTCCAGGACCGAGAAATGAAAAATTGCTGGCTGGGATCAGCAAGCTTTTCTGAGAGTTTACCAAAAATTCTAGGGCCTGGAATGTGTGAACAGAACCAAGAGACAGCTGCACTGTCGCTCTGCTCTCTTGGAACTGGCTATAAAAGCCCAGTCGTCCAGATAAGTTAAAAATGCGGACGCCTGTTTCTCTGAGAGGTGCTAGCGCTGCATCTACACATTTTGTAAAGGTGCGAGGCGCTAGAGACAGACCGAAAGGCAGAACGAGGTACTCGTAAGCCTGGCCCTTGAAGGCGAATCTCAGAAACTCTCTGTGGTCCGGATGTATCGCTACGTGAAAATAATCGTCTGTCAGGTCGATCTGGGCGAACCAATCGCCCGGGCTGATAGCACTGAGAAGCTGCCTGAGTGTTAACATTTTGAACTTGTATGTTCGGAGGTATTTGTTCAGAACTCTCAAGTCCAGGATTGGATGAAGCCCGCCCCTTTTTTCGGAACAACAAAATAACGGCTGTACCAACCTCTGTTCATGTCCGACTTGGGAACCGCACGGATAGCTTCTTTTGCCAACAGTGTATTTATCTCCTCTCTCAGAACCTCTGCTGCTTGGGCTATTACCACCGTGTCTACCACAGCAACAAAGCGGGGTGGTCTCCGGCGAAACTGTAAACGGTAACCCATAGCAATGGTCCTCTCCACCCAAGGTTGGAGTGCGCATGCGCGCCACATATGGAGATGTGCTGCCAGGCGACTGGCCTGCGGCACTGTTGGTGGAACGGTGCTGCCCTCTCCCGACGTGCGAGAGAGGTGCAGCCTCATTTGGCTGTCGCCTGCAGGCCTTTGATTTTGACTTTTTTTCATAGAAAAATTGAAACGTTTGGAGCGTACATACAAACATTTGGAACAACTGCAGTGCTCAGAAACACATTCAATGCACCCAAACTGAATCTTGAGTCCCACAGCTAGGAAGACTGTGTCTTCTTCTTCCGGGACATGGAGTGCCTCTGGAGACCCGGAGGAGGACCCCTGCTCCAGGCAGTCTTTCGGGGAGCTTGGCCATGGTTCTGTGGCTGTGCCGTCTGAGGGCTCAAGCTCACGGGCCGTGTCATCCTCTTCGGTGGGGGTGGCGGTACAGCTAGTTTGCGAGTGCCCGAGCTGGTTTTGGGTCTAACATCTCGCCTGGGGATGATACTGCGCAGTGCTTCGGTCTGCTTTTACCTCGGCTCGAATTTCGCCTGTATGGCATCGAGAGATTGCCCTAACAGCCCGTCGGCTACCACCGGTTCATCCAGGTAGACGGCTCTGTCTCTATCCGGGATGTCAGAGAGCGTCAGCCACAGGTGCCTTTGCGCAACCACCGTTGATGCCATCCCTCTGCCCAGTGACAGAGCTGCACAGCGGGATACACGGAGGATGTAGTCAGCGGTGATTCTCACCTCATTCAAGAGCGGCATCAAAGGGCTCTCCGGCGGTGTTGTGGCTCCAAGCTCTGCCAAGCGCATAGCTTGGTATGTTGCAGCATGGTAATGGAGCTCAGGGCACGAGCGGTGGTAGCTTGAGCCCTGTAGATTTTCTCCAATTGAGCAGCGGAGAACCTACAGTGCTTAGACGGAAGCGATGTAGGACCACCCATACCATGATTTTGGGACGGGGCCAGATATGCTGCCAATGACGGTTCCATAGGAGGAATATTTACCAGTCCGGCTTTTTCGGCGCCTTCCCGGTCCAGGAACTGTCCATAACCCGGCACCGTGACGCGGGTGGAGCGTGGTTTGTTCCATGAAGACATCAACTCAGAGACAAAGTCTGGGACTGCGGCTGGCTCCGAAGGGAGATAAAACCCCGCGAATCGCGATGGCTTCTCCGCTGGAGGTGGGGAAGGCCATTCCACGTCCAGGGTATCAGCTGCACGGCGGCCTAACTCGGCAGAGACTCATCCTCATCATCGGACAGACCATGGACATCCAAACCGATGTCCAGTACGTCCTCCTCTCCCTGCAGGGGTTCTAGTTGAAGCTGAGACCGAGCACCTGCATTATCGGCTAACCCATCAACATACTCCATATGGTCCGCCCAGCTGGAAGCGGGGACTTCGACCGAAAAGCTGTCCTCGTCAGAATCGGACGAAACTGGGTTTCCCGCCTCGGAGAGCAGTGGGTCTCGCCGTGAGACAGCAGGCTCTCCCAGCACCTTCTCGAGGAATTTAACCCGCCTCTCCAGGGTCGAGCGACGAAGCTGGCGACAGAACGCACAAGTTTCGGGCTCCGCCAATGCTCTGCGAGCGTGAACGATCCCGAGACAGACGGGACAAGCCTCATGCTGGTCCTTCTCATGAAGCGAGAAGCTGCACCCCTGAGGAGAGGGACGAATAGAAGAATTCTGCTTCGCTTGCGTTAGCTTTGCGCTCATCCCGAACCATGAAAGCCAGACAGAACTGCTTGAAATTAGCGCTTCGCGGGCAGACACGCTTACCAGCAGGCAGCAGTGGCTAACTCCAACAAAAGCAGTTGAACTAGTTCCAAGTAGCCTTTAGAAAGAGACACAGAGCTAACCAGCAGCATCTAGCTAGCCTGACTCAAAGAGGTGTTCTTAGCGAGGTGAATAGCGTAAGAACTGAGTAATGACGACGATGACGGACAGGTATATTGTGCAGGCTTAAACAACACAATATAACTCCAAGTAAATCAAACTTCTGTGAAATGAAACTGTCCACTTAGGAAGCAACACTGATTGACAATAAATTTTACATGCTGTTGTGCAAACGGAATAGAAAACAGGGGGAAATCTTTGGCGATTACCAAGACACACTCAATAAAGGAGTGGTTCTGCAGGTGGGGACCACAGACCACTTCTCAGTACCTATGCTTTCTGGCTGATGATTTGGTCACTTTTGAATGTTGGTGGTGCTTTCACACTCGTGGAAGCATGAGACGGACTCTACAACTCACACAGGTGACTCAGGCAGTGGAGCTCATCCAGGATGGCACATTAATGCGAGCTGTGGCAAGAAGGTTTGCTGTGTCTGTCAACGTAGTGTCCAGAGCCTGGAGGCACTACCAGGAGACAGGCCAGTACACCAGGAGACGTGGAGGAGGCCGTAGGAGGCCAACAAACCCAGCAAGCAGGGACCGCTACCTCCGCCTTTGTGCAAAGGAGGAACAGGAGGAGCACTGCCAGAGCCCTGCAAAATGACCTCCAGCAGGCCACAAATGTGCATTTGTCTGAACCAAAACGGTTAGAAACCGGACTCCATGAGGGATGTATGAGGCGGCCCGACGCCACAAATGGGGGTTTGTGCTCACAGCCAACACCGTGCAGGACGCTTGGCATTTGCCAGAGAACACCGATTGGCAAATTCGCCAATGGCGCACTGTGCTCTTCACAGATGAAAGCAGGTTTTTTCACACTGAGCACATGTGACAGACCCGTGACAGAGTCTGGAGGACACCGTGGAGAGGATCTGCTGCCTGCCAAAACATCCTTCAGCATGAACCGGTTTGCAGTGAGTCAGTAATGGTGTGGGGTGGCATTTCTTTGGAGGGCAGCTGGCCCTCCATGTGCTCGCCAGAGGTAGCCTGACTGCCATTAGGTACCGAGATGAGATCCTCAGACCCTTGTGAGACCATATGCTGGTGGGTTGGCCCTGGGTTCCTCCAAATGCAGGACAATGCTAGACCTCATGTGGCTGGAGTGTGTCAGCAGTTCCTGCAAGATGAAGACATTGAAGCTATGGACTGGCCCGCCCGTTCCCCAGACCTGAATCCGATTGAGCACATCTGGGACATGTCTCGCTCCATCCACCAACATCACGTTGCACCACAGACTGTCCAGGAGTTGGCGGATGCTTTAGTCCAGGTCTGGGAGGAGATCCCTCAGGAGACCATCCGCCGTCTCATCAGGAGCATGCCCAGGCGTTGTAGGGAGGTCATACAGGCACTTGGAGGCCACACACAATACTGAGCCTCATTTTGACTTGTTTTAAGGACATTACATCAAAGTTGGATCAGCCTGTAGTGTATTTTTCCACTATAATTTTGTGTGTGACTCCAAATCCAGGCCTTCATTGGTTAATAAATTTGATTTCCATTGATGATTTTTGTGTGATTTTGTTGTCAGCACATTCAACTTTGTACAGAACAAAGTATTTAATGAGAATATTTCATTCATTCAGATCTAGGATGTGTTATTTGAGTGTTCCCTTTATTTTTTTGAGCAGTGTATATATACACAAGAAGGCTGAAGGATAGATAGAAATGTATTTCACATCAAAAAAAAAAAAGTCTGTAGGTTCATGTCTTATTAATCTAATTTGCCAACAGGTCAGAAGAAGTGAAGCCATGGAAATCTTCATCACTTTCTTCATCAAATATTTCCAGGATTTCTTGGCGCTGTGTTTTATCCACTTCTTCGGCAGTAGGGTAACAAGGTTTCATTTGTGATACATTAACCACAGGAAGGTCTTCTCCAGCATCTTCTAACACCACTTTGTACTTTATAGGTCCAGTTCTTCTGATTATGCGATAAGGACCCTTCCATCGAGAAGCAAGTTTGGCAGTAAATGGTTTGTCTGCTTTGGACAAGGAATGAGAGCGGATCCATACTCTATCCATCTCTGAAAAACTGCCATCTCTTCTTCCTCGATCATAGTTTCATTTTGGTCTTTGTTTAGCTTTCTTCAGGTTAACATCTGCAAACCGTCGAAATTCAGTGATCTGTTTTGCAGTGGTGTAGACAGAAGTATCAGGGTCACACAGAATGGGTTGAAGCTCCGCATCCAAAGGCCCCTTAAGAGGTCGTCCTAGGTTCAACTGAACAGGGGTCACGACCGTAGACTCATGAATTGCTAAGTTCAGAGCGAAACGAAACTCTGGTAAGTATTTATCCCAATTTTTATATTTGTCGTTGACATAGGAAGAGATCATAACTTTGATGTTACGATTAATTCTTTCCGTCAGGTTGGTTTGGGGATGGTATGCTAATGTTTTCTTCCGTGTGAGATTCCATCTTTTGCAGGTGTCTTTAAAAATGGAGGAAACGAACTGTGGTCCTTGATCTGAAAGTATAAACTGTGGTACACCCCGTCGTGTTAGAATTTCTTTGATTAAATAATGAGAAACTGTCTCTGCAGAAGCTTTACGGAGGGGAAACATTTCTACCCACCGAGAGAAGTAATCTACAAAAACCAGGAGGTAAATGTTGCCATTACTACGTGGAAAAGTTCACATAAGGTCCACGCCCATCAATTCCCATGGTGCATTCACGTTTGTTTGTTGGTATTTTCCAGGAGCTTTTCTGGTTTCAGTTTTGTGTGTTTGACAGATTTGACAGTCTCTCACATAGTCTCGAACATCAATGCTCATCCTCGGCCAATATACCAAGGCTTGAAAGCGTTTATAAGTTTTATAACGCCCAAAATGTCCAGATAAGGGGTTATGGTAGTGATACAACAATTGTTGACGAAGTGCTGGTGGTATATAGACCTGATAGAGGGTTTTATGTGGCAAGGTGACAACTCTGTAGATTTTGTCTTCTACAATGGTGTAATTGATAGTTGGTGTTTCTTGCACTGGTTCTTTTTCCATTATTTTCTGATACAGATCTTGTGCAAATGGATCCAAATGAAGCTTGACACGATGGTGTCCATATGAATCGTGCTCCCTTTTGCTTCAGAGCATTTAGAGGTTGTGTTAAGGCCGAGAAATCAGGCTGAAAGATTGCATGTCGACACTTGTGTTGTTTATAATTGGGGGGAGTAGATGATAATGTCATCTAAATACACAAAACAGTTTTTTCCCTGGAGCTCACCTAACACCATTTCCATCAATCTTTGAAAGGTGGCTGGTGCATTTTTCAGTCCAAATGGCATAACTTTTAATTGGAAAAACCCATGTAGACACACAAAAGCAGTTTTTTCCCCGACTTTCTGGGTCCATGCAGACTTGCCAATAGCCATTGTTCAAATCTAGGGTTGTAAAAACCACGGCTCCAGAACGGGATTCTAAAATGTCCTAGATGTTAGGTAATGGATGTGCATCTGTGTGGGTGTATGCATTTAGTTTTCGGAAATCAACACAAAAACGTAGTTTGGGGTCATTCTTTTTAGGTACTAAAACAACTGGAGCAGCATATGGTGATGTGGATGGCTCAAGATGTCCTTCTCCAACATATCAACCACAAGATCTTTAATAAGCTGTAGTTTAACAGGTGAAACTTGATATGGTTTCTGTTTGATCGGTACATCAGAAGAAAGGTAAATCTTGTGGGTGAGTACATTTGTACGTCCCAGGCTGGTGGTACAGATGTCAGAATTCTTCCGCAGTTGGCACAACAATGACTCTTTACCAAAATCATCCAGGTGAGCATTAGTGACTGCTTTCTGAAAAAGTTCTCCATTTGTCCTCAGCATAACCAAATTGGCAGGAGCAATGGCTGAGAAAAAAGCAAACTGCTCTTTCGGCCTTGATGCAAATTCTGGTAAGAAATCATATTGTTGTTTTCTGTTGGACTTGAACCAATAACGTTTCCCAGAAACAAACTGCAGACCAGAGAGTGAAATGAAATCAAGACCCATGACTACAGGAAACGTGAGGTTTAGAGCAGACAGAATAACACAAGGTAAATTAATTGACTGCTTCTGTAATGAAATGGGGATTTCACTCCATCCCAACCATCTGCTAGATACAAAGGTCCTCTAGTCCAAGGTTTGACTACTCCATTTAGTTCATTCCATACTTTCTCATTTATCAGAGGGTAAGAGGAACCTGTATCCAAAATTGCAGCTCCTTTCCAGGAATTTATGCTAATGGAAATTATCAACTTGCTCAGAAGAGGGCTGGCTGAAAAGTGGGCGTAGAGCAGCGTTCACTGAAAAATCCAGTGTTGGTTAGAGAGCCAAGTGTCGCTGGGCCTGGAGCTGATAAAATGGGTGCTGTACTGTTAGTTGGTCCCCCCCCCCCGTGAAAAGGGTTTGAAGGTAAAGGGGATCTATTAGTTCCAACCAGTGGACAGGCTGAAGGAGAATGATTATCCTTACAACGCCAACAGAATGGTTGAGAGGGGCGATTGTGATTCTGGGGGTAATTTGGTTGTCTTTGCCTTACTGTGTTGTCAGGATGAGGTCTATGCTCCACTGGTTTAGGTGGTATTTTGGCTTGTTTCCGGTGTTCATACTGTTGTTGATTGTCTCAATCTTTCTCCAGTTGCTGTCCCCTACGAACAAGTTCATCCACAGTCGTTACTCTGCTACTCCTTAGCTGACTGGCCAATGAGGGATCAATGTTTTTCAAGATCAACTTGACAATATCTTCTTCTTCAATGTGCGGTTTCCATCGTCTGCACAAAGACTGGTACATATATATGAAATCTCTGATGCCCTCAATTTCTCCTTGAACTCGGGTCCACACTCATTCTGCTAACTCGTCTTCATAGTCCTCCGAGAGAAAAGCCGAAAATCAGCCCAGGTATGTACACGGTGTCTGGCTAAATCCCACCAATCTCTGTCTGTGCCGTGCAGTACATTCCGTAATATAGCCATAAGTTCCTCATCTGTCAATGCATTCAATGATAAATAATCCTCACACCATTCCAGGTATTGCAAAGGATCAGAAGGGTCTCCGAATTTACCATATGTTGGAAACAACAATTTTACAGGATTTTTCCCCAAGTCCCGTATACTGTTTATTGTGAAGGTGGTGCCGCCTGCTTTCATTTGGGTTCCTGTTAACCCAGGCCGAACAGTAGATTCCATCCAAGGTTTGTTAATATGTGTCATTGGTTCTGACATATCCTGATACATTGTTTGAACGGATTCATCCATTGGTGTAGTCTGCTGACACATCTGAATTGGGTGAATTTTTGTCACAATTTCTTTTGACACAGATTTGATTGTAGCTTGACAGGATGAAATCTCCCCCTGCAGGCGGGAAACCTCTTCCTGCAGAGTGGAAATACTGTCTGTGACTGGGGTGAGCAGAGATTTGAACTCAGATTGATGGTGTTTCAGCCTCCAACCAAGAGAAGTTTTGTTTGTGAAAGAAAATATTCCAACTGCGCATCCATGCGTTCGTATTGTCCTTGTTCTTGGGCTTGAAGTAATTCTCCCACACTTTTTATTGTTATGTCCTTCATGTTGTTTATTTCCCTTTTAACATCAGCTTTTACATCTTCCATGATTGTTTTAAATTCCTTTATTGAGAATTCAGGTGCAGCTTGTGTCTTGTTTCGAGATGGAGGCTGTGGTGCTACGGCGGATTCCAACAACAAATCCAAGAAGAGTATATGCTGTGGAGCGTATAGGGGGCATCACCGTTGGGGGAGAGGAAGTAATTAAAGGGTGCTCGATTTTATCTGCTTCTGTGATAATTTTTTAAAATTTTTATTATCTATTTGTCATTCAACATGAAAACTTAGTCCCATCTGGGGTGCCAATTTTTTATGGGGGGCCAGCCAGGTATCCCCCCTGACTATTTGGATAGCAAAATTGTTGTATTATTGTAACATTTCCCTTAACCGTCACATAAGGATCATACCTACTAATGAAGTTGACCCCTTGACAGCTTTGAATGACAATAAAGATTGTTTCTTTTTTGTTTTTTCACACACAAACACACACACAAGATAGATTAAACCCCCCCCCCAAAAAAAAAACCATTCACATATTCAGTTTTGTATTTTTTAAATGTCCATAAGAAAATTAAATGTCCAATGGTCTTTTCTTCTCTTCCACAATCACGTGGGAAAAGGCTCCCATAAATATAATGCCCCACAGCAAAAAGAAGTCTCGTGTACTCAGTCAAGCAGAATCAGTAATCCATGACCTGTCCACCCAGGTCTCGTGAGAATCTCAAAAAAGCAGAGCGCCACACCCCAGGATCCCCGGCACCCAGTCAGCGAGAGCAATGAAGCAGCAGCGTCCAAAATCAGATCCAACCTGCAATTGCAGCTTCGCACATGAAGTAGAACTATTAGCCGATTAGCACAGGTGAGGGATTACACAGCCTCAACTTTAAGCTCAATAGCTCCAACTCGGACTCGCAACGCTGGCGGAACCGGGACAGATATCGTTTTGTTTTTTCTTCACTGCTCCCCCGCAAACCGCCACTTCCTTTTAAAATGAGAAGAGGAAATGAGCATGAACGGTGGACCACTCCGGTGAGTACACGGCCAAGTTCAGGGCGTGACTTTGCGTACTCAGTGATGGCAGGGGCGGAGGAAAGAGAGAAAAAAAAAAACTAGTGAAACACAGCTCTAGAAACAAGCGGCTTGTCACAAGCTGAAGTGGTGTGTCAAACTTCCGGGAAACTCTGACTCTCTCTTTTGTACTTTCCTGCAGTGGACGGGTATGACATGTTTTGGTTTCATGCCATCATGTGTTATCTTACAGCAACAGGAACACTCTGTCTTATGGTTACATTACTGAGAGAGAAAACTGTGCTCCCATTTATTCCTGCCAGATAAACAGGTATCTGTGCACAGAGAGAACAGAAGATGAGCTGGAAGGGAAGAGTTAGAGCAAAACAGGGTTACTGCACACTGTGTTCATAATGTTCTGCTGGCAAGTTCAGCCTTAAGCAGAATCTAAATATTTGTGCATGGAACATATTTCTGGTCCTTTTTGTTTGAATCTTACATTAAACTTCAGTTGAATTTTATCTGACTTCTTCCCTTTCTTCTTTTGGCAGCTCTGTTTAACGACTCCATCTCACCCCATCCCCGGCTTCCTCCTCTGCCCCACCAACGGAAATCTGGTTTTCTCCAAACATGCTGTGGTGATTTATGGCAAAACATCTTTACTCTGGTCTCATCTGATTCAAAGAACATTTTCCCATGTCTTGTGGTTCATTTAGAGCCAGTTTAGCAAACCTACAGTAGCTATGTCATGCTACCATATTGTTTTAAAGAGAAAAGAGACTTTTTGCTGGGACTTTTCCAACAAGCCAGAGACCCACCAAGAAATTCGGAGGTGGACACAATTTGGTGATTTATAGCTTAATTGCCTCCTATCAATGACCGACCTGTCGGAAATTCAAAAACCCAACTGTTTTCAGATGAGTGAATGCAGACCAACCTACAGCCTTGCCAAGGCCCAGGACATCTGTGAGGCACCCCCACCCACAGCATTCTGTAACTGGTAGAAAATAACAAATATTTACTATTTCAGGACATGGTTGATTCTGCATTCTAAGTCCTTGTTCCATTTTCTCCCTCCTATCTACTCTATAGTTTAGATTTTTTTAGTTCCTCCTTAGAACAGGTTCTAGATAATATTCCTGCCATAGACGGACAACAGTGACACTAATTCCCAAAATTACTAAGTTATTAAATACATTGTTGTGGGACAACTGACCCAGTTGTCTACCTCTGTCAGCGGCCTTGCGTGAATGCTCCATACCCAAGCTTTACTACATAGCACTAAGAACAACACTCTTTAGTGTAGACACTGTCTCTGAGTGAAGGATATGGAGCTAAAAGAGTCTCAGTATTCACAAAGGCACAGGACAAGATTCACACATGTATTACTGATCCACACACGAATATATTGATTTTTTAAACTGCTTGTGGTCTGTGAGCCTCACTTCATTCGTGTTTGGATTTTTGAGACTCTGCTGACTTGGCTCAACCCACACATGCCTGAAATATAACATGTTTAGCAGCTTATCCCTTGTTATGAGAAGTTGTTTAATTAGTAATATTAATCAGTTTAATGTGATAAGCGAGTGAGCTAGCTACCTTGTGTTGATAGTTGCACAATAAACCTCAAAAATCACAGACCACAAGCAGTTTGTAAATCAAGATATATTTGTGTGTGGATCAGAAATACATGTGTGAATGTTTTTCTGTGCATGTGTGAATACTGAGACTCTTTTAACTCCATAGAAGACTCAAACAGCTATTTTCAGTATCAGTTAAGAGTGTAAAATAAAGTCAGAAGACATGCATAGATGTATCAAGCTAACAGAAGGGAAACTATACTTTCTACAGCTTCACAGAAAAAAATATGTCTGAGTTCATTCATGTAGTGAGAGAGCAGGCGAGAGCAGAAGTTTCAGCAGATAACAGGAAGACTAAACATATAACAAGGAAGTTGCTTTGTTTTATCCTTTGGAGCATTCAGGTCTGTCTATCATGGAACATGCTGGATTTGGAAATGTTGGCACTTTTTTGGAAAGAAGGATCTATGTGGTCTAGAATAAATAAACTAAGACTGATGTTTTGGTGATGCTAACCCCACAAACAGCGCTAACTGCTTTTATAGATGCTAAAGCCAGTTTATCAAAATCCAAGTTTATAATATCCAATCCATAATCATTTTGTCTTTGTTTAACACCAACTGTTTTACACTAACTCCTCGCTGAAATAATTAATGACCGCTGATGGCAGAAATGCCACAAAAAATAATTTTGAATGCTGCCCATTACAGTTCTTACTAGAAAATCAGAATCAGCTGAAATCGGTAACAGTAGATCAATTCTTTAAAAAACCTGGAGATAAGAAATTGGCCACAAATCTACGTATTATCAGTGTGTCTCTGGTAATAAACCCAACTTATTGTAAATCTTTGAGCATAACAGACCGTACAATATTTAGCGTATGATATTAAAGTGATTTACTCTACATGGCTCTTACCAAATTGTTGGTGTCATGTACAATGATGTCCCCAGATAAGACACTGCCAGGATATGCCAGGTAGGAGCTTGAATGATTGGTAGAAAGAGCGCAGAGACCTGCAAGAAGTCAAACAATTCTGATATATGTACTCATATCTGACAATAAAACAATTTTTTTTTGAATTGTTCCATTCGATACGATCCTGCAAAGCTGATACAGTTTCCACTTAAAATATAAATTTAAAAAAAAATGTTGAAAGGTAAATTAGAATGGGATTCTACTGAATGGAGATTTGGATAAATATCATCATTTTGTCTATCGTAATAAGCACCTTTCTGCCAGGTTGGAAGGGAAAAAGTCTAAAAAAGATGCAACAAAAAAAATATTAGAAATGCTCTCCCTCTTCCCGATGCTCTGATTGTACCTGAGGGGTTGGAAGGAGTGTTGAGCAGAGTCTTGAGAAGTTTCATATCTTTAATGTTGTGAACATAAATGGACTCTTCCAGGAATACCACCAGCCTCTGCAAGACACAGCAACATTCAGGTACATCAGTGAAAGTCCTTGAAGAGCATCTCAGGTATCTGCAGCCATTTCTTGAGAACCTGTGGCTCCCAGTGAGCAGGTTTCCAGAAAAACCAGTGTGATCTCTGAACTTGACAGATTATGTTTCTGCCCACAGTCTGCTTGCAGAGTCACAACAGGGAGCACAAAGTTCCCACTAAGAACAAGAACTAAGAACATATCCTCTTTGCAGTTTACATAAAAGGCTGCTAGATGTTTACGGGGTAATTCAGATTGTTTCCTATGTTTTGGAGTTTTAGTAACAACTTTGATTTGTTGTTTTATGAACCACTGCAGAAAACTGCAATCATTAACAACATGGTTGGTTATTTTGTTTTGGAGACATGTGTCTACCAGCTTTGCACATCTATGAACATTTATGATTTTTTTTTTCAAACTCAGTAAAACGGAATGGAGAGCATCAGTAAACAATATTTTTTAAAGTTTTTCCATTGAATCCTAGTTGGATTTAGGTCTGGGCTTTTTATTGGCCAACTGTTGTTGTCGAGCTGGAAGGTGAATCCTCCCCCAGTCTCAAGTCGTCTGCAGCCTTTAACAGGTTTTCTTTCAGCAGTGTCCTGGATTTAGATCCACCCATCTTCCCATCAACTCTGACCTGATTCCCTGTCCCTACTGAAGGAATGCATCCTCACAGCATGATGCTGCCACCACCAAATATTCATAGTGTTGGTGTATTCAGAGTAATGTGCAGGGCTACTTTTCCTCCACATATAGTGTTTTGCATGTAAGAAAAATATTTTTTTGTCTCATCTGTGCACAGCATGTTCCTCCAGATGTTTGCTGTGTTCCATATCACTTCAGGCAAACTGCAAACAGGATTTTTTATGCTTTTCTTTCAACAGGTGTTCTTCTTGTCACTCCTTCAAAAAGGCCATATTGGTGGAGCCTACAACTAGCAGCTGTCAACAAAGTTGTTTTAGAATCTAATCCTGCTTTAAACTTCTTCACAAAGTTCTCCCTGACCTGTCTGCAGTGTTTCCGGGTCTCCATGATGCTCTTGATTCACTAATGTTCTCTAACAAACCTCTGAGGCCAGAAACAGAACAGTTGCAGTTATACTAAGTGAATCTGATGAAGACTCCAACAGGGACTACAGCACCCCCAAGGAAAGCTGGCGTGCAGGAATAAGCCCTTGATAAGATAAAAAGGAAATATATCAAAGGACACTGGAGTTAGGGTTCATTCAGGGTAAACATTTAGCTACTGAGATGCTGACTCTCCTCATTGAAAATTTGATTTTATACCAGAGAGCAGAATTCAGGTATGATGCTCTTCTTCTGAAATGCTGTGTTAGTTTTACACCAGATAAACATGATGCACACCTTCTAAAAAATTCCAGTTTTGTTTTAGTCCACAGAATATTTTCCCCAAACTCTTGGCGATCATCAAAATGTTTTTTGGTATATTTGAGACAGGCTTTTGTGTTATTTTGGGTCAGCAGTCGTTCTTGCCTTGGAACTCTCCCATGGAGGCCATTTTTGTCTAGTCTCTCTTTCTTATTGTTGAATGAGTGAGGTCTGCAGAGCTTTAGATTTTGTTTTGGGTTCTTCTGTGACCTCTCGGATTAATTTTTGTTCTAATTTAGTTCTTGGAGTTCCTCATTGGTTTCAAGTCTGTCCGTGACGTCTGTTGTGGCATTCTAACAATGTAATAAGCAGATGAAAATGAGTCTGCCCACTCTGCTTTGCAGAATAGTTTTCTTTAAGCCACAGGAGGGTTTTCAAGCATGACCGATGTATTTCAGGCCATATCACAGCATATCAATCAGATTAAAATCCAGACTTATACTAGGCCACTCCCAAAAACATCATTTAGGAAATCTGGTGACTCAGCTTTCCACAAATGTGATTATTAACAGTTATTTCATGATTTAACAAAGGGGACACCTCCCCGAAGAAGCCATCAGTTTAGTCACATACCCTCTTTTCTGTGATCCGTTTCACATCTGTGTTGCATGGAGTCGACCAACTTTGGTCACCTGTGAACAGGTATTCCCGCCCAGGATGATTTGACAGTATTCCACAATTCCTCTGCATTTCTTCGTTTGCCTTAGAAACTGCACATTTTATGTCACCCCACAAGATTTCAAACCAGATTAAGGATGGGGGATTGGGCTGGCCAATCCATAACTTTGATTTTGTTGGTCTGGAAGTAAGATGCTGCTTGCTTAATGGTGTGTTTGGGGTGGCGGTCTTGTTGAAACACCCATTTCATGGGCATTTCTTCTTGAACTATTTTTGATATATGCAAACTGATCCATGGTGAGGTTGCTTATACTGTATGTGATAAATAGGCCTGACACCATTGTTGGAGAGTCTTTTTTTAACAGTGGGACATTGGGGGGGCTTCATGCTGATAGATTAGCTTCACACAGGTGTCTACTAATTGTCACAGTACTTGGCGTTAACTATAGACCTTCTTTGATCACCCTGGAGCTGATCATTGGCTGAGTCTTTGCCATTCTGGCTATCCTTCAATCCATTTGAAAGGTAGTCTTTTGTTTACTTCCATGTCTCTCTGATTTTCTTTTTGTTTAAAACATTGGAGATCATTTTAGCCGAGTAGCCTATCATTTTCTGGACTTCTTAATACGTTTTACCCTCTCCAAGCACCATCAGGTTTTCAGAGAGAAACGCATGAACAATGTCCTGGTGTCATTTTTAAATAAGGACCACCTGACTGACACCTGATTTTTCACAGAATGAGTGACCTTAATAATTAAACTCCACGCTGCTATTATTTTCAACACGCTTCTTTCAATCGATTATTCAATTACACAGACTCAGAAGCATGCATATAATTAATGTTGGTTCTGGGTTGAGACTCAGGAGCTGTTGGTGTGAAACAAGGTGAGTCACCTGTCTGTTGAGCTTGACGGCAAGGATTTTGTTGGGATAGCTGTAGTTACAAATCTCCGTCCCTTTCTTAAAGTGATAGATGTTCATCCGCTGCGGCATGGCAGCACACACCACGACTACTAGACTGCTGGAGAACAGACGTTCCACGATGTAGACATCTGGAGTGTTTGCTGAAAAAGAACACAAAGCAGAGATGTTCTTTCATGATGAATCAGATCTCAAATTTAACCAGAGGTTGTAATGTTTCTAATTAGGAAAGAAATGCGGGTTCTTGGAACTTGCTTTATTAATAACTGTACTGGAGTAAAAAATATTTTCTTAATCCAACACATGTTGCATCTCCTTCACCATATCTGCTACACAATGTTTATATTTGATAGAACATATGTCTGCCCCCTAATGGTAGGAGTAATTACTGATATCACTACAGAGATGGTGAATATCTCTGCAACAAATTGCAAAGAAACAGACACCTCAAATAATTTTCTTGTTAAAGGTCTAAAAGCATTTGTTACACAGCATTATGCTACACGTAGACATACAGACCCACAATTGTCATGTTAAGTAGATTTAGTAGAATTGTATAAAAGAATGTTTGTAGAGATGCACTGAGGAACCATCTTGTGACTGAAATGTAATGGTTTTTGGCCTGATCATCTGTGATCAGTGGCAGAGTCAGAAACTCAAAACCAGATCATCTGATCAGTGGGTGCACCACACCTAAGGGCCAATAGCTTCTCCAAGCAACAATAAAAGTTTGCTGTTTTCAGACTTCAGTAGGAACTGGTCATTTCATTCCTGCCCCATTTTGTGCTTTTGCAGGGTCAGGGTCTACATTCTCCAAGTAATACACTATGAGATTAATGTTTTAATGTATGTTTTTTTGTATTAATGCTAACTGTGCTAATAATGCTAATTACAAATATAAAATGCAAGCGTAGCTTAAAATGTAAATTCATTTCTCTATTGTTTTAAAACAACTACTCTCTCTCACACAGTGTGATGTTGCCTCTGTTCTAAGCGTTTTTAATAACTGGTGAGTCCTTTACATCACTCTAGAGTAATTTGTTTCCCCCTGCTTTGCAGATATGTTCTAATTCAGTCACATTGGAGCATTTTCCAGGTGAACAGTTTGTTTAAGGTCATGTCATCTCAACACAGTCTGATTTAAATTCAGACTTTGACTAGACCATTTCAAAACCTAAACATGACGCACACCTTCTAAAAAATTCCAGTTTTGTTTTAGTCCACAGAATATTTTCCCCAAACTCTTGGCAATCATCAAAATGTTTTTTGGTATATTTGAGACAGGCTTTTGTGTTATTTTGGGTCAGCAGTCGTTCTTGCCTTGGAACTCTCCCATGGAGGCCATTTTTGTCTAGTCTCTCTTTCTTATTGTTGAATGAGTGAGGTCTGCAGAGCTTTAGATTTTGTTTTGGGTTCTTCTGTGACCTCTCGGATTAATTTTTGTTCTAAATTAGTTCTTGGAGTTGTTGGATGAACATTGAGGCTGCTTACAAAGGGCAGCCTGACTTTATGGGTGTTGATCATTTTTGCTCCTTAGCCATTTCAGGAATATTTCATTGAACTGGTGGAAGAGCTAACTGACTCAGAAGTGACTCCAGTAGAAACCAAGCAAGTGGAATGCGTTACAGTTTCATACTTTGGAGCTCCAACCTCTATCTGTAATGCAACAAGCTGGATTTGAAAATGTTGAAGGCCTTTTAAAAATCACAGGAAAGAAAGGGTCTGCATTACTCATGAAGACTGAAGTTTTACAACTGCTAGTTTGTCAGTATACTGGTGTTTAAAGTTTGGACCCTTAACAAAAGCCCCTTTCACAAAACACTTCAGGGCTGGAATTAAGTCTCCTTTTAGCCGTCTCCATGTGTTCTGTGAAAGGATTAATGCGGTGAGGGGGGTAGAAGGCCGTCTGGGTTACACCCCTGACTCACCAAGCCATGTAGTTACAGCCCTGCTTCATCTGCTTTATCTTCCCATAGAGCCACAGAAAACATTAATTCCAAAAAACTGTGCTGGGAATTACCTCTGCAGAGGCAAAACTCTAGGAACTTTCAGTGCAAGCTCAGCTGGAACCTTGAATAGGTCTGCCTGACATTAACCCCTAATAAATTTTAAACACTTCTGTCAATCTGTTTTTAAAGGTTTTTTTCAATGCTGTTACCTAAAAAAATATCAAAAGATTTTAAAAAGGTACCAGAATGAGAAATGCTTTCTGTTTCAGTGAGTATATAGTCAAATGTGTTATTGAAGAGGGGAAAAACCATCCAGAGCAGAGAGTTAACCTCATGCAAGGAAACACTCAAGAAGAGATCATGTTTTTAATGGAAAGAGATGAAGCTTAGCAGGTTTGAAACAAAATACGGATTATATTGTTTAAATGTAACCCAAGTCTCTCTATCTTTGCCAAACTCAGTGTTAAGAGAAACCAGAGGAGATGTGAAAAGGTCCTAGGTGTGAGGCACCAACACTAACCCAAGAAAAGTTAATCAGGCTACAAAAAAACAAAAGGAAGGCGAGGAAGCAGAACACACACGGTTTGAGCCAATATCAGCAGTGGCTGTCTCAACACTGCATTCATATTTTAGCCCTTTTCTATTCATCAATCATAGACAGATATATTTAATATCAGTGGATGTGTTGTAATCTCGAGATTGTGAAGATGACTCTTGTTTCCAAATGGCATGATTTTATAAAGAGTTAAAATTGGTCAAAAGAAAAAGGAGGTGAAAAATCCAACTTTAAGGCTGTAATGAATAAGGCAGAAGGTCTGATTTATTATATGATCCAGTGTTGGTGCATTTGAGTCTGATTTAATGGCTTATAAAATCTAATTCATCATATGTTTATAATTCTTCCTAAATGACTTAATTCAGTGCATTAACTAGAAAAGAAATTCTCGGGGAGTGACATGCATCAGAAAGGAGCTCAGCCTGCAGGGGTTAGAGGGTACAGAGTAGAACAAAGTTCACAGTAAGACAGGAGCTACAATACAGAATGTGATTGATGTGCCGTTGTGGGCAGAGCCTAGAAAATGGTCGGCAGAAGAAACAGATATATTTAACACCATCATATTGTAATATATCAGCATTAGAAATGCTTAACTTAATGAAACACATGGACAGAATAAACACTTTAATACTTCTCTCAACTAAAAACCAATCAGCAGAAAGGAAGAACTTCAAAGAGTCCTTTAGTACATTTGATGAAGATGAGGACCCATCTCTGGGCATTTGCTGAAGAAGACATTCCAACACATGTGTTTAAACATATCTGCAGCAATAGCTAATACTGTTCTGTTTCTACAACTAAAATGAAGATGAATGAATTATTGAATGTTGATCATCAAGATGGTTTATACTCAGGCCCAAGAATTTCATGCTAACTGAACTGAACCTGTTAGCTTAAATTTCCCCTTTATCAGCTCTGACCAGTGATCAGCACAGTCACGTATTTATTTGTTTATTAAATATATCAAAACTATAAACTCATGAATTACCAGTTATTTAACAAACTCTGTTCTTAGTTCATGAAAATTCAAAGATTTGCTTCTCCATATGTCCATGAAGTTTGCTTTATTTAAGCATTTTACTCATTTTTGATAAGGTGATTTTAGAGACAGGTTGCCGATCCATTAGCTACAACTTTACACAGTTAAAGTCTCCTCCTGTTAACAGTGGACCAAAGTTGAACTGCAATATCATAGTAAACAGTGTCCAGATTGATCTGCGCTTGTCCTCGTTAGGAAACTCCTTGTCCCCGCCATTATCTGATACCTGTAGTATACCAGGGTAGGTGAGGCCATAGTGAATTTCTTGTCATCCTCTTTGCATCCTCGGCACACCCATGAATGCAGCTCTGGCTTTGGCAACACTGGGGGTGTAGTGAGGAAATATACCAATCCCCTTTCCACTGTAATTCAGGGGGCCTCTGTCCCGGGCTCTCCTTGGGATCTCCGTGGCGTCTCTGTCATTGTGTAATTCAGCAATGGTCACTCGTGGTTTCTTGTGTTTTCCTGTTTTCCTGGGGGCAGGGGTGTGGTATGAGCATTCAATCTTTACGTCCCAGTCCATTAGTAAAACTTCTCCAGTAACTTTGGGAGAGCTAGAATCTGGTTGCTTGTGTATTCCCACTATTTGGATATTGCCCCGTCTCATTCTCCCCTCTATATCCTCGCACCGGTCTTTCAAAGTTATCACCTGGCTCTGAAGGGTGCTTACTGTGGCTTGTAGGCTTGTAGAGACATCTGACAATGTCGACCAGCCTCCCTTTATGTCTTTGATATCTGCCCTCATGTGGTCAATGTCTGTGTGGATTGCGGTCGTATTGTTTACAATTTCAGTCCGCACCGCTTGTAACTCTGAAGCATTAAAATAATCTATCGAAGCACTTTTACCTGAGTTCTCAGTCTGGGTCACCAGGAGTATGCTGCCTTGTGGTTCTAGCAGGCCTTATGGCACTATCACCTTACTTAATTTTTTTTACGTTTTTCATGTGCATCTCTACTGGACACAGTGTAGGATATTTGCTTGATTCATTTGAAAACCAAGACTCAACCTTAACCAGGGATGGGTACTTAGCTCAAACTCAGGAAAAGTTACTGACCACTCTCATGGATGCAGTCTAGTTTTTCCACCGATGTCAGAGAAAAGAGCTTGTAGCCACTCCTTGTTCCCAACACGAGTGACCTGCAACACACACAACCATTAGACATTCAAACTGGACATTCAAAGAGAGATGCTATAAAAAATGATTTTCTGTCCTAGCATTACAAATGTAATTGTGTGGAGTCTATTAAACTCTAAAGGGATTTTAACTGCAACTGTGCACAACAGAGACTGCATGTGGGTCTAAAGAGTGGAAAAGCACCTGATGCCCTTTGTTAGGTATGGTGGGTGAACTGTAATGCTGTGGGCCTATACCAAAGGTCCGCAGAATCTGGTTAAAGTGCCTGGGATAATTACCTCCTCCATCTACAGCGCTTTAAATAAACATCTAGTGGCATCTACCTGAAAACTGAAAAAAGAAATGGTTCATCAGACAGACACACGATCATAGAAAAGCTGTGGGATGAGCTAAAGAGAAGACAGCATCAGCAAGGACTAAGAACTCTGGAAGATCTAGAGATTACTGAAAGAGGAAGGTCCAAAGCTCTCTCTCTGTATGCTTCAACAATGACATGTTAGAGAAGAAGACTACATGCTGCTCTATTGGCATAAACAGGGTCGTACAAAGGATAGATAGATTCCTGATGTTTCTGTTCCACACCAAATAAATGTCAAACCAAATGGTTGGACTTCTCTAGATATTTCAGTGTAAGAATATAAAGCTGTTAAAAATTATAACATTTTCTCTGCATTTGTCTGCATCTGTATGTTGTTGTGGTCATGGGGCTACAACTAGGGCTGCATAATATATTGCAAATTTATCGTTATTGCAATATCACTGTACATGATATGCATTTCGCAAAGTTACAAGTTACAAATAAATCCTGACTAAATCTGAGGTTAACAAAACAAACTGAGCACAGAATGTGCAGCTTGAACTTACAGATTCAATTCAATTCAGTTTATTTATATAGAGCCAATTCACAACACATGTTGTCTCAAGGCACTTCACAAAAGTCAGGTACATACATTCCAATTAAACCTAACCGTTGAACAGCGCAGTCAGATTCAGTTATTTATTCAAACTGGATAAAAAGTTTTTCTATCTAAAGAAACCCAGCAGATTGCATCCAGTCAGTGACTTGCAGCATTCACTCCTCCTGGATGAGCATGTAGAGACAGTAGACAGTCACTGGCGTTGCAGCAATCCCTCATACTGAGCATGCATGTAGCGACAGTGGAGAGGAAAAACTCCATTTTAACAGGAAGAAACCTCCAGCAGAACCAGGCTCAGTGTGAGCAGCCATCTGCCACGACTGACTGGGGGTTAGAGAGAACAGAGCAGAGACACAAAGAGAACAAAGAAGCACTGATTCAGGAGTACTTTCTATGGGAAGGAAAAGTAAATGTTAATGGATGTAGCTCCTTTAGTCGTTTCACCTAGAAAGAAGGAACAGATAAACTCTGAGCCAGTTTTCAAGTTTAGAGTATGAAAGAGAGCACATAGAGTTAGTTACAGTAAAAGCTCAGTCAGTAGCTATGTCTAGGAGAAAGAAAGGGTTAAACACTGAAAGACAGGGCCATGTGGATCATCTGTAGAAGGTGAGCATTAAGTTGTTGCCAGCAGAAGCTTGGATGATGCCCCCCTCCAGAAAGGTGTCACAGGTAGATACAGAGTCAGGCCAGGTGTAGCTTCTAGGAAGAGAAAAGAGAGAGAACATAAAGTTAAAAGATGAAATAACAGCAAATAATGCAAAATTGGACAGTAGTGTGAGAATGTAGCAAAGAGGGTGAAAGTGGTCATTATGTCCTCCAGCAGCCTAAGCCTATAGCAGCATAACTACAGAGATAGTTTCAGTTTATTTATTTATATAGAGCTTATTTACAACAATGTCGTCTCAAGGCACCCCAACAAAGGGCCCGGAACGGCGCGGGACCGCCGGGGAGGCCAGATCAAACCAGAGCCCGGCCACCCCAGAACGGGTCACGTGAAGGGGCACTAAGTAAAATAAAAAACTGATAAAGTTTGTCCATCTAGAGCCCACTGATGGCCATTGTTATTCTAAAAACTACAAAGATCGGGATACCTCTCTCTGTCAGATTAATTATAACCATTGGAAAAGAGAAGGGGTCATACGGGTAGCAGAAATGAAGGGACTGTTTGCACCTCAACCATAACTGAGCCGGTTTAGGCCAAAGCTGACTCCCCCTTACTCCATCCAACAGGGAGGGAGGAAGGCGGAGGTAAAAAATAAGGAAGATAGTTCAGGATAACCTAAGCCACTCTAACTATAAGCTTTATCAAAAAGGAAAGTTTTAAGCCTAGCCTTAAAAGTAGACAGGGTGTCCGCCTCACGGACTAAAACTGGGAGCTGGTTCCACAGGAGAGGAGCCTGATAACTAAAGGATCTGCCTCCCATTCTACTTCTAGAGACTCTAGGAACCACCAGTAAACCTGCAGTCTGAGAACGAAGTGCTCTGTTAGGAACATATGGAACAATCAGATCTCTGATGAATGATGGAGCTAAATCATTAAGGGCTTTATATGTGAGGAGGAGAATTTTAAATTCTATTCTGGATTTAACAGGGAGCCAATGAAGGGAAGCTAAAGTAGGGGAAATATGATCTCTCTTTTTAATTTTCATCAGAACTCTTGCTGCAGCATTTTGAATCAGCTGAAGGGTTTTAATTGTATTTTGTGGACATCCTGATAGTAAAGAATTACAGCATCACTTCTGGACAGGATATTTCTAATTTTGGCAATGTTCCGGAGGTGAAAGAAGGAAATCCTAGAAACCTGTTTAATATGGGATTTAAATGACATGTCCTGGTCAAAAGTAACACCAAGGTTTTTTACTTTATTATCGGAGGTCAATTTAATGCCATCCAGGTTAAGTGATTGACTAAGCAGTTTCTTTTTTAAAGACTCCGGTCCAAAGACGACAACTTCTGTCTTGCCTGAATTTAGAAGCAGAAAATTTAAAGTCATCCAACTTTTATGTCTTTAAGACATGCTTGTAGTCTATCTAACTGGTTGGGCTCATCAGGATTTATGGATAAGTAAAGCTGAGTGTCATCAGCGTAACAGTGAAAATTTATTCTATGCTGCCTGATAATTTTACCTATTGGAAGCATATATATAGTAAAGAGAATTGGCCCAAGTACTGAACCCTGTGGTACTCCACAATTAACCCTGGAGTTTTAAGATGATTTATCATTTACATGAACAAACTGGAATCTGTCAGACAAATAAGACTTAAACCAGCCTAGCGCTGTTCCCCTGATCCCTACAGCATGTTCCAGCCTTTCTAAGAGAATATTATGATCGACTGTATCAAATGCAGCACTGAGATCTAACAGAACCAGTACAGACACAAGTCCATTATCTGAGGCCATAAGAATATCATTAGTGACTTTCAGCAGAGCTGTTTCAGTGCTATGATGACCTCTGAAACCTGACTGAAACTCTTCAAACAGGTCATTGCTGTGTAAATGCTCACATATTTGATTAGCAACTATTTTCTCAAGAATTTTAGATAAGAATGGAAGATTGGATATCGGTCTGTAATTTATTAAGTCATCTCGATCAAGCGAAGGTTTCTTAAGTAAAGGTTTAATTACAGCTACCTTAAAGGCCTGTGGTACATAACCATTTACTAAGGATAAATTAATCATATCTAAAATGGGGCTGGTAATCAGAGGGAACACTTCCTTAAATAATTTGGTTGGGACTGGGTCTAACATACAAGTTGAAGGTTTAGATGAAGCTAATATTTCTGATAACTCAGGAAGCTCCACAGGATCAAAACAGTCCAAACACAAATAAGGTTCTGCAGTTATTTCCAATGTTGTCTCACTTGCTGAGGATGAAGTAATCATCTTCGGGAGTATGTCAAAGATTTATTTAAGAAGAATCCCATAAAGTCATTACTGCTGAGAGCAAAGGGAATGGATGGCTCAACAGATCTAGTGACCTCAGCCCGTTGGTGCACCATGCATGGCTCATTAAACTCCACAGTTTACCATGCAGGTTGGGACCATTTCTATGATGTGTACATTTAAAACAGTAAATCAGTAGAGGTAGAGCAGGCTGAGAGCAAACTGCTCTTTCTACAAACACATTAGTCTGAGATTTTTAATATTATATTAAGCTTTTTTTTAGTACTGTGTTTCATTGAGGTTTTTCAGGAATCTGTTGAAGACAAGGTGAAATGGGAGAAATTTGAGCTCTCTTGTAAGGTCCCATGAGTACTCATACTGAAGTATTTTGGACCAAACGGAGACTCAGATAACTAGGTCATTCTGATACAAAGCAATCCAAAAACATCCAGCTAACAGCAAAAAATATAGACCAAAATTTTGGACTTGAAAAAGGAGGGTTAATATTTTACCAAAACAGAACATATGAAAATCATCATTTGGTTCTTAACAGGTTTAAATATGTGATCTAAACATAAAAGTGGGATATTGTGTTGGACATGTGGGTGTGGAATGAAAAGTGTTCTGAAAGTCTAGGCATGAGTTTATTGGACCTTGCCTACAGGGTAATCAACTCCAACCCATCTTACACTAGCAACTTTGTAATACTGACTCATGAATTTTTAACTCTGCCTACATCAGATAACTGCTTGTCCGCCGTATAACAGATCCAATCCTTTTCTGTAAATCATCTGTTTTATAAAAGGTGGCTGAAAGCTGCTTGTGAAGGACAAGGACATATTCCAGAATTTGTTGGGAGTTTAGCAGGTTCGCACCTGTTAAGGAGTAGGACGAGACAGGACAGGAATGGATTACAGTAGGGAATAAAAACACAGACCGCTGGTTCTGCTTATTGGGTCTTAATGCTTCAGCATTAAATCAAAAATGTCCTCAGTTACTGGGACTGCTGATAAAGTGCTGTCATATTTTTCAAACTTTTACTCATTCTGTCCCATTCCCACCACAAATTCCGTTCCTCTCAGTTGTCAAGACACTTCACCCGCCTTGCCTACTGATGGTGGTCAGAAGGCCCAGTCACCGGTTGCATGGCAGCCTCACTTCTATCAGTCTGCCCCAGGGCAGCTGTGTCTACCGTGTAGCCTACCACTGTCAGTGTATGAATGGGTGGTTGACTGATTGTAATGTAAAGCGCTTTGGAGTCCTTGGACTTGATAAAGCGCTACTCAAGTGCAGGAAATTTAGAATGAAGGCCATTTAAAATAGATAAAAAGTAATAGACAGTCTTCTAAAAAAATGGAAGGTATATCACAAAGTACATGTCCTCTATCAACCATGTTTTGGGCTTTCAATTCAATTTGCTAATTAATAGGACCACAAACATCCAGTTACTTTTAATCAAAAGCCGACCATTTAGTAAACTTGGCCAAATAAAGCATATCTGTTCCTGTTGGTGAGAATACACACAAAACATCGAAAACAGCTCACCCACCTCCCTCATTAGATCATTTCTTAAGGCGAACAGCTGAACTGGATTTTTATTGGAGAGTAAAAGAGGCTAAATAAAAATGCATGCCATACTTTAATTTTTATTTTAATACTATGTATTATTGCCTTTGCTCTTCACAAATATGCAGTACTATGTGTTGCTCTATCACATTAAATCCTAATGAAACATGTGGTTGGAACATGTCAAAATGTAGCTAAATTCAACGAGTATGGATAGTTTTGCAAAGTGTTGCAGGTTCAAAATATGTGTGCCAAAGGTATGTGGCTTGTTTAGGTGCATTACATTAAAAACATTGCTGGGTACACAGCCGTTCTTGAGCAAGATGATGATATGCACATTTTGCAAAAGAAGTTCCTTTCACAATCATTAAAACACTGCGTCAGCCCAAACAAAGGATTACTGCTGCATCACATTTCTACGTGACTGTTAAAGTGTCAGTTTCCAGGTTTCGTTACATTTTTTGGGATCATTTCCCCTTTGAAAAAAGCAAATAAAACCCCCAGATTACTCTAACATTCTTGCCTATGATGTTGCCCGTAAACGTCCGACCAGAACTAAGAACTGAACTTTGTTGCATTAAGCTTGTTTTCTGGATGTTACCAGCACTGAGCGGCTCAAACTAAATGAAGTAGGAATATTTCCCACAATGCACCTCCACAGTATCCCCTCTAGCCCAGCCATGCCTCGTACAGATCTACATGTTCCAAACAACAAACATGAGGTTTTATTTGACTTCATGTTGACTCAGAAGAAATCAGGTTAAGCTAGCTTAACTCTAATGACATCACTATGACATAATTAAGCTTTTAAGGGCAACTTCTCCACAACAAGGATACTCCCTTAGTCTGTACAGAATTAACACTGACTAGGCATAACATTATGACTAATCACCCTTACATAGTATGTTGGTCCACCATTTTGCTGCTACAACTGTAACCCATCAAGGTTTGACTCCAAGATGTTAGCAGTAGATCCTATAGGTTCTGCAACTCATGGGGTGGGGTCTCCACTATTCGGACTTGTTTGTCCAACACATCCATCAGATACTCAATTGCATTAAAATATGGGGCCTTTGGAAGACTAGTGAAAGACCTATTCCTTCTCAAACCATTCCTGAAGCGTTTTTTATTCTGGTAGGAAGCATTATACTGCTGAAAGAGCTCACAGCAAGGAATACCCGCTCTAGGAAAGTGCATACACAGTCTGCAGCACTGCCTAGGAAGGAGGTCTGAGTCAAAACAACAGACACATGGCAGACAGATACTTCCTAAAGCTGTGGGATTTTAGAAAAACTTAATAATTCCCATATTAATATAAAATATTGCCATGAGGATATTGATTATGATTAACCCACATTTTTCTCAGTACTATCTTTATTTCCCATCATCTCAATTACCCCAACACCTTCCCTGGCCTTTCTGATCTTTGTCTGGTCTATATCTGACAGTGAAATTGTATCTAAGTGGTTAAAAATATTATTGAATAGCAGAGTTTAAAGCATGGCGCCTGACATTATGTAGCCCACCAAATACTGGATCCCAGCAGTCCTCTGTGATTGCGATGTTGCACACATTGATAATGCAACTCAATACACTGTGCAACTCTAACACTGACCACTGCAGATGGGAACAGCCTTTGAGCTGAGGTTTCAGATGCTCTGATCCAGTTGATCCATCTCGATATGGCGATTATCAAACGTGCTTGCTTCCACAAGAACCATTTTCATGCTTCCAATACCAAGGCTCTGAGAACAAAATGTTCTCTTACTTCCCAATATATCCCACCCACGCCACACGCCATAGTAAAGAGACAATCAGGGGTATTCAACTCATCTGTCAGTGATCATAATGTTATGCCTGTTCTGAGTATAGTCTGTGGACGAAAACAATACAAATTCTGTGCTAACAGCGCATATAGAAGGAGCTTGAGAAGTTCTAAGTGTTTAGGCCCTGAGCTTCATTTCCAGCCCAAATGATGATAAACTAACTGGTTCAGTAACTGGGATGGCTGGGATTGGGTTGTTGGGGCTGATCTTTAACAGCTGATTTTCGACAGACTGTTTAGTCACACATCATCTCTAAGCAACTTTATTTCCGTGGATGGGTCTTCAGGTGACTCATCCACCCGTCAACTGCTTGTGCGCTTGCTTACGTGGAGTCTTGGTTGAAAGAGGCGCAGCCGAACTGGCGGACCGGCTCGCCGGCTCCGTCCGCGCCCTCCATCCTGCTTCCCAACGACCTCCTTCCCACCCTCCGAACTGGACTGGAGGCCCGGGATCGGCGGCACCCCTTCGCTCGATGTCTGCGGCGGAAGACAGCTCCAGCTCCGATGAAATGAGGAGCGGGTTAGGTGTGTCAGAGAGCGGCAGGCTGGTGGCTCTCCCTGCTTGATGGATGCTCAGGTTGTCGGTCAGGTTCTCTGAAAGGGTCGGTCATCCAGAGTCAGGAGGAAAATAGCAGCAAAGCTGAAGCAAAAACAAGAACAGCTGACGGAACTACGTCACATATCCTGCTATAGTGATTGGTAGAAAGTCAACACGAGGGTCGATGGTTTGATTTTGATTGGTCCAGGGTTCGGTAGTATGTTTTTATTGGCTGAGGGAGCTTTCTTTGCGGTGAGTTTGCATTTATTTAAGCCAAACAGTCTTGAAACATTCTGTGTAGACGAAAATATGACATTTAAAAAAACGCTTTCAACAAAATAAAGATGAATAATAGGACTGTGACACCAGAACCAACCTGGGAACCTTTAGCTGCAGCTTGAAGAAACCTGATTATTAGCTATGAGCCTTGGAAAGCTTTTCACACCTCTTCAAATGTTTTCACATTTTGTTCTGTTCCATTTTATGTGGTTGACCAACAGAAATTAGCTGTAGTGAAAGGAAAAAGAATAATGGATAGCTTTAATTTCACACATAAAAAAGAAAACGTAAAACTGTGGCGTTCATTTTTAACGACTTGGTTTACAACCTACTGTGTTCTTTAGTCTCTTACTCAGTAGAGTACAAGCAAACATGGGGAAGAAGGTACAAAAGGACAAATGCTATGGTGGAAAACCTTCAAATACCTTCCACACAGTCAGCGCTGGCAGTTCTCTCCCAAGAGTTGAATGTTTTGTTCCAGCTCCAGGCCAGCAGGAGGCCCCCATAAGCTTTTTTATTATATGGGCCTCAAAATACATATTCTACTCTCGTATTTGTAGTCTTCCGCTTTATCCGGTGTTGTGCCGTAAAGTGATGGTCTGCCAAAAACTGATCGGGCGCGACCCCGCGAAGGAGCGAGCAGTGAGAGGTGGAGGAACTTGCTGCAGGAGCGCGTCCAGCCTGTCAGCTGAGTGTCTGGTTTTGAGTTGTTTCTCGGTGCTTTAGCTCTTGAAGTCAACAAAAGAAAGACAAATAAAACAGTTATATCTGTATAGTCAATGTTACAGCAAAGGCGTGTCTCGTTTATCCTTTTCTTCCTATAAAACTGGCGACGTTCTCACTGTGAAAGTGTCGGTTTCACGCTTTCGTCGTTTGTCATAAATATCTGCAAATTTACATTTTAAACTATAGCAGTAAAAATAAACTTTTGATCATTTATCTGCACTAACTTTGCTTGGATTTAGAACCACTCTGTCACGCACCTGTACTGTGATGGATGTAACTTAATAAATGACAAAATAAAAAATAAAAAAAAATTTTTACGTATATATTTTTTAAAGTGGTTATTATTCATTTATTTTGAAGTAAAAGAAGAAAATAGAACAGGTGGTGCCCAATGAAAACGTTGCAAAATTTCGAAATTATAAACTGTATTTCATTCAGAGGAACAACATTTTACAGATCTCAGTGAAATCATGAATTAAGTCCCAAATGGTCAAAAATCGATGTTTTTCTTTGCTAAAAAATGATTATGGCCAATATGTCTTGACAATGAAATGTAATTTCTGCCTTAAATGATTGTTTTACTGATGAACTGAATTTCACAGACCTCTCAGATTGCACTCTGTGCAAAATTGCAAAAATAGTCATAAATCTAGGTTTTTTTCTCTGCCAAAAAATGATTATGGCCTTTTTCTCTGACCATTGAAATGTAATTTCAGCCTAAAGGTGCTCTGCTTCAGTCTGAGAAATTATATTTTACTGATCTTACTGAACACTGCCCATTCCACACTAAATAAAATACACTCGTACGCGTCGTCTTCCGCTTATCGGGAACCGGGTCGCGGGGGCAGCAGACTCAGCAGAGACACCAAGACGTCCCTCTCCCCAGACACCTCCTCCAGCTCCTCCGGGGGGAGCCCAAGGAGTTCCCAGGCCAGCCGAGAGACATAGTCCCTCCGGCGTGTCCTGGGCCGTCCCCTGGGCCTCCTCCCGGTGGGACGTGCCTGGAACACCTCCCGAGGAAGGCGTCCAGGAGGCATCCGGTATAGATGCCTAAGCCACCTCAACTGGCTCCTCTCGATGTGGAGGAGCAGCGGCTCTACTCCGAGCCCCTCCCGAATGGCCGAGCTCCTCACCCTATCTCTAAGGGAGTGCCCGGCCACCCTACGGAGAGGCTCATTTCAGTCGCTTGTATCCTCCGGGATCTCGTTCTTTCGGTCATGACCCAAAGTTCATGGCCATAGGTGAGGGTAGGAACGTAGACCGACCGGTAAATCGAGAGCTTCGCTTTTCGGCTCAGCTCTCTCTTCACCACAACGAACCGGCACAGTGCCCTCATTACTGCGGCAGCCGCACCGATCCGTCTGTCGATCTCCCGCTCCATTCTTCCCTCACTCATGAACAAGACCCCGAGATACTTGAACTCCTCCACTTGAGGCAGGAACTCCCCTCCAACCTGAGGAGGACAGGCCACCCTTTTCCGGTCGAGAACCATGGCCTCAGACTTGGAGGAGCTGATCTTCATCCCAGCCGCTTTACATTCGGTTGTGAAGCGCCCCAGCGCATGCTGTAGGTCTTGGCTACAGGGGGCCAACAAGACCACGTCATCTGCAAAAAGAAGAGACGAAATCCTCTGGTCCCCAAACCAGACCCCCTCCGGCCCTTGGCTGCGCCTAGAAATCCATAAAAGTTATGACCCGGACCGGTGACAAAGGGTAGCCCAGAGGGTGTGGAGCTGTTCAAAAGTGTCAACTTAAATCCACACAAATGTCTCCTTCTAAAGAGGGCATTACAATATAATATAACCACCAGTGAAAAGCGTCCTCATAGGTGGAACATGTGGTGACTCAAAGCAAGGGAACGAACCACTGAGCAACATATTGAGAGACATGGAGTCAACAAGGACATTCTGCTGTATTGGAAGAATTGAAATAGTATTTAGATACAACAGAAAAATAGAATTTAATTGTCTTGTATATATTTTTTTCAAATATCAATAGGTCTAAAAGAAAGTGTATTGTATACATAAGATTGTTTTCAATAAATGTTCAAAGCACTAAAATGATAGCCTGACATCAAACATAATTCAACAGAAGTAGTCGTGTCTGAAGAGTAAGCAGTAATATCGAAGCGCTTGATTTTAACTAGCAAATTGAAGCTGCTTTTCGTGATTTTGGCCACCAGATGTCACTAAAGAGGACTGTGTTGAAAAGCTTCCACTAATTAACCTTTCTGGATACAAACTCCGGTCAGAAAGCTGTCAGAAATATTAAGTAGGATCAACTAAATATGAACACTTCCCATAAACCTGTTAAACTTGGCTTGATGCTTGTTAATTAAAAACTAATATGCAGTGGATGGAAAAGGTTCCACACCACTGTTAAAACATAAAGTTCATCCCATGTAAATTAAAGGACATGCCATCCCAAAGCCCAGACATCTAAAGCATAAGGAAGACTGCACAGACAGAACCTCTTGCAGCTCTCTTAATGTTCCTGTTGTCTTCTCAGCAGCCTCCCTGACTGATTTTCTTCACGTCTTTTCATTTAGTTGGGAGGGATGCTCTGGCACCATCTGGTTTAGGTTTTTATATCCAAGTGTCTTTTCTCATTTGTGTTTTCTTTTTAACCATCGTCTTCAGCTTAACCTGAGGCTGTAATGTAATTTGGTGAACAGTATCCTGAGAAACCTTAGAGAAATGCACAGTAAATGTTCAATAGAACCAAGGTCACAGTTTAGTAAAGCTATATGGTATTACCATCAAGAACCTTCATTTGCAAACAACCGACACAGACACCTGGTACCGGTTATTTAACTGTTTATTTAAAACGCATTATCCTTCTCCAGAAAGGGAGGGTGCTCTTTCCATGCCACTGTAGCTTCACTACTCATAAACATAACTAAAGTGTCTTTATTTAACGGTCATGATCGAAAGTCTTCTTCAGCAGCAAGAAAAAAAGAGCGACCCGCTCAGGTCCGTGCGTGGCCGGCTGCATCATTAAGCCATTTTTAGTTAGAAGCTGTATAAATAAAGTTCTGGGGGTGGAGTCACTGTTCAGGTTCCCATTCGTGGATCCTTTGCTCTCAGTAAGGTAAACGCTGCAGAGGAGGAGCTTCTGATGAAAACCAGCTAGCTCTGTCAGGACATGAATGTTTCTGATGAGCGATTAAAACTTGAAAGCTCCATGGTGGGCCATGGGGGGTGAACCCACACTGCTCGGGCTGCAGATGTTTGAACCATACGAGCTGGGTGTCATTCCAAGCATGCCCTCAGCGTGTGGCGTCTCCCCACTCAAGAAGTCATCTTCATCCTCCTTCAAGACCTGACACACAGGAAGAAGAACCACCATTAAGCTTCAAGTTCTAAAATACCCATTTTCCTTTCTTTCATAAAAACTTCCAACACAGTTTTTGTTGAGAAAAAGTCAGCGTTCACACAGAATAAGACAGCTGTGTGATGAAGCAGAGTGAGGAGATCATCATCAGAGCTGTTCAGACTAACTTCTTTCTGTTGTTATGCTCCTGAAAGCATTTTGGGTACAATCAAAGAAATAATCCAGATACAGATTTATTTATGACAAACTGATCTTTCAGCAGAACAGAAAACTAGAGCTGATATTTCTGTGGGTGGACACCAGAGCTTTGCCACAGTTTGAAAACATTTGGAGAATTACTAAATAGAAGAGGATCACAGAAAACAGTGGTGACTTGAAGCTTGGGCCCCATTTTTGGCAGCCAAACAGGAAAATGTGTCTTCTCTCACCTGTTGAGCCACTTTGGCTGGCAGCAGATCAGTTTCTGCTAGTTCATCCCAAACCTGATACAGTGGTTCAATCAGTTGACCAGACCTGTGTACAGACACACACACACACACACCATCAGAGACCATCCGAACACCATGGTGAAGATTCACTGCAGCATACTCCCAGTCAAAGCTGCATCTAACTGTTCATTAACTCTTGAAAAAAAAACTGTACAGCTCAACACCTGTGAAAACAAATGCTTGGATCTCTCAGAGAATAATCTTCGATAGGGCACCAGATAGGGGTGTCCAGTCACACATCACTATTTGGTTTTTTATTAAACTATTGGTAGCAGGAATTCACCAAAACAAAAATATTCATGCAAATATAACCCATAAAATTGTTAATAAGATGATATGTTGCTGCTTCTCTAAAACATCAATCCATCTTTTCCAGAAACAATAAACCTAAACTAATTTCATTGGAATAAAACAAAAGCCCTTCCTGTCTCTTCTAACATTCATCTTAGTCCAACCAACCCTTTACAAATTAGAGACATCAGGTAATTCACAAAGCCAAACTGTCATCTTACCAATGGAAAGATCTGAACTGTCACTAAAGTAAATGAACTATCAGCTTGAAGCTGCTGCTAAAGGTCAGCGGTGAGCTGATCTGGTAAAGATGCTGAAAGCGTCCAGGGTTCTCTGGGCAATAATAATGGAGTAATGGATAGGCTATAATTAGCTAAAATGTAACGTGTATCTAAGAAGATCTTCAGAGGCAAACACTTAATGACCTCTGAGTTAAATCTAAGGTGAAAATCTGTTTAAAACATCTTTTAAAAAACATCAAACATCTTTTATACTATGAAAAATGACAGAGGAGAATTTTTTTAATATGTAAAATCATCATCCAGAGGAAATTCAACACAGAGAACATTTAGTGAAGCCGAGTGGTTCCAGTCAGCCTCGGAATGAGAACCCTGGATTACACAGATGATGTTGGCGTTTACCGTTTGAGAAGGTAGGGGTCAAAGGGGAAGAAGCTGTCCAGAGGGTTGGTGTTGGTGGTCACCCCATCTCCTCCTGCAGAGCTGCGGACCACTGGCAGCACCTGCCTGCTGTTCTTCTTGATGATGGTGTAGCAGAACACCACCTGATATTTCCTGCAAACAACCAGTAGAGGGCGTTAATGTTTACTATGAGGGAGCGGGGATGAAGACCTCTGCTTTCTGTTACTTGGTTTATATTTTCATCATTTTCTTCATTTTATCACCTTACAGCCACAAACTACAAATAATGTTTTAAAAAGAGTGACATGCATTTATATTGACCCCTCCCCCCATTCAGATATCCTTCAATTCTTCAATAAAAGCAAATGTAAAAAACAGCTACCTTCAGAAGTAATTTTAAATAAAAAAAACATTGTTAAATCGTTAAACTGTGTTTAATTTGATCTCAGTATAAAAACAATCAACCCATCCACCATAAATGGAAAGAGGATGAACGTCCACCTAAACTGACAGGCTGGGTCATCAGAGAAGTAACTCTGGAGGAGCCACAGAGATCAACTGTTGGGAGAAAGCCACAAGAGGTCCTGCTCAAAGTTTTACTACAGGCCACATAGAGAACATCACACTGGTCATCACTCTGAATACACCTTCCCTGCCCTGTGAAGATATTATGGTGGTGGCAGCATTATGATGTGGGGATGCTTTTCTTCAGCAGGGACAGAGGAGCAGTTCAGAGTTGGAGACGGAAGATGGATGGAGCTAAATCCAGGGCAAACCTGGAAGAGAACCTGCAGAAGACTGCAGAGGCTGAAGAGGCTGCAGATGACTTGAGGACAGGAGGACAACCACCCTAAACATACAGCCTGAGCTACAATGGAATACACTACTTTGTGATGATGTATAACATATAAGCCTGGTGCAACAGACTGAAGTTTACAGTTGTAATCTGGCACAATTTTTAAAGGCAAGGTACTGTATACTGAACATCCCATGTCCTGGTCCAATCAGTCACTAAAGGTGTCAGCCTGAGTGAGTGAAGCACAGATAGAACAGAACATGTGGTGGGTACCTGGTGACAGCTGCAAACATGTTGGTGACTGAAGGCAGACAGACTTTGAGAGGGTTCAGCTGGCACATCACTACCCGCTCCAAGTTCAGACTCTGTAGGTACTCTAACCCTGAGACAAACACACACAGAAAGCCTCTGAGCTCATCATACACCTTAATCAGACATCTGAGAGCTAAAGGGTTTACTACTGGAAGCAATGTGCTGGCTGGTGCGTACCTTTCTTCATGTTGGCCTCCAGTATGGCTCTGTGTCTGAAGATGATCGTGTAGAAAACAGCCTGACAGGCAGCATAGAAAGGTCCATGCAGGCTGATGTCACAGCACACCTGTTTGCAGCTGTTGTCCTGGCTGTCAATGTAGCGATGGATCCAAGTGAGGAGCACATCCAGACAGGCCCTGACAGTGCTGGCAGACAACAGACGGACACTGGGTTAGACACCTCGGTGCAGAGCTGTCTTTGTGTTTACTAAAGCAGAACAGATCAACTCACAGCACAGGGACAAACTTGGCTCGGGCAAGAAAGCTCCCCAGATATCCAGCCGCAGCCTGACGGAGGATGGCGGGCTGAGAGGGGTTCTGCAGGATCTTCCACAGGTGATCCAGGAAGGCCTCTGCCAGAGCCTAGGACCAAAGTAAAGAAAACAAATTCTGACGTTTAAAAGAAGGACGGGTGGTAAATCAGTTTGGATGTCTCACTCCTGAATGTTTCCTGTCGCGGTTTACTGACCAGTTTGAAGCTGCAGAGATAAAACAGTGTGTACTGCACATGACAGGAAGCATGTGTGGGCAGAATGAGCTTGTCAAACACACTCAGCAAATCTTTGTAGAGCTCTTTAGTCCTTTCAGCATGAAACGAACCTGTAAGAGACGGAGAACTGAAGACATGCATCCAAACACACCAAGGCTGCTGACCTGCCTCTATTAATCTGGGACAAAATGTCACAGTGAGGTGAAAACCTGTTTATGTAGAAGCTCAACTCACTTCTCAGAATGAATTTATATATAAAGGCCACCCAGACGGTTTAACAGAGCAGGAGAGAAATAAATGTTTCAACAACAATTTGACCCTTTTTCATGTATTTGACTGGGCCAGAGGAGGGGAGGTCTCTGCATTGAAGACTGACAGCAAGACTCCGTACCATCAACACAGCAGACATCTCTGATGTAAGCCATGAGCACGGCCATGAGGGTGTCCAACCTCTCAGCCTCTGGATGGGCCATCACATTGGCCCTGGTTGGCTGATCTGCAGACATGTCCTCATCCTGCCAGAAACACACAGGACCATAAAATACAGGGATTCTCCTTAGTGTTCATATCCCTTGAACTTTTCACAGAATATAAAAATATATTCTATGAATCACAATATTAACACTTAATTGAATTGTTGATTGAACTGAATGCATTTTTTTTCATTCACATTTATGAAACGTAAAGAAATCGATTAGGAACAAAACAAATACTCATCAGAACATCAGTTTCCTTCTAGTGTAGAAATATGCAAATGCTGCAGAAGAATAATAGTTGTGTCAATAATTATTAGACAAATTCTACTTTTGAGCATTAACTATCCTCTTAAACAACTACAGATCTGTCAGTAAATCCAGAATGGCTAACATCTTTTAATCTCACATTTTTAGTTTTATCTGTTGAAGCAAGAATAGTAAAACAATTCAAAATAGCCTACTGTTGTATAAAAAGAGACTTCACCAAGCTAGAACAGCTTATTTCTCATCCTTAATAGAAGAGAACAAGAATAATCCTAGGTTTCTCTTTAGTACAGCTGCTAAACTTACACAGAGTCATAGCTCTGTTGAGCCATCCATTCCCTTAGCTCTCAGCAGTCATGACTTTATAGGATTCTTCTTAAATAAAATTGATTCTATTAAAAAGAAAATCTTTGACATACTCCCGAAGATGATTACTTCATCCTCAGCAAGTGAGACAACATTGGAAACAACTGTAGAACCTGATCTGTGTTTGGACTGTTTTGATCCTGTGGAGCTTCCTGAGTTATCAGAAATATTAGCTTCATCTAAACCTTCAACCTGTATGTTAGACCCAGTCCCAACCAAATTATTTAAGGAAGTGTTCCCTTTGATTACCAATAAAGGAGATACTGCCTCTGTTTTACTTTTCTTTAACATAGAAAGTACTCCTGGACCAGCAGTTCTGGGTTTTTTGTATGTTGACTACATGCATGCTCAGTATGAGGGATTGCTGCAAAGTCAGCGACTCAATGCAAGTAACTGTCCACTGTCTACGTTCTCATCCAGGAGGACTGATTGTTGCAAGTGCAAAAGCCCCTAAAATATATATATGATATTAGTAATGTGTTAGATATCCTAGATCAGACCGGTTTCACAGACCCAGGTTCTGAAGCCTTCGGTTAGTCTGCAGTTTGTTACCATGTCAAAGAGTCCCTCCTCAGGGTGCTTCTGAGCTACATCATCCTCTGCCTCCTCGATGTCTGTCCGTGATGCGCTTACCTGAAACACACCCAACAAAGATGCAGAGATTTTTAGTGGACGTCATCGTGTGTCCAGTGTTCCAACACATTCTTCATGTCAAGATTCCGACCACAAAAAGTTGAAATTCAGAGGTTTACTATGAATGTATGGTAGATACTTGTACAGAGATCAGGCTTTAAAAATGGATCCTGCAAAAACAAAATGTTAACAAGTCTGGAAAAACAAAGCTCTGGGACCGGATCCTTTCAGGATCCCCTCCTCAGCTGAAAACACTTCTGACTGAGAGCTGCTGTACTTACATCCAGTTTGAGCAGCCTTCCAATGATCAGCTCCAGCACATCTCGACGGATGGATGGTATGTAGACTGTTAACCTCAGCAGGTTGTGGACGTAACACTCCTTTAAAGCACAACAAACTGTCAACCACAGAAACATGTCGCGTATCAACACAAAGAATCAACAAGAGTTTAACCAGGCGGTGATACCAGGCGGTAGGTGGATCTTACCAGAGTTCTGGAGGATTTCTGTATG
The DNA here is from genome assembly GCA_036173005.1 of Crenichthys baileyi. Classification (NCBI taxonomy): domain Eukaryota; kingdom Metazoa; phylum Chordata; class Actinopteri; order Cyprinodontiformes; family Goodeidae; genus Crenichthys; species Crenichthys baileyi. The sequence goes on from JAHHUM010000646.1 coordinate 252,075, forward strand.
AAAGGGAAGCCGTCTTGGAGAATGGGCATGAGAAAGCGACTTGTCCTAGCAAAAGAAAAGAACAGAGGGTCCAGGTTTTAAAGACAAGTGTGGATTAAGATCTACTTCTGGGTTGTTACATTCTTTTGTTTTTATTACTAAGCTCACACATTCTCAGAATATTAACTCCTTAACACCCTTTCAATGAGAAACCAGAACCAAGAGCAGAGAGCAGGAGAAAGAAGAATCCAGTTCGTAACGTACGAGGGAACATATCGGACGATGAGCTGCAGCGCCTGGTGACACTGATCAAAGTTTCTGGGGAGATCTGCAGAAATGAAAGGAAACAGTTATCTGATCTGATTTAACATGAAAAAGATGCATTCTGTTTTGACTGTTGTCTAATATTAGCACTGCTGCTTGGAAGAACACTCACTGTCATCTTCATCTTCTGAATCAGAGATGTCAACTCCTCCCTCACAGATGTTCACCCTCTCTGAAAAACCAACAAGTTTGTCCTCACTGAGTAGCCATAACATCACACAAACATGACCTTCCTACTGTGGGCCAGCAGTAAGCAGCTTACTGGGAGTAAAGTGGGACACCACCATCTTGAGGCAGGCACATAAATACACAGTCTGTGCCGACACCAGGTTACTGAGGAAGGCCATAAACTCGTCCACCACATCCGGGCTCCGGCCCACCCAGGGAAGCCTCTGGAAGCCAAATGAAAGGAAAATGTTCAACTTCAGACAGAATCACAAAGGAGTTGTGTCACTCCCATCTATTCACATTAATAAATAAAAATGCAATTTTTCTTGTTTAAGGGGCTTCATCCTGGGAACCCTTCCAAACAATCCATACCTGCTCCCTTTCTCTCCTTACTAATGAATTATCCTGAACTTTGGTGGGAGTGTGGGTCTTTGGAAGTTCTGTGTTTGAAATGTTTTCCATTTGGGAATGACTATTCTCTGTAAACAATTAAAAGATGGACTTCAAATTGTTTAAAAATTCCCTTTTAAAGGCAACGGTCGTTAATCTGACGTCATTGCTGATGTCTTTCCACCCTGGCATTGTGTTAACACACACCTGGATGGTCCAGAACAGAAAACTGTCATATCTCCAGTGTTTCCAATAAGTGCTGATAATCAGCATCAGTGCATCTGACCAGCAGCAGCCAGCTGGTATTTATGCCTTTAAATTTCTCCAAAAGCACTAAGGGCAGACTTAGGTTTTCACAATGTTTTTATTCTATACACAATAAAACACTGTAAAGGCAATTAAAGAATTATTTTAAAACAAAACCTATTGGTTTAACACAAATTACTGTAAAGTCTTGCAAAGAAATACAGCTAATCATCAGTCTGTAACGCCTTTAGGCAGTCTGTCTCTTACCAATACTGTGTAAATGAGCTGTTCATGGTCCTTGTTCAGCTGCGTCATACAGCCCCGAAACTCCTGCAGCCAGTTGATGATCTGAGCATCCTGTCGGAGGAGAGAAGGCCCACTGAGGAACAAAGCTACATATCCAGACTTTACTCCACACCACACATGTATGCTCAGCTCACACACAGCGATGTTTTGCTCTACCTTTATGTCCGGATCAGCCAGCTGATGTTTCAGGAGCTCATAATCGCTGTTGTCTCCCTTCAAGCAACAAGACAAATGGTCAGAGAAGCTCACGTTGATATTTTTCACACTACGACTTCTTAACAAACAGGTTGGTTGAAAGTCATTGTAAGGACCTCTGGTCTTAGGCTGAATCCTATTTAGTTGATCTTCCCCTTAATTGGTTAAATATTCCACTTGGAAATGGGACACCCCTTCAAGAAGCTAATATGTCATCTCTTCTCGCTGTTTCCTAATATGAGCAGATTTTAATCCTGCAGCAGAAGTCAGGATACATGAGTTTTGTTTGGCAACAACAAGCATATAATACCAAACCCAGAGAAAACTAGCTCTGTATTTAACATGTACTCAGGTTTTAAAAACATACTGACAACAAACCAACAGGAAATCTGCTGAGTGGTACCAAAACAGCAGACATTAGTCATACTAACATTCAAACATACCCAAGGTTTACTGATAATTAGTGTGACTGCAACTTTACAGAAGAATGTCAACAGTTTTTTTACATTTATTTTTCATCAAATTCATTACATGACTTTGGTTTCTACCACTATAGATATGTTAACTTAGATGAGTGGAATTGTCTGAACAGATCTAGAGCTGCCCCAATGCATAAGTAAACTATGCTGCTTATGCTATCAAGAATGAACTGAATCAAATGTGTCCTGAAGGTGCCTGAACATCAACTCTAAAATAACTTCAATTATTTAATGTCCAAAATTATTTAGGATTCAAAGGACCAGATAAATGTACTAGCTGTAATCATGCGGAGGATGCGTAACGTCATCATTTAATGGCTGCTTGTGTCTGTGCTGGAGGCACTTTTCATCCATACTTTAAAACCTGGAAATATAACTAAATATTTTCTGTTGTTGCTTGTAAGAAATCAGTGAAAAAAATGTTTGACCTCATCCCCACCACAAAGCTCCAGCTTTAGTTCAGGGCCCATCCGAAGACGTCCACCTTTCTACCAGGGTCGTTTTCGGGTGAATTTCTACCAGTGTTTTACCGATTTGGTTTTCTTGTGTTTGTATCATGGAAAACAGAAAGCTTTACTGCCTAGAAACCAGGAGTAAACACTGTATACACGTGGTATACAGGATGTCTGATCTACAGCACAGAAGCTTCTGAACCAACTATCGTCGCAATGTCAACACTGACCTTTCTCAGTTTCTCCAGTGACTCCGCCACACTGCCCCCGAACCGGACCGTTTTCATCGGCGGAGTGTTGAGGAAATCCCGGCCCTCCACCTCCATGGATGCCTACGCTGGTACCTGAGAGGCTAACTGTAGCTGTCGTTTGGTTTCCCTCTCTCTAATTTTCCTTTCGCGTCGCAGTTCTACAGTAAACTGGTTTCTTAACAGCCTCACATTTTTGGAAAATAAACTTATAAACATACAAGAGCGAGGATGAGCTCCACTTTCATACCAGACACACAACCGCATGCTGGGGGGAGTGTTTACATGAAGCAACACAACAGTGTAACACTTTAACTCTTCCCAGGAGATACCCTTAGACGTTTCCGGTTGATCTTGATATTGATATTTTTGTTCGTTTTGGACCCTCCTACTGCTGGACAGATAATGTTTTGCAGCGACACATTGCTGGCTTTCAGTGACGGTTTTTGCTGTAAACGAACTGGCTCTCTGTCCAGGGCGGCAGGATAGTGTGTTGGGCGGCTTATTGCAGTGTAGAGTTTCAGATTAGAAGCTCATAACCAGCGCTAAGCCCAACAGCGCCTCCCCGTGGAGAGTTGTGTGCCCTGCCGCGGGATCACAACCGGTCAATAAAACAGGAAGTAAACTTATTTTTCCTCAATATACCAATATTTAACTATTGTGCTTACAAACTGTTAATATTTAATAAAAAAAAATGTTCACTCTTACCTTGTAATAACAGCCAATTTTTTGTATAGGCCACCAACACATTTCTTAGCCAATCAGACATAAACTGGTTGTGGGCTTCATGACAACACCAAGCATCTATCGATTGAATTTCAAATATTAATTAAAACATGAATTATCTTTATAAACTCTGAAATACCTGCTTTCTCTATCCCTATATCCCTGAATGTGCTGCTATGGTTACGTTCATTTGTTCTTCAAGATGCCCACTTTTTGTAGCAGCCATTGGTATGTTTGCTCAAAAGATAAAGGGCTCTATTGGTTGTTTTGTGACAATTTTTAGTTTAAAACATTACATATTTAAACTGGTCAGACCTCTGGAATACTAAGTGGGGATTCCTTGAACCAATTTGAAATTGTCTTTGTGTAAAGTAAAATAAATTTGAGTCCATGCCCTGTTTCCTTTTTTTCCTTGAGACAAAACAACCCATGGTTGGAGAACAAAATAACTAAATGAAAAATATGCAGGTAGTGTTAAGATGTTTATTGTATAGTATGACCATCAGTAAAAACAACAGTTTTATCAGTGCTCTGATTTACTTCACAGGTGATGATGGACAAGTTACAAACAGTCACAGCTCTGACCTAAAGGTGGCGAAAGGAACCAAAACAACAATTCAACATTTTCCTGTTGTTAGCATTAATTCCTAATGTTTTTCGTATTACCAGACCTATTAGTCCCAATATGTGCACACCTCAGTCAGTCACATTTGATTGGATGATTTATTTGCATATGTATTTGTTGCCAAACAACTCCAGGCACAAGAATAATGAACCAATTAGGTATGGGTGATCCATCAAGTGTGGATTATCCTCGGATTCCAGCAGCAGCGTCTTCTCTCACATCCTGGAAGTGAAGTTCACTCTCCTCACCAAGGACCTGCTCACCTCGGATATAGATCGACAACCTGCACACAGTCAGTGTGTTGGTCAGAAATCACTAAGAGCTGCTTTTACATTTCATTGATACATTAACAATGATTTAAAGTAGAGCATATGGATTCCCCCAAATTAGTATAACCGGCTTAATATATGGAGCACTTTGTAAAAGTTTTCACACCCTGGAACCTTTCCAAATTTAGTCAAGTGACGACCCCAAACCTCCAAGTATATTATTGGAATTTTATTTGATAGACCAGTGAAAAACAGACTTTCTTCTCCAATGCACCATTTTTGTTCTAGTCCTGGTGAATAAAATTTGTCTAGAGGTGCGAAAACTACATGATCCTGTAGTGACGTGCATAAACGTCACTACAGGATCGTGGATAAACAAAGTAGTGCATAATTGTGAAGAGGAAGAAAGAAACTTATACATGTAGGTTTATAAGTGTGCTGCACATTGCATTTCACTTTTATAAAGGAGCTCCGATGAAACCAAAAGTAACACTTTGTGGCCAACATGTGAAGTGCAAAAGTAACCCTACACATGATCCTGAACACACCATTTCCATGGTAGGCCGTGGTGGTGGTGGCAACATAATGCTGTGGGGATGCTGCAGTGCTTTGACACTGGGGCAGAGGTTCCCCCTTCAGCAAGACAACGACCTTAAGCATAAGGCCAGACTTTGAATGGAATGGTTTGGATTCAAAGCATGTCCATGTGTTAGTATGGCCAGACCAATCTCCAGACCTAAATCCAAATGGGTAAAAGTCATTTAAATCTGTAGATGTGCAAAGCTGGTAGTGACATACCCCAAAAGCCTTGCAGCTGGAACTGCAGTGAAATGAGGTTCTACAGAATATTGACTGCTTTTAATTGTCTTGTAATTTGGAAGCTGTGGGTTCGATTCCATTTTTCTTTTGCCACATGCCCCTGCGCAAGGCACTTACACTCAAGTTGCCTACCTATCTGTGTATTGGTGTAAGACTGTGTGCAAGCTTGTGAGTGGAATTGGGTGAATGTGGCTCTAGTGTAAAGAGCTTTGAGTGGTCAGTATGACTGGAAAGGCGCTATATAGGTTCAGTCCATTTACCATTTAGAGGTACTAATACTAATACACCCCACACTTCTCCGATTTTCTATTTAATGAAAAGCCCTTCCATACATTTTCTTCCTCGTTTTAATGCTACATCACTTGTGTTGGTCTACATAAAATCCCAATAAATACGTTAAAATTTTTAACCTGTGAAAGATATGTGATTTAGAAAAGGGGTGTGAATACTTATGCAAGGCACTATAGACTACCTATTTGAACCGAAAAGCATGTTTACTGCCAGGGTTCTGTATAAATATGTACACCCACTTGAGGTGAAAATAGCACTCCTACAACAGACACTCCATCCAGGGTAATAGATACTCCACATTATACTGTCATGGTGTTTCTGAACACAGAATGATTCTGTTCTAACCTACATACAGTATATGTTGTCCCTATAGTGCCTCAGCAGTTTGGGGAGTTCATACTTTTCCTAGTAAATGAAGATGTCCCATATGTGCTACCTGACAAAGCCAAAGCCAGTCGGAGCTCCTCCTTTAGAAGTTCCAGAAGCTCAATGACTCCTTCTTCTCCCTGGTCAAAGACAGGGCATATGCAGAGGTTTAATTAAAAGCCATCTATGACTTTGAGCCAACACTGACAAAAGATTTGTTCTAGGTAGATTAAGTAAGGCTAACATGCATCCAGGGAAGACGCAGTTTTGAAATAGGGAAGGGGTTGTTCACCTGACAGGCAAGCCCCCACAGTACGGGGCGACCGATGAAGACAGCCTTTGCTCCCAGAGCTAAAGCCTTGAGGATGTCCGTCCCTCGCCTCACTCCTCCATCCATGAAGACATCACAACGACCCTGTACGGCCTTCACCACCTCCTCCAACACATCCAGCTACACACAGACACACACACACACACACACACACACACACACACACACATTAAAAAAAGACGATGCTGTGTCAATGCTTTAAGCTTTTGTGGACATTCTGACCAAAACTGGATGGCAGTAGTTTGAAAAATGTTAAAAAGTTTTTATCAAATTTTTTTTAGGCTGACCAGAAGAAAGAAATCTGAGCGCCCACTACAGTCTGACAAATTGGCAATGTCTCAGTTATTTCTCATTGTACCCTTTCTATCAAGTAAAAATAAATATTAGAAATGTCATCTAAATCTTAGTAGCACCTCTTCCACCTCTGGTGGTTTGGTCCAACTCACCCACCACACCACCCACACACACCTCCCCGTTCGGAACACCATCAATTTTGCGAGCCCCCATGTTTGGGACACCAGTATCCCATGACCCCAAGTTCACCCCGGACAGACCCTGACTACAGAGAGCTCAAACAAGTTGCTCATTGTCAGTCACTGGCTACAGATTTCACTTCTGAATGTCTGTCAAGCCAGACTAAACCATGTAGGCCCCTATTTTTAGGATCACTGCCCATGTCCCTTTTATACAGCATTTGTAACGGGCTATTTTGTCCAGCCTAAACCATGTTGTGGATCTAGTAACCCAAAGCCCCAATTGCCCCCAGTTTTTCTCCCGACGCAGATTTCTTTAAAAATTTTAAACCCTTCAACAAGTAAAACTAATAAAGCTTGATATCCTTCTCAATAAAAAGAACATGGCAGCATGCTGTAGGTTTGGAAAGTTCTTCCATGCATCCAAAAAATTTTAACTTTTTCCCCATTATGTTACAGCTTTATTCCAAAATGATTACATTCTCCTTTCCTCATCAAAATATCCCATAATGACAAAGTAAATAAAGCAGTTTGAGAGTATTGCAAATTAAATAAAAATGAAAAAAAAAAGGATCACATAAAAATAAGTGTTTCCTCAGTACTTTGATGGCTGTGTCGATGACTGTACCCCCCATACATGGGTCATGCGCTCCACCGCTGTGCCCCCTTCCAGATATATTTTTTCAGATTTAAGTCCAGGTTCTGGCTGGGCCATTCGAAGACTGCTGCTGAAGCCAGTGCTTTGTTATCTTGGCCATGTGGTTTTCTAGACCAATTCCTACTCTAGAAAAACCCTCCCTGTAGCACAATGCTGCCACTACCCTGTTTCACAGTAGGGATGGTGTTAGCCATGTCATTAGCAATGCTTTTTTTCTCCTTTACCAACTGGGATTCCAGGTCCAAAAGTTCTGTTGTGGTTTCATCAAACCAGAGAACTCCTTTGGTCTGTTTCTCCTCATCTGACCTTCTCTAATGTGTTTTATGGTCAAATCCAAAAGGGTTACCATGTTCATCTGGTCCTTCTACCATAAAGACCTGACTGATTGTGTTACCAACAGTGGACCTTCTGGTTAGATCTCCACAAGAGAACCCTGGAGCTTAGCCTTAGTGACTACTGGCCTCTTGGTCACCTGTCTGACCAAGACCCTTCTTCCATGATTTCGCAGTTTGGTCAGAAGGCCCAGATGTAGGTAGGGTCTGGGTGGTTAAAAACTTCTTACATTTCCCAATGATGCTCTTTGGGGTAATCAACGTTTTTGGGAAAGGATAATTTACCTTTCCCAGATTTGTGCTTAGACACAATCTTTTCTTGGAGGTCCACTTAACATTCCTTTGACTTCTTGGCTTGGTTCCTGTTCTAATATACCGGGTCAGCTGTGAGGCCTTATGTAGACAGGCGTCATCAGTTCCAGATCATGTTTAAGCAGCTGATTTAACCACAGCTGGACTCTAATCAAGATGCAGGAGAATCTAAAGGAAAATCAGTGGAAACGGGATGAAAATGCACTCAATTTTAAGTGTCATGGACAAGGGTGTGAATACCTGTGTGCATTTTTTTTTTTCATTGTTTGTTAAGAAATTTGCAGAACCTTATGTTCCACTGTTTCATTATGGGGTGTTGTGTTTTAAACACTGGAAAGAAATTATTTTGGAACAAGGCTGTGAATACTTTCTGGATGCATTACCTCTACGGCTCAATGCTTGGAGAAACCAAACACAGCAAATCAGTCATTTGACCTTTCAGTGAACTTTATCTCTCCAAACATTGATTCTGCATTCAATGATTGTTGGGACTAAAAGAATGACTAACACAGCATGTATTGTTGTTGTTCACCAGAGGTTCATATTTTGGCACATTAGTGTGAGTGCTGATATTGACAGTGCTTTATGACAAATGGCTTAACGTTAGTGTTTTTGCATGTGTTTACCATTCAGAACGCCTTTTATGATCACAGGTAGGCGTGTGTGCTTCTTCAGCCAGGTGATGTCGTCCCAGCTGAGAGCCGGTTCTATTGCATTAGCAACATAAACAGCCAAACCGCTGTCATTGCCATAGTCGTCCTCGGAGAAGGACAGCGAGGCTGAGGAGAAGTTTGACATTCTAGGAACACACACAGGAATGAGAACCGAGTCATGCAATCTTGGTCCTGATGATGGAATTTGACAGAACCTCACCAGCATCCTGGTTTTGGGTCCTACCTTAAATGCGGGGGCATTTTAAAACGGTTGCGCACATCATCCAACCTTTTTCCCAGGTAAGGTGTATCCACGGTAACAAAGACAGCCTTGTATCCGGCCTTCTCTGCCCGGCGCAGCAATGACAGAGTGAGCTCTCGGTCTTTGTAGATGTAAAGCTGCATCCAGAGGATGCCTCCGGTGTCTGGTGAGGATGTCATTGCTGACATCACTTCCTCTATGCTGGAGGTAGCCCAGGAACTCAGCATCATTGCTGTTCCTACTGCTTTGCATGCTGGAAAGACAAATATTCTCCTGAGGATGATGCTTTTTTTCACACTGCTCTAAGTAAAGCATGTAGCAGGTGTCCATAAAACATCCCTAAGACTTTAGACTCAGATTGTGGAATCCTTTCCTACTGTGTTCCCAGCTTTATATGTTGTGCTTGTTTGTTAACCTCTAGCTGTAGCGGTCTCTCCTGCAGGATGAGCCATTCTCTGCATGGCTGTGGATCCAACACAGAGGGGCATGCTAAGCTTCTGACCCAGCACAGAGACAGACAGATCCACAATGGACACGTCCCTCAGCACACGGGGCATAAGATACCACCTAAATGCACACACACAAACACCTAAGTCATCTGCTGTGTGTGTTGTTCATAAATGTCCATCTCAAAATATACACTCATATTCTTCATTGTTTAATGCAAGACCCCTGAAAAAAAGAGTCAGTACTACACAAGACCCTGAGAAAAGAAGAACAAACATGATACAATCTGAATTCAGCACAGTGAACATTTGCACTTTTAAACATTTTTTTAAATTAAGTAAAATGTATCTAACTAATGAATATTATCTGGTTGGATTAACTCTGAAAAACAAGAAAAAAAATCTGTAATTTACATTTCTAAAAAAGACAATATGTAAATGTGCCTTCAGTTCACTGAGCGATTGCACGTTAAAATAAATTTATACTTTATTGATCTCAGAATGGAGGAGTTCCCCTCTGCATTGAACCCATCCCTTAGGGAACAGTGGCCATTGTGCGGCGCTCGGTGAGCGTTCAGAGGCTAAGGGTCTTGCTCAGGGAACCCAGAGTGGCAGGCCGTGGGATTCGAACCACTAGGCCACAACTCAATCTGAAATGAGTTATTACAGACGGCAGACTGATGGGTAACATCACTCCAACAACAGAACTGTTAGTTGGTAAGACTGTACTGGAGCATAGCAAAATGTTCAGATTGTAAATGGAAATGTCAGGACATAAAACGTAAAGCAATCTGGCTTGAAAACAGGCAAGGCAAAAGAAAAGTTGAATACAAAAAACCGTCAGGAACATGTGAACAGCAGCAGCAGCAAGGTTCCAGAAGGCTGAAGGTGAGTGGTTGGATGACCTGAGTTTCAGTGATCAATCCGGAACCTGCGGGTTAGTGCAGGTCCAAGACAAAAGCACATTTTCACAGAAATTAAAAGGGAACACATTTCCATTATATATTCCTTTAAAAAATAAGTTTAATAAAAGGATCTCTAATGTAACCTGCATGTTTTCCTAAAGCATAAAAATCCAAGAGGTCCTGTGACAATACATGCCCCTCCGACCCCCCCCCCGGTTCTGTAGACGCCTTTGCTCCTGATTTTCCAGAATCCAAATCAAAGTCTTAAGTCAGTTATTCATCTTCAGCCAGTTGTCTCCTCTGACAGGACTGCTACAACCCGTGTTCTATATGGCTCCTCTTGTTCAGCCTCACACTTCTGACAACCATCGAAAATATCCTTTGATCATTAGGTATAATTAGTGTGATTAGTGCATCAAAGAGTTGCACTTCTTGAACTGAATTATGGAAATACATTCATTTTTTTATGTTGAGATCCACCTTTGTGTTCCAGTTACTGTGACAAACCCAAACCTCTACTATTCCATCACCTGAGGCACAGTTTGTTCTCCGCTGATTAAGAACCAACAGTTAAACCTTTAAACTCAAGGACTGATGTGAAGAGACCAACAAGTAACATTTATCCTGCATTCAACAGGAAAATACTTTGGTTGTTTAAGTCAATCGTTTTAAGAATTTCTAGTTTTCACTTAAAAGATGAATTTTGGGGAAAAACAAAAATGGAAATGCAAATGTTTGTCCAAACTTCTCCAGAGCTGGTTTTAAAGTCTTTAAAACTCCCTGAGAACTCTGGAAGTCACAGTAAAAATAAGAAAGCGTGCAGACAGTTAAAAATGTACCAGATCACCTGAGACCTATAACAGCTGCCGTATCATGCTCCACCTTTGCCCCCACGCTGAATCTCTGGGTTCTGCAGAAACCATCAGTTTGTTGTACCTGTTAAAGGCAGAGACATTGTCGGCCAGCGTGGTCTGCCCATCAGCTCCTGAGCGGTAGTAGTCATATACTGCTTTGGGAAGAACCCTCTTGGCTTCTTCCTCAAAATCTGAGACACACACACGCTGCCCAGACATGGCTTCCCTTCCAGCAGCTCCCCGTCAGTCTGATGTGTGGCTGCAGGCTGATCGGCAAATAAGCAAAGCTCCAGTAATCATTAACCTGCCGGAGGCTTCATCGACCCCTCAGGGGTTCTGACACACGTTTCAGCTCTGCAGTTTACACAAGATTACTCATGGTTATGACTTTGGATTAGCTGGGACTTCATATCCTGTGTTTAGATTATTGCATGCTGGTGAAGCGCTGACGGCTGGATGTGATCTTTGAATCCACGGCTGTTGGTTTATTTAACCTAATGAAATTTAAACATGCTTAACGTAATGTCAATATTTATTCCCCAAACAATTTGGTAATGGGCGTAATTTAAAACTGGAGGAGAGGACCACAGTGACAAACACCTTACAGTTCTCAGTTCCACGTTTATTTGGCATCCAACAGAATTCAATAAAAGATTTAAGAATAAACACGTTTCACCATCACCACAAACATAATTTTTCCGATTAAAAATGTAAAAGAGGAAAAGTTGAGATTCATAAATTGCAACAGGCAGCTCAAAAAAAAAAAACAAGGGAAAGAAATCTATTCTTACAGAAAGTTACAAAGCACAGCACAGACTAAAGATCTAGACCGCAGAGAAAATGATCAACTAAGAGGTCCTTGTTTAAGTAACTAACTGCTTTTATTCTTAGATCACCAAAAACTGTGACATGACAGGATGTTTCTGTCTAATCCAAAATAACAGTTCCACTGTGGCAAAAAAGGACTCCACTTAATCCTTTAATCCAAACATGACACTCAGGTGTGTCAGCATCTTCACAGTTCTACCGATCAAAGCCCAGTTTGATTATTGTTTCTCACTTTAGCCACCAGGTGGCTGTCCATGGAGCTCAAGGATTCCTGATCAACCTTTAATTTCATTTTTCATACCTAACTGCATCATCCACTGGCCAATCAGGATCACAATGTTGCTGAGGAAGAAGATTAGAGAAAAGAACAAATGTGGGCATGGAAAAGCCCCATCCATCTGAGACCCCAGTAAAGTCCTCCCCACAGTGTCAGCTGTGCGCTTCAGAGGTGAACGGCTTACTCCTGCTGCATCCCGCCCTCAGACAGACTTCAACAGGCGCAACAGGATTTTTATGGGGAAAACTTGATATAGTGAACTATGCAGGTGGAGGGGGAAGGTATTTCCAAGAGGAGGGTTAGGAGGCATTTCTCCTCCTTCCCCCCTCCCCCTTTCGGCAGTTTTGCCTGACCCAGCTCCTAAAAGGAGGGTGGGTCAGCAGGCTCACTAAGCGTTGCATTAGCCTGAGCGCCAGTGGTTGCAGGGGAGTGTGGTTGCAGCGATGCCACGAGGCTGCTGCCCCAGTTTGGAGATGCCCAGGAGCTTAGGAGGGCGGACTAAGATTCCGCCTCCCATTTTCCTCCCCCTCGGGTGGCCCGGTGCTGCTATTCCGACACCCCAGTCCCGCAGGACTCTGGTGGATCTCCAAGCCTTCGCTGGACCATAGACATGAAGTAGCACAGTGCTCACACCCAGGCTGTCCAGCCCTCATACAGCTGGGCCAGGTTGTCCATGTTGGTAGCCTCTTTGATGACAAAGTCCACCTGCAACAACACAATCAGAATCAGCTTTATATGCCAATTATTGCACACAAACAAGGAATTTGTCTTTTCTCTCTATGAAGACATTTTAAATATAAAAAGAATTGCAGATGGAGACTTTTTATTTTTAATTAGGGCAAAATGATTACAGACAAATTAAAATCTTCTTATAATGGAGGGTCAATGAAAGTATTCATGTTTTCTAATAATTCTTTAGCACTAGGGAATGTTAAGGGGTCAGTGTGCAAACTACTAATCTGTTGACTGGAAGATGGCTGTTTTTAAGCCCTCTTAGTGAATGGTGACCATTTCATCTACCAGTGACTGTGGACTAAAATTCGACAGCTGCTCCAAGTTGCATATTCATGTTCCATAAATGTTTCTACATTTTGTAATGTTACAACCAAACATCACAGTGTATTTATTAAGAGTTCATGTGATGGAGCAACCCAGTAGTGCATGTTTGAGGAAGTGTTTCCAACATAAAACCTGAAAAGTGTGAGGGTAACTGCTGGTTTAAACCCATCCTGAAAGCAGTGTGCTTTGTGCCTTACCTGCTCTGTGACGCTCATCCTCCTGTTGGGATCAATGTCTCTGCCCTCCAGCTTCGCTTTCACCCTCTTCCACACACTGACTGCATACGAGTTCCTCTCCTGCACAGCTGCAACAAAGACAGAGGCTTGTTCAAAACAAAAGTCAGACTGGTTTTAGAGGATGTACTGCCAGAAGTCAACTGCATTGGCAAGAGAGTGGGGATCAGTACCTCGACCCGTTTTGGGGTCTCGTACAGCCCTCTTTGGGCTGGGGTTGAGACCTTTGCTGTTCATCACCAGAGTGCTAGGTGGGGTATCAGTGGGGGTTCCCAGGTTACGAGGCAGTGCTTTGCGTGCATTCTGGGACATGGAGTCTGGCTGTGTTTTCACTCCACTGCATCGAACAGCTAAAACCAAACAACATAGAGATAATGGATAAAAGCCAGAGAGTGGAAGCATCAGCCACCATTAACAATATTAAACGGAGCCTATGGGAAAAGTAGATCTGGTCCACATCATGTCCCAGTTTGAAGTTAATACAACCACAACCTGTCAGCCCAACTATTCTGGACTTAAATCCGAGGTCATCTGTCTGTGCTTGAAGCACCCTGAAACACGATGCTAAATGGCACCAAATCTGCATCAGAAAGTTGCTAAAAATCAAACAAGATATTTGCAATGGCCCAAATTTATCACCTCAGCCTAACTGAAAGACTAAAGCAGCGCTGTATAGAAAAGTGGACCAAAATTCTTAAAAAAAAAACCTGAAAAATGAATTGTTCATGTTTGTTGAATCTGTTTCTGTGAACTGCTGCCTCATACCCTTTTATTGCATACCTGACAGTTTCATTTCTAATGCGCCTTCGTTCATCTGTCCTGTCTTTTGCCTCCCATTATAACTTGCTAGTGTCCAGATTTTGTTCCCTCCCCCCCGAGTCCTGATGCGTCAACCTTCCTCACAGAGTAACGGTACATTTCCTGCACACCTCAAGTTTGTGGATTTTCCAGAAAAACTTGTGACTGTTAAAGTGCCATACCTGCTGCAAAGCTCGTCTGAGCCGAAGAAACAGGACTGGAGCATTCCGCCTCTCTGTCAGTCACCAGTGGGGAGGCAAAGCCCACCAGGCCATTGTAAACACTGTTATAACACAAACAAATCAGTCAGAGATCTGTCAACAGTAGTAGAAGTTAGAGTGTGTGTGCGTGTGTGTACCTCTGGCTCTGTGTGTGCAGCTCCTTCAGGGTAGCAGGAATGTCCTCCAGCAGATCCAACTGCTCCTGGTTGCGGTGCTGTCCACTGGCCTGGACCACAGTAAACAACACGAGCTGGATGTTGTCCTGCCAAGCTTTGTACTCCAACAGGTAGTGACGTACGCTGCCCTCATATGCCACCTCTTCACCATCTGCTAGTGCAGCTTCCTCATCCTGTGTGACACAAACATGTGGTGTCAGAGCCTAGCAACAGTCTTCAAACCACACCTCAATGTGTTTTATCGGGAATTTGTGACAGATCCACACTAAATAAAACATTTCTCAAGTGCATGGAGAATGACACATGGTATTCATCATTTGTTACAAATTAAACTTTCAGATATATGGTGTGCATATGTATTCAGTCCCTTTTAATTCTGAAACACCTAAATAAAATCCAAATCTACCAATCACCTTCAAATGTCACTTAACTTTTACGGTGCGTTCAAACCGAGCGAGATACCAGCGAATTTTTCGCCTCATTTGCGTGCTATCGCTCGGCAGACATTTCGCCAGCAATTTATGTGGCCAACGCACGACAATGCTCCACTCGCTTCACCGCGTCATCAAATAGGAGGAGCTTCTATCTGCTGATTGCCTATCCGCGCTAATAGCACCGTTCGCGTTGCGTCGCTTCGCTCCTGAACCCTTTACATTGGGTTAACATGTAAATCACTTGCTCCCGTCGCGTCATTCGCGTTCGGTCGGAACGCACCATTAAATAGAGCCAAGCTGTGTGTAATTCAATCTGAGTCTAAATGCAGCTGTTCTGTTTCTGGCCTCAGAGGTTTGTTAGAGAACATCAGAGAACAAGAGGCATCATGAAGACCAAGGAACACAGCAGGGAGAACGTTGTGGAGACGTTAGGGTTAGGTTCTAAAACAAAATCCACGCTTTGAACATCTCACAGAGCTCAGTTGAATCCATCATCTGAGCATGGAGAGAGGATGGACCACCTGCAGAGCTACCAAGACATGGATGTCCACCTAAACTGACAGGCTAAGTAAGGAGAGCATCAATCAGAGAGGATGCCAAGAGGCCCATGCTAACTCTGGGGGAGCTGCAGTGATCAACAGCTCAGGCGGGAGAATCTGTTGCAGAACAACTTTTGGCAGGGAACTCCGTATCTGACTACTCTCTGGCTTTTAGTGCAAGTCACTGACTGGATGCAATCTGCTGGGTTTCCTTAGACAGAAAATTTTTTTATCCAATTTGAATAAATAACAGAAATCTGGCTAAAGTGTTCAATAATTAAAATTAATTGTAATGCATGTACCTGACTTTTGTGAAGTGCCTTGAGACGACATGTGCTGTGAATTGGCGCTATATAAATAAACTGAAACTGAAACTTTTGTGAACGAGTGGCAAGAAGAACGCAATAAGAAGTCAAATTTACCAATTTACAAGGGAGCTAGTAAGAGTTGACAGAAAGATTGATGAAACTGAATCCAAGGCAATTCTGAAGGAAAACATGTTAGAGGCAGTAAAAGCATTGAGACTGGGTGGAGGTTCAGCAGGTTCCCTTCCAGCAGGACAGGAATGGTTTAGATCAAAGCATATTCATGTGTTAGAAGGCGCCGTCAAAATTAAGACTTAAAATTCAACTGAGAATCTGCGGCAAGCCTCGAAACTCTATGTTCCCAGACGCTCTCCATCCGATCTGACTGAGGCTGAGATGCTTTAGTCTGTAACTTTACAAAGCTGGTAGAGAGATAGTCCAAATGAGATGCCAATGGAAGTACAGAGAAAGGCGGATCTGCAAGTATAGAGGCTGAATACAAGCACACTTAAAACTTTTTCACCATGCAATAAAGTACACTGAAGTTTGTGGTTGTAAAATGACAAAACGTGAAAAAGTCCAATGGCTATGAATCCTTTCAGGAGGCATGGTGAAATATGCTCAAGCCAACAACTGAGTTGAAAAGTAAGTCAACCGTTTTTCATGCAGCAACATGTATGAGGGATTTCTACTAATGTGCTCCAGTCTGTATGATGGAGGTACCTTAGCCATGGCTCTCAGCAGATGCTTGACGTCAGCCAGCTGGCGATTGTGGTTAGACAGAATGGTCTTAATGGAATCGACCAGCAGCTGCAGTGTCTCTCCACAGGCCTCCAGTTGCTGCTCCCGCTCTTCCTGCTTCCTGCGCTCGATGCCCAGTTCCTCCTCCAGCTGCCTCTGTGCACCGCTCAGCCAATCAGGACTTCCGATTGGCAGGTCTACCACTGGGCCCTGTGGAAATGTGCAGAGTTCTTAATAACGGACAGAAAAATGTGGTTTTGATTTCAAAGCCAAAATGGACTCAAGGTTTTAGATCCATCATTTTAAATGAGTTGCAGCAGAAGCTGGACATAGTGATAAAACTGGAAAAAAACGGTTATCAACCCAAAATCAAAGAAACATTTTAGCATAACACCTCAAGGGAAATGAGCCTAATTTTAGGTAAAAGGGAAAACCCACCAGTCTGTGTAGAAGTTGCAGCTCCAATGGAGAAACTGTGCTGCTGAACTGGGAAGCATATGAGCAGGTTTGCTGGCAGCGCTTCAGCAGCTCAAAAAGAGCTGTATCCATACTGAGCGCCTCAGGGGATCGGGTCCGGAGGCCTTCAAAGTTAAGGATGGTGGAGCATAAGAAGGTGACCTTAAAAAAAGAAGTCAAATGTTAGCATTTTGTTTCATGTGTTCTCTACTTGAATGCTGTCGCATTGAGGGATTCAAGGGACCACATTCCATGATGCTGGAATCACCTACCAAGCGTTACTAGAACCGGGGCATCCCTGTCTATCTTAAGACAACTCTTGAAGCTCTTTAGAGAGCATCTCCTACCCAGTGTTGGGAGTAACGGCGTTAAAAAATAACGGCATTAGTAACTGTGTTACTTTTTCGGTAACAAAGTAATCTAATTCATTCCTTTTCTCATTTCCATAACACCGTTGCGTGTACAATGTGACGCGATGCGTTACTACAACTCAATAAGTGGGGTTTAATAAGAGCACAGCAAGCTGGGGGGGTGAACGGACAAATAGCGGCATATGAAGAAACATGCCAATGGAGGAGAGTCTTGTGAATTCAAAGGCAGCATTCGAAACTTGGAAGCATAGACAATATTACACGTTTGCTGTAGTTAAAGGCAAAAATGTACATGTGATTTGAAGTTATGTCTGGGAACAAAGAAATGATCCCCGTCTGTGACCAGCAACTCCAGCCTAATAAAGCAACCTTCCACAACACTTGTGGCTAACAACCGGAGCCCTGCTGCGGCCAGCGCCAGCTCCAACAATCCTACAGCCTGCAAACAGAAAAGGCTTGATTTGTTCTGGTCAGTAACATCATTTTAGATTCTAAACAGTTACTGAATAGTTACTTTGCCTAGTAACTACTTACTTTGATAGTGCAGTAACTGAGTTACTCAGTAACTTTTTGGAGGAACTAGTAACTATAACTAGTTAGTTTTTAAAGTAACGTTCCCAACACTGCTCCTACCCCATCTACTTTACTTCCCTTGAAGTCTGCACTGTATCTCTACACCATCACTCCTGATAGAACCTGACTAGTGGTCTTCCTTCTAAGAAGCTTATCGTTAGCTTAGATATGACCTTACTAGTAAGTCACTTTTGATCAAAGCGTCTGCTAAATGCAGAAACAAACATCTATCAAGTGTTGTTTAAAATATCAGACAGAGGTGAACAGGGCATGATGACAGAAGCAGTGTTACCTGGCTGGTACGCTGGTTGTCTCTAGCCACCATGGCTCGTCTGTCTCGGATTGTCATCTCAAAGTCCTGCAGGACTGGAGCCAATGCAGGATTGGCTCCACCAGCCCACTTCAAACGCTGCTCAATGCTGGACTCTAGAGAAGCCAGTTTCTCCTGAAAATATGAGTCAAAGGACAATGTTCACGTTGTTCTTTAAAAAACATTTTCCTTCATCAAAAAAGATCTTAGATCTTAGACAAACCATGGCTGCCGCAGAGACTTTGTATTATTATTATTATTATTCAGAATAGAATATCATTCAAAACGTTACTTCAGTAATTTAATTCCGAAAGGAAAAGATATAGATTCATTAGAGTGAAATCCTTAGTTTAAGTGTTTACTTTCGTTACTTTTGATGATTACTGTTTACAGCGAATGAATCCCCTGATCTCAAAGTGATCTGGCCTCTCAGACATACCAACAAAAGTCATCCTGAATGTTGTAAAGTGTCATAAAAGTGCAGCGTCTCAGTAACTCACCAGAAATCAGGTTAAATACAGCAGAAAAACTGCACTGACAGTGTGGGAGCTGCTCCAAACTCGCAATGCAGCGCACCAACTTGCAAACATATGCAGGTATCATGCAGTCTTGGTCTGTGGCTCCCATTAGTAGAAACACAGCTAAAAGGAACTGTAAACTCTTTTATGAGCTTATTAAATCAGCATATATGGTTAGTTTTTTTCTCAGTTCAAGAGGAAGATGAGAGAAACCAGAACCAATATGCAGATGAGCTGAAGGCTACTATCAAAGCAACCTGGTTTCTATTACACCTCAGCAGAACTACAGGCTGATGTCCTCCATGTCACGCTGCATTGATGCAGTAACTCATGCAAAAATGAGCCCTGAGCAAGTACTGAGTGCAGATTTTGTACTATACGTGAACATACTGACTTTTCTCTTTATAGGTCTGTTTTTGCCAAAAACCTGGATCATCGCAAACTATTCATAGCTTCACTGTACCAGGAATTATCAACACTGTTTCTAATCAAGAAGCCACATGTGATGTAATCTCTGTGGCACGTCTGGTTTAGCTACCAATCACTACAGGCACTGACCTGAATGGCAACAATGGCTCCTTCATCCTGACTCAGCCTGTACAGCTTCTTCTTCATGTTGCTGAGGATCACAAGGCGAGGAGCAATGCTGACACTCAGTGGTTGATTGTTGGGACCAAGAACATCCTCATGCTGCCACTAGAGGACACACACACACACACACAAAAACATCAGGTGGAGGCCAGCTATGATGACATTAATAATCTAGTTTGTAACCATTACAGACCCCAAACCTCAGCACTAAGGCAGGATGCCATAAGTGAAGAGCCAGGCCTATTTCAAACAACTCTTTGTTGGCTAAGAAGTAGTAGCTAAGAAATGGCTATAAAGTAAACATCCCAACAGAAGGGGGATATGTAAATATCTGAAAATGGGAGAAGAGGAGTGACATGCAGCAACTGTCTGGGTTCAAACTTGGGACTCAGATGAAAGCAGTTTTCTGTTTGTACCTGAAACATTGCAGTATGCAGCTGGCTCCTCTGTAGACTGGCCTTTGCAGCCTCCAGATTAATGTCCAACCTCCTCAGTAGGTCAACTTTCTTCCAGGCTGTGTCGTAGGAAGAGGCCAGGACTGTGGATCTGTTCAGCAGCAGCTGGGAGACTCGGCCTGATGCCAGACTCTGCTCCACTGCCTTTTTACAAAGCTCATCCAGAGAAACCTGCACAACCAGGATACAGAACAAACCACTGACAGATCTGTGGTGACACCATCTGAAAATTAAATGGTCAGCCCTTCTCACGAACCTAATTAAAGCAAATTGATCATAAAAAAATATCAATTATTTTGCTTGACATTGGAAATCATGCCTATTTATCCATGTTTACTCACCAGGTATGGAAACACATTTGGTGTATTTATTCTCCTCAAGAGAATGAGAGGTGAACCCCATAACATCTGTTTTTCCTCCAAATCCTGCTTCTTGCATACATTCTTGATCTACTATTTAGTGATTTCTTTCTATATGGTTCATATCTATATAATTTTAATCATTCAATAACAACATAAGTATTTCATAAATTACACATTTTAATGACAACACAGCAAAAAAGTGTTGCAGGACAACAAAACCTTTTTTGTGATTGACTTTAAAATATGTTTTCCATTATAGTTTTTCCTTTTGTAAACTAAAGTGATTTTTCTCTCTATATCTCATCAGTACATGGTCCAGTTTACTGGGACTGTGTCTGTAGCAACTCACCAATGACAGCCAGTCTGCTCCAACACCTGCACATGTTGGAGAAGAGACGACTGCAGAACCAACTGGATTATAGAAAGCTAAAGGACCATCTGACTCAGCGCGTACAGCTAAAAACTGCAGTAAATTGGCACCTCTCATGTGTTTTAGCTCTGTGCTGTGCTCTGGTCTGGTGACCAAGACAGTCTCTCCATCAATGTTCTTTCAAAGTGAATGTAAAGATGAAAAAAAACTCACACCACAGATCTGTTACATTGCACATACATGGGAATAAATTCCACATCAATCTCAACCAATGTTAGATTTTGTATAGCTAAGTTTGCATGTTTTCTCCATGCAGATGTTGGTTCTCTCCGGGTCTTCCTCCCACTGTCTAAAAACTTGACTGTTAGGTTAATTGGTCCCTCTTAGTTGCCCCAGGTGTTATCCGTCCTGTGTCTCTCTGTGTTGCCCAGTGATGAACTGGCGACCTCTCCAGGGTGTCCCCAGCCTCTTGCTCAATGACTGCTAGAGATAGGTCGACCCCCATCCCACTGACCCTGCACTGGTAAGCAGGGATAGATGGATGGATTTTGTTTAGCAGCAGCAGAACAAATTATTGCTGTGCCATTTTAATCAAAAGCAATTAAACATTAGTAGACATTTTTATTTACTCGTACTCGTCGTCTTCCGCTTATCCGGAACCGGGTCGCGGGGGCAGCAGACTCAGCAGAGACACCCAGACGTCCCTCTCCCCAGACACCTCCTCCAGCTCCTCCGGGGGGAGCCCAAGGCGTTCCCAGGCCAGCCAGAGTCATAGTCCCTCCAGCGTGTCCTGGGCCGTCCCCTGGGCCTCCTCCCGGTGGGACGTGCCTGGAACACCTCCCGAGGAAGGCGTCCAGGAGGCATCCGGTATAGATGCCCGAGCCACCTCAACTGGCTCCTCTCGATGTGGAGGAGCAGCGGCTCTACTCCGAGCCCCTCCCGAATGGCCGAGCTCCTCACCCTATCTCTAAGGGAGAGCCTGGTCACCCTACGGAGAGGCTCATTTCAGCCGCTTGTATCTGGGATCTCGTTCTTTCGGTCATGACCCAAAGTTCATGGCCATAGGTGAGGGTAGGAAAGTAGACCGACCGGTAAATCGAGAGCTTCGCTTTTCGGCTCAGCTCTCTCTTCACCACAACGAACCGGCACAGCGCCCTCATTACTGCGGCAGCCGCACCGATCCGTCTGTCGATCTCCCGCTCCATTCTTCCCTCACTCATGAACAAGACCCCGAGATACTTGAACTCCTCCACTTGAGGCAGGAATTCCCCTCCAACCTGAAGAGGACAGGCCACCCTTTTCCGGTCGAGGACCATGGCCTCTGACATTTTTATTTATTGATTTATTATCATGAAAACTGTGGTCTTTTAACTCAAGGTTACAACAACCATCTCTTACACATTAACAATGTCACATTATTCCAAGTTCCCCAGTGGATTCTATGTCCTTGTTTTCTGCATCCCAGTAGTCATGGAGATACCAGAAAGTGGCAAATTTAATACAATATTTTGTGATTAAATAGTTTTTAGGACATTCATGGGACCCAACATGGGAAATTTTTTTTTGATTAACTGTAAGGCTGCAATAATAATAATAATAATAATAATAATAATAATAATAATAATAATAACAGTCAACAAGAATGAAAGCTGTTGTAAGCTGAATATACTACCTACCTTGATCTCTGCACCAAAGTCCTTTGCCTCCACCTGAGCCACCACGTCCAGGCCGAGAGCAGAGAGAGTGCTGCAGAGGGCCAGACCAATGGCCTGACTGGGTAGACCCATCAGCATCTGGCGAACAAACTCAGCTGTGAAGGCCTTGATGGGGCGGATCATCTGCTCCTCGCTGATCACCGCTACACCTGACCCTGTGCCACTGGGCCGGCGGTACAGAGGCTTCCCCAAACCAGCAGGTCCATTTGTAGGGATCAGGTCTTCAGCCGGTGGGCAGGTACCTGGCAAGGTAGTAGATTCAATTTAGAAAACAACAAAGACCATCAAACCTGGGAAATCCTCAAGTACAACACAGACCCAATGAGACAATGAATGGAAAGTTCTTTCAACATGTTGCCATCAAGTCTTCCACAGTTAAAATGTCTGCGTAGGTGATGAAGTGAATCTTTAAAAGGCACTATTTTACTGCTGAGAGATTGTTGTAGATAATGAAGTGAGAAACTCTCACCAGACAGAGTTTGAGCAAAGGATGAGCAGAGGAGAAAGAAGTCTCTGATGGTCTGTAGTCTCTTCAGGAAAAACACCTCCTCCAAGAGCTGGCGCTGATTCGGGCTGTCAAAGAAGTTGAGCTGTGTTGCCCGAGCCTCCCTCAGAACATCCACCTTCCTCCAGGACAGTGGCACCTCCAAAGAGCTCAGCTGAGGATGATGAAGAGGAGAAAGGGAACATGAGACAAAGTTGATTTCTTTTAGAAAACATCAGCTTTATGACGTAAAGATGTAACTGGTAGTGCTTTACCAAGTGTGACAAGAAGCTCTGACTCCTTCCAACAATTCCTTTGATATTTTACCCACGTCACAAGTGGAAATGTCTAAACTCCTAGTCTTTAAAAGATGCACCCTGAGAATGAGCATTTCTACGAACATGTGAGCAACCGATTCCTAAGAGTCATTCAGAGAAAATGACAAAACACAGCTGGTATAGTGCATCATTATAAGAACTTTAGCTGGGAAAAACTAACCAACCAGTCTAAATAAGTACATCTGTCTATCAACAGGACAACGATCCTAAACACAGCAGCAAGTCTACAACAGAATGGCTAAGTAAGAAAAGAACCCATAAACTGGCCCAGTCAAAGTCCAGACCTCCACCTCAAAGTGTTAAAACATGTGAAAAAAGGGGCAGGATGGTTTCTTTAGGACTGCACCCACTCTGGTAAATCATGTTTAACTGTTAGCGCTGACAGAGAGTTTAGGATTTCATTCAACTACAGAAGAGGAAAAGCCCATTACTACCTTCTCTGTGAGTTGGCCAAAAGCAGCCTCTAGTTGGGTGAACATGCCATCAAAGGCAACCAACAGCATTTGACCGGCTGACATCTTTGGTGTTTCTTGGCCCTGTCCATCCATGCTGTGAGGCTGGATAAGCTCGGAGTACTGGGCACGCAGCATTCTAAACACAAAAACACAAGACGTTTACACACACTACACTTACTTTGCATCCCTGGCAAATACTGAGGAGCAATCAGTGCAGCGTGTGCTAGGAATGAAACTAAGGAGGAGAGAAGGTGCACCTGGTGATGTGTAGGAAGTGACTTTGCCCATCATGGTCCAAGCCTGTTGTGGCCTGCAGACCATCAGCCAGACCCTGCAGGCTGAGACCGTCTGAGCTCTGCTCCACCAACTGCTCCAGCTCCGCCAACATGGACTCCAGGGTGGGCTCTCCTTTTATCATGCAGCGCAGTGCCTCAGGGAATATAATCTGCCTGAAGTTTGTGTTCAGTTCCTGCATTGAACAATATTACTCATTAATGTAAGAATGGTTCCCACCACAGGTTCTAGGTTCCAGCCGAGTAAGCCTTCCACGTAAACCTACCTGTAGGCAGGTGTAAACAGCGTTGGCCAGGTAAATGGCCTGGGTGGTAGCTGACGGGGCAGGGAGCTCCAGGTCATGAGGTAGGAGCGGACAGCGCTGTAGCAGTGTTGCCAGACCACAGACATTCCCCAGCATACTGCATAACTCCTCCAAAAACCAAGCACCATCCCGAGACGTCAGGTCTATGAGCTGCTCTCCAGCACTGGCTGCTGCACCCTCCATCACCAGGTTACGTCTATTTTTCCCAAAAGGCTTTTTATTAGTGCCTATTATTTCCTCTGCTACACTGAATAAACGTAGTAGTGAGACATTTATCTTTTTGGGTTAGAAACATGAAAAATTTGAAGAATCAAACCTGCAGAGGGTACAGAGGGCAGAGGTGATGACTGCAGCGAGGCTCAGGGATCCTGGCTCTCCGTTCTCCCGCAGGAAGACTGCAATGCAGTTTTCAATCTCCTGCAACTGGTCCTCGCAAGCTGCTACTGTGGTGCCCTCTGCCTTCAGCCGCTCTGCTTGGTGCATCATTCGCTCATTGATCTCAGCCACTTGATGCTGCAAAGTTAACTCCACACTGGACAGAAACTGGGAGGAGGCTGGGAGAGGCTGAGGGGCAAACAGCACTTCATACCTGACAAAGGAGAGAAAGGTACATCTCAGGAGCTGCTTGAGAGCTGGCATGGGAGGTTCTTACTGCACTGGAAATCATTGTGAACATAAAGCAACAAGTTCTTTAAGTTTTGCACAACCACAACACTGATAACAAGCCTGTAATCCTTTGTAGTAAACAAAAACATTTTCTGCAGCCCAAAAAAATGTGTTTATGACTTTAATTTTGATAAGAACCAGAAGTGCAGCATCCAGTAAGTACTTACTGCCTGTAGATGTGCTGACAGTGCTCTACTGTCATGTCTCTCAGCAGCTCCTCTAACCAAGCCTTCCACTGGTGGACTCTGTGGAATAGCAGGGTAGCTCGTGGGTACAGCAAAGCCACTGTGGCATAGCTGTGCAGCTGCTCGAGGCAACTACGCAGGGCAGCCCGGCGTTGCTGCAGCAGGGAGCTCAGCTCTGCTTCCAGGCTCTCACACTGGCTGATGAGGTGGGCCTGGCCTGCATTCTGCAGAAAGGCAGTGGCTGGCACATAGCTTGGAGGACCTATAAATTGTTGGACAACAGAGATTTATTGCATAACCAAGTAAAATAACTATTTGGATCACATTCTATCACAATACTGACCGATATTAAAGGAAATACTTGAACTGCTAAACCACAGACAAAAAGCATACAGCATATTCAAGAGAAAACTTGTTTTAAAGATGTTGAACCCACTTTATATCTACAGTTTCTTTAAAAATTAACCTAATATACAGCAAACAACCCAAAAATATAACGTTACACAAAGCTCAGTTTATTCCATCTCCTCCAGTCATGTCTGCCCAGGGCTTACCAAGATCTATAGGACTGCTTATGTCCTGCAGCAGGCTTGCAAGCTGTGTGGCCTCCAGGCTGGAAAATGCTGCGTGGTACTGGGAGATCCACTGCTCCAGGTCAGCCAGCTTGGCCTGAATAGCCTCCTGCACGGTCCTCTGCTGTGACTGCAGCTGGGTATGTTCAGAGTACCTGCAAACAACAAAGAGGACTGGTTAGAGTTTTTGCTATTTCTATGCATGCAACACATGACCCATCTGTAGCACTCTTCTTTACACACACTGATGAGACCAAAACAAAATACTATTATTAGGACATGAAAACCCTTCTAATGGTACTTATTTATACTGAAGTACAAGCAATAAACAAGTGTTTTTGCTATTATTTGTTATTTAAACCAGAGGTGTGCTGGGAAATAGGGTCGTGACTGAATTAATTATTTCTCTCTAACCCCCAGTCGGTCGTGGCAGATGGCCGCTCACACTGAGCCTGGTTCTGCTGGAGGTTTCTTCCTGTTAAAAGGGAGTTTTTACTCTCCACTGTCGCTACATGCATGCTCAGTATGAGGGATTGCTGCAAAGTCAACGCCAGTGACTGTCCACTGTCTCTACATGCTCATCCAGGAGGAGGGAATGCTGCAAGTCACCGACTGGATGCAATCTGCTGGGTTTCCTTAGATAGAAAAACTTTTTATCCAATTTGAATAAATAACAGAATCTGACTGCACTGTTCAATGATTCGGATTAATTGTAATGCATGTACCTGACTTTTGTGAAGTGCCTTGAGACGACATGTGTTGTGAATTGGCACTATATAAATAAAACTGAATTGAATTTAGTCCATTTTATAAGCTATACCAATGTCAAACTTCAGTAAATTGCACATTTAAAACCAACAGTTAACCAAAGTGCTTCACAATAACCTTCAACCATAAACAAGCATATAATATCAAATGGAATAAAACCTTTGGAAGACCTATTTAGCATCTCATACTCAACCAGTGAAAGGCCAGGGACAAGTTATTTTAATGATTCTCCGCTCTGAATGGTGCGGACATGAAGAGGTAAAGTCTCCACAGTGTTAGAACGGCCACAGTGAACGCTGGATGAGCTCTAATTTATGATTTTGATCTGGGAACATCAAGGAAAAACTGGCTGGTTGAAGGGAGGGCTCTCTAAGCTGTCCGGAGGTTGGGGAGATCACGTAGATAGGATGGGGCTAAAAGTGAGCAATAGATTTTAAAATGACTGCATTGACAGACAGGAAGCTAATGAAGAGGTTTTAAGACTAGAGTTCTGTGTTCAGACTTCTTCGTATCAGTTAAAAGACGAGCTGCAGCGTTCCCAGCGTTTGTAAACGATCTTTGTCAGAGAAATATTAGAAGTGTTGGCAGCGTTTTGGAAGCAAGGGTCTCCAACTCCAATCCTTAAGGCCCGATGACCTGCAACTTTTAGATGCATCTTTGCTTCAACAAACCTAGATCAAATGGTTGGGTCATCGCCAGGAAATAACTGGAATTCGACCACAAGCTGAGAAGGTAATTCAGCCTTTTGATTCAGGTGTATTGGACAAATGACACATCTAAAAGCTGCATGACAATCCGGCCCTTGAGGACTGGCACCAGAGGTTGCGCTAGACCCTTTCATTGTCATTTTGACTGACCGGGTCAAAAAAAATCCTTTTATAATCTATTTTTACCCGTCACTTTATTTTTTTAAATGATAATAATTAAACATTTAATAGCATTTATTTTCATCGAGAGATATCGACTAGAAATAGTCGGGCTCACCTCCACGCACAGCGTGGGCTCTGGAACCCATCTCCTCGAAAGGGGCTGGACTCTCTTCTACTCTGGAGTGGCCCACGGGGAGAGGCGGCGGACTGGTGTGGGTTTGCTTAGCCGTCTCATGTTGGGGTTTACCCCAGTGGATGAGAGGGTCGCATCCCTGCGCCTTCGGGTTGGGGAAAGGTCTCTGACTGTCGTTTAGGCCTACGGGCCAAGCGGTAGTGCGGAGTACACGGCCTTCTTGATGTCCCTGTCAAGGGTTGTTGGATAGTGCCCCTCCCGGGGACTCCATTATTCTGCTGGGGGACTTCAATGCCCACGTGGGACATGACAGTGACACCTGGAGAGGAGTGATCGGGAGGAACGGCCTCCCCGATCTGAATCCGAGTGATGCTTTGTTATTGGACTTCTGTGCTAGTCACGGATTGTCCATAATGAACACCATGTTCAAGCAGAAGGGTGTAGAAGGGTGGCACCAGGACACCCTAGGCAGGAGGTCAATGATCGACTTTGTCGTCGTATCATCAGACCTTCGGCTGCATGTTTTGGACACTCGGGTGAAGAGAGGGGCTGAGCTGTCCACTGATCACCACCTGGTGGTGAGTTGGATCCGCTGGAGGAGGAGAAAGCCGGACAGACTTGGCAGGCCCAAGCGCATAGTGAGGGTCTGCTGGGAACGCCTGGCGGAGCCCTCGACCAGGGATGTATTCAACTCCCACCTCCGGGAGAACTTTGACCAGATTCCGGGGGATGTTGGAGACATAGTGGACCATGTTCTCCGCATCTATTGTCGTTGCTGCTGCCCATAGCTGCGGCCGTAAGGTCTGCGGTACCTGTCGCGGCGGCAATCCCAGAACCCGGTGGTGGACACCGGCAGTAAGGAATGCTGTAGAGCTGAAGAAGGAGTCCTATCGGCTGTGGATGGCTTGTGGGACTCCTGAGGCGGCTGACGGGTACCGTGAGGCCAAGCGTGCTGCGGCCCGGGCTGTGGCAGAGGCAAAAACTCTGGCCTGGGAGGAGTTCGGTGAGGCCATGGAGAAGGCCTACCGGTTGGCCTCGAAGCGATTCTGGCAAACCGTCCAGCGCCTCAGGAGGGGAAAGCAGTGCTTCGCCAACACTGTTTATAGTGGGGGTGGGGAGCTCCTGACCTCGACTGGGGACATTATCGGGCGGTGGAAGGAGTACTTTGAGGATCTCCTCAATTCTGCCATCACGCATTCCCTGGTGGAAACGGAGGCTGGGGACTCGGGGTTGGACTCTTTCATCACCCAGGCTGAAGTCACCGAGGTGGTTAAAAAGCTCCGCGGTGGCAGGGCTTCGGGGGTGGATGAGATCCGCCCTGAGTACCTCAAATCTCTGGATGTTGTGGGGCTGTCATGGTTGACAGTTCTCTTCAACGTTGCGTGGCTGTCGGGGAGAGTGCCTCTGGACTGGCAGACTGGGGGGGAGCTCGGCCATCTGGGGGTGGCTCGGAGTAGAGCCGCTGCTCCTCCACATCGAGAGGAGCCAGTTGAGGTGGCTCGGGCATCTATACCGGATGCCTCCTGGACACCTTCCTCGGGAGGTGTTCCAGGCACGTCCCACCGGGAGGAGGCCCAGGGGACGGCCCAGGACACGCCGGAGGGACTATGACTCTCGGCTGGCCTGGGAACGCCTTGGGCTCCGCCTGGAGGAGCTGGAGGAGGTGTCTGGGGAGAGGGACGTCTGGGTGTCTCTGCTCAGTCTGCTGCCCCCGCGACCCGTCCCGGATAAGCGGAAGACGACGAGTACGAGTACAAGTATTTTCATTACGTTTATTTTCTCCATGTTCGTGCATCCTCGGACAAATTTGTTTCTCTTATTGGCTATTTTACACGTCGCAGAACATTTTTCCATCCTCCCTCCTACGCCAGAAGAACTCCTGCCTTGCTGCCGCTTGCTCGCTCCACAGTTGTTGAGGGCTCACTTGTTCGTTCTTCATCTTCCTCTGCATCAGTTTCTCTTTTATCAACGCCATAGTTATTAAGCTTTTTAAAGAAACTTCGGACACTCTGCTGCCGTGACATTTTTCTGAGTGAAGCCAATGAGGTCATGCGTCAAGTGAGAAAACAGCTAATTAATATGCTCACTTGCCATGAAGTGGTCAGTGGTGTGAATTGCAATCTGTCAAAATGACTGATGGCCTTCAGATTTCTCCGTCACCGTTTAAAAAAACAGTCAAAAACAGAAAATATTCAGTTAACGCGACCCCTTACTGGAACCCATGCTTACAGCAATCAGGATAACTTTAGATGTTAAAAAGCATTCAAAATGTTACCTTCGCAATAATTGTCTGCTTCAAAATACAACTACGACCCTGATTTACAGTTCCTGTTCTCTCACAACACAGCATGAAGTTGCCTCGTCTCCCAATATAATTAACCAATCCAATAAAAAAATGCATTAAAGGTAACAGTCAATTAAAAGCACACACCAACAGCTGCATTCAGTTCACACAAACACCTAATGAGCAATGTTGTTCTGTCTGAGACCTTTGCTCCAGGGTGAGGATCACATGGTCCGGATGGTTCTCAGCCCCCTCCAAGAAGTCCATCTCCTCCTGTAATTTGGCCTGTAGTTTTTCTCCTTGGCACAGCAAGTCTTGGAGGACTAAGTACTCGTCCACAGCTTCTTCCACTTGTGGCAGAACAGCCAGCGTTTCGTCTCTATTCTTAAACCAGTTCACCTGGACACAGTACACATAGAACCTTAGACACCGTTTCGGTGCCCACACTGTGGACAGTTGTCTCACATGTCTTATATTCTGTGTTGTATTTTCATCAACATTTATAGAGCTTCTAGTCTCATCACCAAAGTGTTTCCATCTTCCTCTACCTTACAGCAGATGATTCAAATAATAAAAACCATTTCTGACATTAATATAGGCCATGAAGCCTAGATTAGCCCCACCTTGATCTCAGCCACCCTGGAGGAAAACAGAGAGCGAGTGATGTCCCTCTCCATCTCTCTCTTGCTCTTTTTACTGTCAGCCTGCTGGCCGCCTCCTCCATACACCGCCCCAGCAAAGCCCACCTCCCCGCCAGCGGTCCAGTCCACCAGAGGATCATAGACGAAGGCTTCCAACAAGGTGAGGAGGGTCTCTCTGCCCCTACGCATTATCTGAACCACCTGAAGATACACATCTGATCTCAGCACAGTTTCATCAGCATTATATGAAAGTAAGGTGAAATGTAACGCCGTATTAACCTGTTCACAGGACAGCCTGAAGATACCCTCCACTCCAGTCGCTCCTAGAGCACTCTCAATGTTGTGGGTCATCCTGAAGGGAACCTTTTCTGGCACTCGAAGGCTCTTCCCTAGTAACAAGCAAACATTCATACCAACAGTTTAAAAATCTGGCCCCTCCAGGTAGATTAATAGTGTTTCACTACCAGCTTATCTTAATCACTCGCTGATTTTACGTCAAACTGGCTCAGAGTTTAACTGACCTTTTTCAAAGCATACGTTGTAGTCGATGTGTACCACTTCTCCAGTAGTCATGTCAATCAACACGTTGTCAAGGTGACGATCGCCGAGGCCGATTATGTATCCCACCATGGACATGACAGCAGTGGATCTGGCATATGACTGCAGCACAGAGGAGCAGAGTCAACTCACAAAGCAACTATTTGAATCCATGAATCAGCTGGGGACTGGAATTAGAGGATTTTTCGTGATATTGGAGCTGATTGGTGCTCACGTCAGGAAGGCAAGAAAAACACGTACAGTTTGTTTTCATATCGTCTTACAGTTCTTATAGAGAAACAGAGCTTTACTAATAAACAATAAATCCAATCAGTGCATCTCTATTTTTTTTATAATCATACAGTGTTGGTCTTCTTTAAAAAAATATGATAATTTAATTTGTTTTAATTTAAAAAACAAGTAGAACACAAGAAAACCCAAACAAGGTACCTGTGTGACTCTCCACCACTCGCTGGGTGTGATGCAGGAACACCAGAGCTCCTTTGCCAGCAAGTTGGAAGGTGTAGCTTCCATCAGCTCTTTCAGCACATCCTTCATGACACTGAGAGGCCAGTCGCGACGACTCACATCGAGACTCATCCCCACTGCCTTCAGAGCTGGACCAATGCGGCTGTAGTACAGCTCACTGGGGCGGGGCACTGAAGGGACGGGTTGCGGCTGTGGGAAGGAGTCCTGGGCCTTGTAGGAGAAATTTAAAAATTAGTCCATTTACCTCAAATATAAACAATATGATCATAGCAGTTCTGGAGAAATGGGCTGCAGCAAGGGTAAGGTTATGAACTTCTTATGTTAATTCAAATAAAATAAAGAAATTCTAAATAATTACTAGTCCAGAATGTAAAGATCTGACAATGAACCTTTTACTCCTCACCTCTATGCATAGTTTTAATTTGCAGTAACTTACCTTCTGAGCTTGCAGTACAGCCTCCCTCTGCTGCCAGCGCTTGTAAAGTCCAAAAAGTGGAGTGGCACCATCCACCCACTGGATTAGTCCGGATCGGGTTCCAAGGGGGGTGACAGAGTAGTGGCGAGCATGAAAACGTGGCAGCTCCTGCTGGTTGATCTTGGTAAACATGGTGTTGACGATCGACAAGAACTGCATGATGCGCTCATCCAGATGCAAATCCTCCAGGCCTGAAACCAATTATAATCATTGCTGTTTTATCAACGATGTCTTCAGATGTAAATGAAAACTCATAAAGGTTTATTTTCACCAACCCGCCGTCTCCCAGCTCAACCATAAAAACCATCCTCAAACTCCACCAGACTCTCGCAATAACCTCCTCTGGGAGGGAAGGTGTTAACAATTAATATCAAATTTAGCTAAAAGCATATTATTGGAGATATATTATTTTATACAAAAGGTTGGAGGAGATGTTGCACCAACATCCTGCTGTCAGCTCAAATGTTAATGCAAGCAAGTATTTACGGTTTGATTCTTGATGGTTTTTCAGGGTTTGGATAATTAATTCATTCTGATCTAATCGGATTGATACGACCCAAGGGAGGGAGGTGGGGGTTGGGTGGGGGCGGTTGGCTTACCTAGAATGATGGCAATCAAAGAAGACCAAACGGAGCTAAAATACCCGTGTAAAACTGGAAGAATGAACTAGGAAACATCTAACCTTAAATGGCTTAGAGCGATTGAGATACATGAAAGTATCTGTAGCAGCTGAGGTAAAGTATTACTACACAAAAACAGGATAGATTTAGTTTAGGAAAAACCCTTCTTACCTAAAGCACACTCGGGAATGAATGCTGACAAAACCAAACTCTTACCTGAATCCCTGTGTTACAGGAATGCCTTTACATGTGATATTTTCAGCCCCAAATGACTACTGAGATCTGTTTGCCTACCTTTGAAGAGATATGGGTAGTTGCGGCCATCTGAGCCCAGGAAGAATAGTTTCTTTGGCTTGGTCTTAGTGGGGAGGATGGTGACGGTGTTGCCCACACTTTGTATAGTGACGGCGTCCGAGGCAGATGCCTCACCTGGCAGGGCCATCTCTGTTGTAGTCATGGAGACCAGCCGAGGGCTGATTTCATCCAGATGGAGCAGGTAGCTGGCTCGCTTCTGAGCACGTTGTTGGAGGCTCATCATTATCTGCTCAAAAGATCAGGTGAGTCAAGCTTAACAAGTGTCTCTCATTACACAAAATGTTTCTCATTACCAAAGCATTGAACATGGTGGTAAAAGCAAAGAGACCATCACAAAATAGTATTACTGATGCCAAACATACTAATGGCAATGATTACAGCTGCACTTCTAAACCTGTGAATGTTTCAGGACATTCAGGTGAATTATTACAGGAAAATCTTTGAAGAAAAGAATCCTTTCACCGCGCAGTTATTCACTACTTTGTGTTGGGCTTTCACATAAAATCTGAATGTGTGTAATTGACTTGTATTCGGGCCTTGAGATGACGTGTTGGAAGTTGGTGCAATTTAAATGAACGGAATTAAAATCCCAATCTATAGATGTTTGTGTAACGTGAAAAAATGTCACCTGTTTGAAAGGAAGCCAGCTACTAGCTGGGTTAGCAGGATTGGCTGGGTTTTTCAGGCGCTCCAGGGCAGACTTGATGGCATCACCGTAGGTCTGCTGGAACCATGTTTCATGTGGCGTCTCTGCTGGAGCTGCGGTGATACTACACACGTGATCCAGAGCAAAAACCACAGGCCGCATCAATGCAGAATGCTTCTCACGCATGATGGCAATCTTTTCATCCCTGCAGAACAGCAGAAAACAACACCAGACTGAGAAAGTCCCACTAATAAGGTGCAACAGCTGAAGGAACAGTCTGGGGATAAACGTCAGCATTTAAACTTCAGTCAGTCAGTCAGTAATGTTCTACCGCTTCTTCCATAGTGGAACTTCAACAAAAACTATCTTCATTTTTGTTCTGGTTTCAAGACATTCCATTCTTCTCACCTGCGCAGTGTGTTGTTGTTCTGCACCCTCTTGACCTCGTCCTCCAGCTGCTGGATTCTTCTCAGGACGTGCATGTGTTGCTGCTGCAACACACCGAGCCAAAGCTCGTCCCACAGTAGAGTCACTCTGCGCAGCTCACCCACCAGCTGCTGGACCTACATTCACACACAATCAAGAACTGTCTTAGACCATGCACCTCTTGGCCTTCCATGAACACATGGGCAAAGACCAGCAACTAAGCTCTGGCACATTATTATATTACTATTAAATGACAAAAAGTTTCACATATGTAACAAAGACATTTGGGGACATTGGGGCGGTGCTAAGACTACTAAAAACCCAAGTCCCGAAGTTTACATTACTGAATTCTATAAAAAAATTAAAATAAATGACAACCTTGAATGATCTTAGAACACCGCTACTACTAAAAGCTCACAATCATGTATTAAATACTGGATCCCTCACTACCTCTTGGAGAGAAGCAACAATAGTTGAAATCCATAAGGAGGGTGGGAATCCAACCAAACATCAACCATAAAGACCCATTTCACTCCTGAATGCAGACCTGCGTTCATGAACAACTGTTTCGGCTACATGTGTCATTAAAATCATGACATCTATTATTCATCTGGACCAGATCAGACTCATTATTGGACCATATTGTGGCTACATTTTGTTTTTATTTATGTAATGTTTATTTGATAGGGAGAGGTCAAATAAACATGGGTCATTACCTCAAAAACAATCTGATGCCTACATCACAGTGTTTATAGCCACAGGTGGTTCGCAACACCCGTTCCTAGAAGGGCGGCCAAAAAATTTATTAAACCATCCAAAGGTCGAGAAAGTTTTTTTCAGATCAATTCACTATTGAGGAGGCTCTCTCTCCCCTTACTGTTTGATAGAAGTACAGAACCCTTTGCACAACTAATTAGAGAGGACTATAAGGTAAAATAGAAGTGTGAGTTAACGGAGAACATAAACTCGTTACATATGCCGATGGTGCACTTTCATACCTAAGGGAACCTGCGACTACGTACCTATACCTGACATCTCTCATCACAAAGTATGGTTATGTCTCAGAATGTAAAGTAAATATTTATAATGCTAGTTCCACAGATACAGGATGAGGGACGCCTCAAACAAATAAGTTGCACAGTAGCTTTAAATGGCCAACAGAAGGCATTAAATATTTAAGAATACAAAAGCCATCAAACTACAAACACTTCATCATAAATGTTAATAATGACATAAGCCAACAATCTACAAAAATAACAGAAGTAAATTCCAGGCTTTTCAAGACTATGTAGGAATCATTGAGTCTCTAAACAAACTAGAAGATGAAGAAGTCATAGTTTCATGAGTCAAAATTACTGTTTTTATTTTGTTGTGGGAGCATTTTCCTTTGTGCCAACAGTGCATGGTGGGAACTGTAAAAAAATCTGTTAAAACTCATGACAGTTAAAAATGCGGGACTGTTCTTACTGATCTTTCAGCATGTATCCATTTTAACACAAGAGATAAATGCAAATGCCTGAGATCTGAGGGATAAGAGCTCAGGGAAGAACAATGGAAACATGCTTTAATCCAGGGGTGCCCAGCTCCAGCCCTAGAGAGCAACTATCCTGCAACTTGTAGAAGCATCCCTAAATCAACACCTCATTTGAACATCTGAATTCCCTCATCAGACGTCATTCAGCTCTGCAGAGGTCTGGTCATTTGATCCAGGTGTGTTGGAGAAAAGAAGCATCTGGATGACTGGACTTGGGCACCCCTGCTTTAAGCTGTCTGACACAGAGGCAGATAAATCCCAAGAGTTTCAGTATGAGATTTACTGCTATGCGGTCTCCTACCTGAAGCACCATAGTTGGGTTAGCTAGAGACAGCTTCTCCACTATCTTGCTGTAACAGTCTTGCATCATGGCTTGATCTTGACTGGAACAAGTTGCCATCTCTTCTGTAGCTCCTCCTCCTTCAGTACGTTGCAGTCCCTCCTCCTCGTCCTCCTCCTCTCCGCCCAGGTCCTCTCCCTGCATGCTTCCCAGGAAGGCTGGCAGAGACGGTGGCATTTTGTTCACTGTTAATACATCAATGAGTAGTTCTTTTTGTGATACTACTGCAAATTAACAGTCATAGTGATGATTTGGTGACATTTGTTGAAAGTTATGCAGTTCAAACATAATGCATACGAGTGAAAGAGAGACTTTCAGCAGATAAAAGGAAGGCTGAACATAATACAAAAGAATTGCTATGTATTAACCTTTTGAGCAGTGAACCTCTGTCTTTACTGGAACATGTTGGATCTGAAAATACTAGCAGCCTTTTGGGAAATTTAGTTATGCAAGACACAGGCAAAATGTGGTTTTAGTAATGCTTGCTATGCTAATTGTTATTAAAAAATGATGCTACCCATGCGCACCCACACTTTGATAAGCTTCTTGAAACATTTGTGGTAATATTTCAGTGATTATACATCATAGCGAGACAAGAGAATTGAGACAAGAGAATTGTGGAGACAGGCTCATTTGTCTCACTGCGAAGGAGAATAATACCTGATTTTGAAATCTTTATCCGACGTGCTTTTATCGTGAGAGCGCAACGCAGTGTGATGTCACTGGCTCGCCCCTCCCTTAGCTGCTCTGAGTGTTTGGGAAGCGGGGCAGACAAAGACTGCGCTATCTGCGGCAGTCTGAACAGAGACCTCTGAATGAGCTAAAACTGTCTGTAGGGAATGTTGTCATGAATATGGCTGGTTTATAACGTCTTGTTAGTTTACATTTATACTTAGAAACCAAATCTTTTAAGTTAAGTTATCTTAATCCTGGGATGGGCACATCCATTATTGAACTGCTAACTTCGTCAGTGTTCCCAAGTAACGTCACACCATCCAAAAAATGTTTTGTCATTTCAGCAAAATGCCACCACCAAAGAAAAGACTTAAACAACAGCAGGACTTACTTTGTTTTCTTAAAAAGAGTGACGTCAGTGTAACGGTTACACATCACGAGGTCAACACCTAATCATACTCGGCTATTTATGATGTCTGATATTATATTAGATATTATGTGCAATAATGTCTTATCAGGAGAATGATAGGACATAGAGAGTGAGGAAGTTGAAGCAGTAAAAGGTGGAGAGACGGAGGAAGCTCGAGTGAGCTCTTAAATGATTAGTGATAAAAATATTATTAGAGCCAGGGGGAGCCTCAGGGTGGGGGGTAAGGTTTAAAAATCACATTATTGATAGAATAGATCCAGACAGGAGAACAGGTGAGGACTGATGTCAGGTTGATTTTTTTTAAGATCATTTTTTTGTCATTATTTCGTTAATTCCACAGTACTATAAAAGTTTGGGTTAGGATATGAAGTTATCAGCTACACTGGAACATCCCACAAGTGTTCTGCACATTTATATGGTGAAATGGATTTTTTCCCCCATTTATTTTGAAAATGTTCCTCCATTATCTCTGAAGCTATGTTGTATGTTTAGTGGCTGAAATGGTGCAGCACAAACACAGAAAGTAGAAGACGGTACAGGGCTGGAGGTCTTAAAATAAATTAGTGAACGCTTTTAATTTTGGGGGGAGGTTATTGTCCGAGCTACCGCACCCTGCTGGCGGTCAGACGCCTCAGAGTCTCTCCAGTCCTTGGTCCCCAGAAGCGATCACACTCTATATAACCCTGACTCTTAAAGGAATGACTCTGAAACAGTTTCTAATTTTTAGCACATTTAATCTAAATTGGGCAAAGGAATGATTACAGAGATCAGCGCTGAGGCTCCCATCTTGGACCGTCGCCGTCTGTAGAAGGAAGACGAAGAGCCCCGAAAGAAGTTCACATGTAGTTTTATATCTGGCACTCCAATGCAATGGATGTGCACTCCCTCAGTGTTTATCAGTAGACTATGTGTCACTATTGTGGTGTCTATCTGGTAGGTTGTGTAGTAGCGGGTGTCCAATCCTTGCGGCATCCTAATCCAACCAGTTACTGTCTGTCCCATATCAAACCCAGTGCCCCAGCCACAGGTCATTCATGACAAACCGCAGGCCATTTATCCTTGTAATGTGTGTCGATTAGCATTCTTATCCTATTCTAACAAAAGGGAAACGTTAGAAGTTGAGCTTTATTTTATTATAGTATAAGGGGAAGAAACCGCTATGAGTCATATTAATAAAGGTTATCCTTACATTATACTATTAACAGATTTGACTGTATGAGCCTAAACACATCTGCAAATCAGTTGTCAAAAATCTTTATGTATAAGAAAAGCCTCAACAGATGCAGCTTTTTTATCTTTTGTAAGTCAGATCCTGATACTGTATATTACCATATGTAATGTCGTAATGCCATGCAGGGATATGAAGAGTTTGAGGCATTTTTGACCAATAAAACATGTTAAATAATTTACAGATCTGTAAGGTTTCCAACATGTGTCCCCCCAATGTTTTACTCATTCCCACACCCTTGCACATTACTATTTTTGTGGTCTTCCTTTGTAAAATAAAATGGATATGTTTTCTTTATTCTTGCGTCTCAGATAGTGACGTCATGTATGCGACACGAGGGCACAAGCAAGCAACCACGAGCAACACGTCAGTAACAATGCAGGAAGGAGAAAGATGTGCGTTTTCTAGATGGAAATATTGTCACTACTTTGAGTTTGTGTCAACTATTGGCAAAAGTGGTTGTCATTTTTATGGTAAGGCGGGGGCGGGGTGGAGTTGTCGGCAGCTGCTAAATGTAACTAATAAAATAACTTGTAATCTAACTTAGTTACTTTTAAATTTAGGTAATCAGTATAGTAACTTAGATACTTTTCAAAGGAGCAATCAGTAATCAGATGACTTTTCCAAGGTAACTGTGACAACACTGGTCATAAACAGTGACTGAACTGACTGTCTAACAGTTATTTTACAAGTCATTATGTTTAAGAACAGAAAGCCCCAAACGGTGATGCATACCGAAAACATGGAAACAGATGACTCATCATTCAACTACATTCTTGTCTAGGTGTAAGTTGTTGTGGGGATGTATGGGTCACTTCATTGTGTTAAACAAACTGAAAGTTCAAGTAAATCAAATAATAAGTGTCATTTCATTTTAACTGAGGTGACTCAGAGCTGCCCCCAGAAAGTGGAAACCTGCCTTCAGCAAGAATCAGCTCTTTGACAGCTACAAATGGTAAATGGACTGAATTTATACAGAACTCTTCTATTTATACTAATCACCCAAAGCCCTTTACCCTAGAGACACATTCACCCAATCGCACTCATTAAGGCTCTCACTTCTGAAATCATACCCACAACCTTCAGATTGCAAGACGACTACCCATTACACCTCTGGGAAGTTCTTTCAAGACTCTTTCAGGTGAGCACCTCATGAAGCTCATGGAGAGAATGCTAAGAGAGCAAAGCAGTCATCAAAGCAAAGGGTGGCTATTTGGAAGAATCTAAAACATAAAAAATGTTTAGAGTTATTTCACTCTTTTTCTTTACTATATAATTCCATGTGTGTTCATTCAGTGTCGTTGCCTTTGGTGTGAATCTACAATGTAAATAGTCATGAAAATAAAGAGACCCATTAAGTGAGAACTGTATCTAAAACTTTTGACCAGTAGTGTGTTTCAAAAAGGAAAACTAATAAAACTTTGTAAAAAGTAGCAACCCTGTAAAATGTGAACTCCATGATCATGTTGTCTTTGTTCCTGACTATTGGTAAACCCTGTTTTATGGTGTCAGCTCTAAGTGGGATGTTGCCTCCACTTTCAATATAAATAATTAGGACCAATCAGTTTGGCTAACAAAGATTTATACTAAAGATCTTAAAGCTGAACCAGTAATGGAAGGTCAAAGCTTTACGAAAACTGAAGACTGGCTAAAAAACTGTGATGGGCTCATCTCTATAGCTCACAAGCAATAACATGCAGTAATTTATGTTTAAAGTTGGATACACCACCAAAATAATCTTTTTTTGGATTATTCTACTCTCATGTTTATTGGGCAGAGTAATAGATTTACGGAAAGAAAAACTAGATAAATATGATTAACAGTCCAAAGTCATTTTAAGTTGTGCAATATTGATGTTATAAATTCTATTCAGAGTTATGAATTGATGCTTTTTATGTTATTAATAAATCTGCATTCAGCATTTAGATGTAGTAGCAGTAGATGACTCCTGGGCCAAGATCCTGAAGATTCCAAAGAATCGGAAGCACCATAAGAACAGAGGATGCCAAGAATGATGACAGTCTAAATCAGTTACCATCTAATTACTGCAAAAACAGTTAACTACTACTAACCAGATGCATAAGATTAGCCTTAAAAATCACATAATTAGAATCTACAAAAAGACCTACAAAGATCTAGATAGCTATAAATGATGAATACCTGCATTCTGAGCCTCCCCTCCCAAGGAAAGTGATCCTACAATAGCAGGGTAAAGGATCAGGTGTGGGGAGTCTTGGGCCACTCGACACAGCAGGCTGCATATACTCTGCCGGATGTAAGCCTCTGGATGGTTGAGGCGCGAAAACAGTTGGGGGATGATGCCTAAGGGAGGGAAAAATCATAAAAATATGAAAGTCAGAAGAAAGGTTGAGAAGAAAACATATCAGCCTCTCTGCATGCAGTGATATAAAAAAAGTAAAAAAATCAATTTCTTTAGAAACATACGCCTCCAGGGGGCAGTGGGAGTTGAAGCCAAGCCCAGCTCCAGCCCTTCTCTCAGTTCACCAGCATGCTTCACCAGAAGCCGAAGAAGACGCAGGGTTGCCATGACAATAACATCATCATTGCTCTGTTTGCCATTGTGACAGGACAACAGGAGCTTTGGGTCATCCTCATCAACAAGCACCTAAAAAAACAAAAACAGACTGAGCCACTGAGGAAAACTGACTGAACAGAACCAGGTCCCAGCTCCAACACAGGAACCTTCACTGTGCTGCAGAATACGATCTTCACTTCTCACCTGTCCTGCATTAAGTTTGAGGAAGGTGAAATAGGCATGGCAGGAGACGCGATACAGGCCGAAGATCCGGTCCACTACTCGTCTCCAAACCCGAATAAGACCGTCTGTGACGAGCTGGCCCGCTTCTCCGAGCCAGGGGCATGAGCTGGTGAGCTGCCGCCATATCACATCCACCATGTCATCCTCATCGTCCTCCTGCTGTAGAGCCATGTCCTCATCCTGCCATACAGCAAAACAATTGACACAGAGTTGGGACTGAAATACAGATGAGGTTCTAGATAATAAAAAGCCTCCTGCAACAGAGGTGACGAGAACACAGCTGCATTCAGCCATCTCATACAAATACTTATAAGAGAATTCTTGTTGCACTTGAATGTTTACAGCACCAGACTGGATTATAGCATTTGGTTCTCAAAGTTAAAAATCAGGTTATGATTCCACTTGCAGTCTAGCTTTTGTGGAGCAAACATTTGCAATCTGACAGGAAAAAAAATGTTCAGACTATTAAATGTTTTTATGAACACAAAGAGCAGAAAGGGGGAAGAAAATTCACTGTTCAAGGTGTAAATGTTGTCTGGCTTCAGCATCAACAGTTTGTAAGGTGATGTCATGTAATGTGGGTTAGGTCAGGAACCAACATGTAGACAGAAACAGGGAATGAGCATTGTAATGTTATAATAATATTGAAAAGCTTGCAAAGCAGTAAAAGAAGAACAGGACATGGAGCACTGGTAGAAAAACAGGCAGGATAATGGGGAGGAAAACGGAGGACCAGGCTGACAAACGGGTAATAACGGGCATTTTTATGGGAAGTGCAACGGGAGGATCCAGCCAGGAGCAATAACCAACAATGAGCCTAAATACTTGGGGAAGTGTGGAGAAGACATTGGATGCTGGTGTTAATCAGGAGATAATGTGGAGCAGCTGAGGCAAAAAGGTAATCAGGGGAGACTGAGGGAGGGAGACTAATTAACACAGAGAAGCTTAACTAAGACACAAAGAAACACTAAACCAAGGGGAGAAGACAAAGGGAATAAACTAGAATACACAGAAAACGGAACGCAACAAATAAAAAACCAAACCTAAAGTAATGGACTAATATAGCAAGACATTAGTGAACACAAAGGAATGAACTAAATATGGCAGGACTATATAGAACATAATAAACCACAGGGTAATGATGAAAACACAAAAGAAACCCAGACACCTATGGAATATAACAGGTTCTTTAAAACCTATACCTCTACTGTGTATTGTAAGCTGATGAATTCAGTTAAGAGGTTGCTTATCAATATGGGGCTGCATTTTATTACTTAAATCCACTTGACAGGGAAAGACTTGTCTAAATGGTAGAAACAACATTTTCAACTTCAAGTAAAAATCCGCTGAAGACGCATACCTGAAAAAACACAAAGCATCGACAGTGCAACACGATCCAAACCACACAAGCAACCTTTTACTTGAAAGCCCAGACTCTGCTAGCCACAAGACAGTAGTGGCTAGCATGAATAAAACATTTGAATTTTAATTTAATTGGAAAGGAAAATAATTCACCTCAGACTGACATTAAATTGCTTAATTATTGGTGAAATATGAGACTAATTTAACTTTTAACTTATATGGTAGTTAGTCCACTACACCAACAATGCTGATGCCAGATAAGGAGAGCATAAAGAATATTTCGTCTACCCAAATCAATGCATTTGTGTAACTTCAATGTCACTTCTTTTGACTTTTTGTTTTCCCGTCAGTGTGGTAGTAAAAAAACAAAACTGCTTTACCTGTATACCAGTTGGGCGACACATGGCCTGCCCCAGAATGCTGAAGATGGTGTCCTTATCTTCTTCACTGGTGGTTGCTGGGAGCAGCTCCTCTATATCCTTCTTTTCCCCTGGAAGGAGTGGCAAACCCTCCCCTTGGCTGATGAGAAAAAAAGTCCACTCAGAACTGAATATTTTTACAATTCATGTAACTCTGCTGATTACAGTAGAAGACTCCAATTTAGAATAGTAGAAACCTTTTTGGCTCCAGGAAACACACAAAAAATGACGTTGAACACTGACTCACACCTTTTAATAAATACACTCGCTCCAGACAGTGATATTCTAATCTTATGAAGGATTCCCTGTTATCTAGAAAGCTGAATCTGTTATACCTAATGGCTATCTAATGTAGACGTGGCAAAAATTCTGACTAATGTGTTCTAAGTCAGAGACAGAAAGAAAAGGAGAAAGGAAGGAGATGGACACCATGAAGCACCAGCTGAGAGACACCAACCAAGAACTGTCCCCAATCAAGTCTACAAAGAAGACTGATCCCCTTGTATAAAATTCAGTTGCCTTGTTTTTATTCACTGGGACGCTTTTCACTCTTTTACCAGGATGGTTTTTAAAGCAGTTCTAAATTTCAAGAGAGAAATGGCAAACATCCAACAACATTCCAGCCTCAGAGAGAACTCCCTGGGCAGAAAGCAACTGTGCAAGCTCCTGCTGGCATTCCTGTCTGGCCAAGAGACGAGGCCTGACAGAACCTGGAGCAGAAACTCAAAGTGGTTCCCTGAAATTCAACAACGTCTGACCCAATATGAAGGTTCTCCCTGCCCTACGGTATGGCTGTTTTTGACACTTAGCTTTCAGGCCTTCATCTTTTGGGATGAAGTCGGGCCTTTAGAAAACCAAGTTATGTGTGTAAATTTTGAGTTTGCCTTTCCAGTGAGAGAGAATCCATAAATTAGTACGATTTTTGTGAGCTTTAAAAAACCTAAATGTTTATTTTCCAACTTTTGCAGAATTCATGTTTGGTTGCAGTGCAGCTGGAGACAAAAAACTTTGGATGTTGTGCATTACAACAATAAACTCTACCTTAATTTGCTTTGTCTCCTCCAGGAAAACACTTGTGAACTTATTATTTTGTAAATAAATGACCAAAGTTCCCTTCGCTGCCACCATTCTCCAGTCTTGTTGTAGTCTGACTCTAATGGTTGCAGCAGCATGTTAGAGTGACATTTGCGCCCGCGCCTCTAAGACGCCAGGGGTGTGACTTTCATTGACAGATATCGTGAATTGATCAGACTGGATGAAGAAAGACACCAAAAGAGCAAATAAAAAATTAAAAAATGGAACGGGAATAGTGAAAATCAAAAGTCAGACACATTTTATGAGTGAACAGATGTGATACTTTTTTATTTTGTAATTTATGTTTACTGTGTCTATACATTTTTTATAGACACATTAAGTTTGACAGGGGTGCTGCCCTAGCGGTTAAATTTACAATTAAAGTAACCCTAACCCCTCTGGCTCTCAGAAAAAATATATTGTCATAATATATTGCTCTCATTCTTTCATGCAATTGAAAAGAATAAATTAA
Organism: Crenichthys baileyi; assembly: GCA_036173005.1. Lineage (NCBI taxonomy): Eukaryota > Metazoa > Chordata > Actinopteri > Cyprinodontiformes > Goodeidae > Crenichthys > Crenichthys baileyi. Next base: position 296,330 of record JAHHUM010000646.1, read on the forward strand.
CCCAGACATTTAAAAGATGTGACTGATATAATTTCAAACACTCTGGTGCAATTCATTCATGATATGCAAGTTTTAATAGTGAAGCATTTATCCAACCTATTCCACTTCACTACAACATGAGGACACGGGTTAATCTTTAGAACAGTTCACTAACCTGGCGTTATCCACCACCTTCCTGCCCCAGCGGTAAGCCCAGCTGGCCAGAGCTGCCCAGGACTTGGCCATTTCTGGAGCCAGGCTGGTGGACAGCTGGTAGAGCTGGCCCAAAACAAAGTCTGGTTCTCCCACTCCTACATTCACTGGAAAGATTAAATAAATGGAATAAGACCACCAAAATAATGTGGTTCCTATCTGATTTTTAAATGCAAACAGATACATAAAACTAAATCATATTACTGTGGGTTTTGTAGATGTTTTAAAATTACAATCAGTAAAATGTTTGGACATTAATGAGTTAGTCAATAAAAATCTGTGAACTCATTTTATATCTGCTTCTCAACACTTGTAATACTGTGTCTTAGTATTCTAACTTTACCTGATGTTACTGCAGTGATGTGGGGAACGTTCAGATCTTCCAGAGGAAGCCCCAGCAGGTCAGCAACATTTCGACTCAGAGGCGACATGTTGCTTAAAGCAGATGAGTTTATAGCTCCCGACTTCTTTACAACCTAAAACAGATAAGTCTGTCTTATTAATGTCGCTAAACATCACATTTAATATAGCAAAAGGACATCATTACTGTAAATACAATATATTTATGTAACAATGTGAAAGCAGCCAACTACGTCTTTAAGGCTCTAAACAGAATCCCAAAACATCATTACTTGATGTGAGGTTTTATATGTCAAAGCAATACATGCCTGTTTAAGCTGAGGTGTCATGTCCTTCCAGTCAGCCAACAGCCATTTGCAGAGGGTCAGCAAAGAACGGCAGGCTGCACCTTCATTCTTCCCCAGCTGGCAGTAGGACAGAGCTGCCCTGCTCAGCATCTCCATGGCTGCCATCGACTGGCCTGTGGACAATAAACACTTACTTACAGGAAACTGAGGACGGAGCAAAGCCATCTGTAAATAGTCCATCTTTGCATAGAACCATAAAAAAATTTAAAAACTTGGATGATTCTTCCTCCAAGATAAAAGGCAAGACAACAGATTTAAATGTGTTTTGAAAAAATGCATTATGTAACACCTGGGTGTTCAGTCTGTTAAGATGGTCATCGACCGCTCATGTTAATCTCCTAATCCGTCAATTCAGGCAGACACAATGTAAATGCAGGGGACCACTGTTTACCAGTTATGCGGTGAGTCAGCGAGGTATTCTAGGTGGTCTAACGACGGAGCCGTCGCTGGTCATAGACATTCCATAACAAACTGCCACCAGGAGGCTAAAGCAAAGATGTATCTAAAAGCTCAACAGCAGCCTTAGAGGACTCCAGTTTGACACCTGTGTGTTCAGCTAACAATCACAATACTTGGAACCATACAGACAGATAATTGGCAGATTCTTCCAAGTGGTCAAAGCAGGCCTACTGTGTGGTTGTGCTGTCAGTTTACCACAGTTCTGCTACATTCAAGCATTGGCCGGGTAGAGAAGGCCCAACTATGAGGGGCACGGCTTGCTAATGCTGTGTAGGTGAACACATATGCAAGACCGGACAATAACATTTTGCAACTGAGAAACGGATTGTGGAAAAAGCTGTTCAGGAAGCCTGGAGAAGTATTGCTCCTTAATACCGCCTAAAATGTGCTTTGTAGGTTATATCACTAGACACAGATGTAAGAAACATACCAGCACCAAAGTCCATTAATATGTGTTGTACTGAAAGAGCAGCAGATGCACACCTTTTAGGATGACCATCCCACATATAACCCTTTGAGAAATGTCAGTCTGTTGTCCGACCTGCCCACACCACAGAAACAGCATTGATGGAAGTAACCTATGAACTTGTGATGGCAGCAGCTACAGGCTCTCCAGCAGCTGAACTCACCAGCACCGCCCTCAACTCTTCAGACAGAACACTGCACATTTCTATAAGTATTGCATAAATCCCAATATTCCAGTATCATACAATTACACAAGGAGTTCCCTAAAGGTGTGTTCTTGGACCCATTCCAATGATTCTATATATTCTCCTCCTTGTTAATGTCATCCACCATCATGGGATTTTATTTCAGTGCTATGCAGATGACACAACTTTATAAACAATGAAGCAGCTACTTCATATCGATCATCATCTTCTCCATCTGTCTGGAAGAGATAAAGGTAGAGATTAAGCCCATTTCTCTATCTTAAACATCACTGAGGTGATCCTAGTCGCAGTCATGTTTCAGCCAGAATGAGCTTTAACAGATTTACGATTCCCCTCTCCTGGTCAGTCACCAAGCTGGGAGTAAGGTTTGTCATGATGAGAGTGCGAAAACACCAACACCTACTCAACTCTCCCCCTTCTGCTAGGATTGAGAAGATCTACTGTCCACTTTCAAACCACACCCTTTGGTTTAGACAATCTAACCGCTTCTTGCCCCCTGGGACAAAGCTATGCACTATGGGTAATGGGCTTTCTGTGCTACTGCCTGAGGAACTGTCTAGCTGTCACCCCGCAGGGACCACAGTCTAAGGACAGTTTTTACTATGGTCTTAAACCTTTTTAATCTATTTTTTTATGTCTATTCATTTAACCTTAAAATGCAATCTAAACTGTGTTTTACGCCTCTCATTGTAAGGCTTTGTAGCACATTGTTTTCTTTAAAAATACATAATAAATAAATTATATTGTATTGTGAAAGTTTTCTATGCCATGAGAACAAAACAAGCTCTCACCATACTACGGGGAGAAAGTATACAGACTCTCAGAAAAAAAACAAACCTAAAAACACCAAACATTTCCAGTAGATGTGGAACAAATAAACTGGAGAACGGAGGAAATAGTAGTGCAAAGTGTTGAGCTCCTTACCTGCAGTTCTAAGCACTTTGGCCTTTTCTATCTGAACCTCTGGTCCCCATTTCTCCCCCACAGTGCCCTCCAAAGAGAGCCGCTTAAAGGTCTGACACAGATCATCTTCCTGCTTCTCTTCCTGGGTCCCATCACTGCACTGGCTAAGAAGGCGAGATGCTAGAGCAATGTTGCCTTTTTTCCGGGCAAATTTGGCAGCAGTTAGACAAAGCTCTAAAAGATGGCCATCTATGGAGGAGGAGTAGCCTAGACGAGATGGAAGGTAGCAAAACAAGAAATCAATGATGGTTCTGTGCAATAAATTGAAATTTATAGCATTATGATATATCCTATTATTATAAATCAGGTATAGTCATAATATCAATTCAGCTATCCTGTTGAATGATTACCTTTTTGGAGTTTTTGGAGCAGTTGTCTTTGGAATGTGGAATATCTTAGTGCTTGGAGGAAAAGCTGGACATCTTGTTGTTTACAAGAGTTTAACGCCTCACTGCTAAGAGGAATCACACAATCCTGCAAATGAAACAAAGTATGCGTAAAGAAATGTGTTTTTTTCAAAGTGCAGTTCATTCTAGTTCTTGCTTGTGCTTACATCTTGGCCTGTGAGGGTGTTTTCCAGAGCGGTGGTGACGTGGAGCTGCAGCGTGGATAGCGTGGGCAAGCTGTCTGAAAGAGTGAGGGTGGACAGGCGAAGAGGACCCAAGCAGATCCTTCCTGTCTGTTTCAAGCATCGCACCAATGTACTGCAGCATCACATGAAATCGGTTAATAACAGACTGCTGTTTGTCAGAATACAACATTATGATGTGAACAACAGATTTAAATCACATCAAAACATAACAATTTAAGTTGCTGGTACCGAAAAACACACACATACAGCTGCAGAATGAAGCTGTGGGTTGTGGAGACCTTAATAAAATGGCAGCATTGGATATTCACAGCAAATGTTTCAGGACAGAGGGAGCATGCTTACTCTGGATTGGATGTGTTCCTCTGCTCCTGACTGGCTCTAGCCATGGCACTAACGGCACTGCGAAGCAGCTGCACCTCGATGGCTCTCTGCAGCTCAGCTGGATCTGGACTCATGGAAGGCAAAAGCCTCTTCAGATCTGAACATACATACATGCATGCATTAAATCACATCTGATTTCAGGTTCATTAGGGAGTGTTTAAAGGTCTAGTTTTAGGTGCTTATTGTGTTTGGTTGGTATATTCCAGCCTTACCAAGTTTGTCCTTGTTGCTACCAAGAGCGCTGTAGTCTTCTCCAGGCAGCAGCTCCAGCTGTGTCCCACACTCTGTCAGATCTCCCTCCTCAAAGCGGCATAGAGCCTGGATGTAGTTGAAATCTGTCCTGAGATTGATGCTGACTGGATTGGTAGAGTTCTGTTTGAGGGCGCTGGCCGTGGCCTGCCACTCTCTGACTGAGGCCCAGTCACAGAGTGCAACATAACACTGACAGGCCTTGTTGGCCAGAAGGTTGATCACCTCAGGGGAGCACTCACTGGACTTTAGCAGCACTGTCTTCCTGCTGTCACCTTTTCAGAAGGACAACAACATTTCAGGTGGTTAAGGATTCTCATGCTAAAAACACACCAATAAAAATAAAACAGACAGTTTTGTCTATACAAAGAAAGCTTTGTCTTTCGTTCAACTTGATTCTAAGAAGGATTTTTCCACAAAGCAGTTTCAGTGCTTAACTGGAGCTACCATTTGCACTTGTTTCCAAGGCCGCAAGCACAGACTTATACACCGAAAAACTGGTGCTACCTCAGCTGCAAGTCTTAGCTGGGCTAGTAGATAGAACTACAATTATTAGTAGCCTGCAAACAAATGTATATATTTAAAAAAATCTCCACTGAGTGCAAAGTGTACTGGAGTCAAAATCCTTGTTTGTCTGTACAAACTTGGCAATAAAGCTGATTCTGATTGTAAAATATCAGCTGGTCTCTGGAAATGGAAGATGATCAGTTCGACTGGCATGGCCACCGATTGGCCTGTTAGAAACACAAAAAAACAAGCCACCGCAGCTAAGAGGCTAGTTTGGCCAAATTACAATAGTCAGTTAATATTGTTGACATATCTATTTTTAACATCAGTGAAACGTTTAATAGGAAGCACTAAAACTGTAAAAAGCTACTAACGGTTTTCCATGTTGTATCAATGAGACATTGGTTGAGACAAAGAGTGATAACAGAAAGGCTGAACAAATGAGAGCAGGTTTGCTCTGTTTTATTACTTTGAGCTCCAACCCTCCATCTGTGATGGAACATGCCGTCTCTTCTGGACCTCTCTGACAAGAACATGTCTGTATTCATATCATTTGTATAACTTAGTGGAACTAAAGTGTATAATATTCCACTTTCACTAAACCTCATAGAGGGTGAAACACTAGTTTATACACTCAGAAGAGAAGAAGGAACAAACAGAATCTGTTTCACTAGGAACTAAACGCACTGGTTTGCTTCTTGACACAGTAATGATCCAAACAGAGAAACAGCAGATAATTCCACTTTATTTCTTAAAAACAAACATTGTTGTTTTTCTTCTTCGTCCTCATCTTAACTGTAATCCACTGTATCTTCTGTGTGTTTGGTGTAAGGCCGAAAAGATTCCTCCAATAACTCGAGTACCTCGATTTATAAAATTCATAATCATGGGCCTCGAGGCTTCGTTAAATTATATCTTACTATTCAGTGCAATGCGTTCCGCCCAGATAGGTATTACTGTTGCGGAAATCTCTCACTTCCACCAATGAGCTGTTGACCAGAGCAGATGCATGGACGCTAAGGGAAATTAGCAGCTATGGAGGAAGAAGACGCGGAGAAAGACGTGCCGAAGTGTGGGATCACTTTAAACTAAACAGAAAAGAAAACACAGTGCAGTGCGTGCACTACAAGATGGATTTGGCATATCATAACAGCGCGTCCTTGATGCTGCAACACCTCAGCAAGAAACATCCACTGCATACATCGGAAACATCCGATGTATGCGATGTATTATTTTCTCTTGGCAATCTGTGATCGTGGATGCAGCATCTGGCATGTACATATGCATGCGCAAGGAAATACATTTAGGCAAACGTTATGTACTCGCTGATTAAGAGTAACAACATTATTCGTAGTGGCTACCTGGCAAGAAGAACAGAACACGAAGCACTACTGCCAGTGTCCGACGTAACTGAAGATAAAAGCACAGCAACAGATGAACGGCTTGACCTAAAAACCGTTTATTTGTTGATGTGCTTCAGCCTTCATTTATGAGATACTTGGAGCAAATGTTGCTAGTTAAAAAATTGTTTTAGTCATTAGCATGGTTTTCCTTTTTTATGGCTGGCACCAAACGTCTGCTTTAGAATCTGTCGTTCGCCTTTATATTCTATAAGTGTAGTATTTGTTTACAGCTCACAGTCAAAATAAAATTTTTGTAAACACTGGACCAACATAATAATAATATAGTCTTAATTAAAACATGAATAAACGTTTGCTATTTACAATAACTCAACAAAACTCAGCTCTTTGTAGCAAAGTTTCTAAACTCGAACCTATTTACTTACCCAACAGCTAACATTACAAAACTAAATGTGATCTTTGTAATCTGTAAAAACAATATGCAAGATTTATAAACATATAAACAAATATTCCTAAAAAAATGAAGTAATTGAAGCTTAAAATGCATTAATCACTTATTTACTTTTACTGCAGTAGGGTCATCAGTAGAGGTCAACTATGCCTTCACAAAATTAAATAAATAATAAATAAATAAAAAGTTTGTTCATTTAGTGTAACATCTGTAAAAGGCAGTCAGTGTTTACTAATATGCCTCAATTTGAGTTAGCTATTTAATGTTTAAGTTGATGTGAGATGTTTTATTTCTCATCTGTTTTTGCACTTAATATAATACATTTTTTTTATATTTCAGACTTAAAACTAAAGGTGATGTTTGAATCTTATTGCATTTTAAGCAATAAAATGTTTTTTAAAAACGAATTAAATTTTTACTTGCATTTTCTTTTTCATATATTTCTATCTTCAATTGCTACAGCAAAACAGAATTTTTATTCGATTACTCTATTAATCATGAGAATAAATCAATAGAATACTGGATTACTAAAATAATCGTTTACAACAGCCGTAGTTTGGTGCCACTCTTTAAATGATAGTATTGTTGTCATGGTCCGCACGCACAGTCCTCGCAGTCATAAAAACCTGCGCAGCACACATGCGTCCACAGAGAGTCCTAACGGATCCTAATGGGCCGGTTGAGATGACAATATTTACGCCACCCAGGCTTTGTGTTTAAGTGGACAGTAGAGCAGGCTGGGAGGTATGAAGTAGGCCCAGTCCTGCATTACAGCTACAGTACATGAATGAATAAATGACTTACAAAACCATAACACATTTAATAGACAACATTATGCAAACAACTGTCATATCTTGAATGGATCTTGTAGATAAATATGAAATGTTTCATGATACGGCAGTTTTTTTGTTCTCTGCCAAGCTTTTGACACAGTAAGCCTCATTTATGCCTTCATTTAGCAGCTGATGCAAGAGAATTAGGCCACGATGAACGTCCTCTTGGTGTCTATACTTTAGTTTTGGCATATTTGAAGCGCTGCAGTTCATATTTTAAACAGTAGAGGGGGCTGTAGATAAAACCTGCCTGCACTCAACTAGTAGCAGAGGAAAGGTAACAAGGATGGCAATTTCTTATACGCTACTAAGCTAACAGGCTACGATTGTTGCATAAATAGAATTGTGAGCAACCAGCCACCACCCCCAAGTTCACTTATGGCGCGAGAGGCCATTTTTGAGCACAGCAAATATAAACCAGGTAGATTATGTTGTATTATTATCCAAGGTTGATCCAATATAAATTTCCCACAGATACCATTAGCTGGTTAAAATGCTAGCTACTTGGGCGTCCTCAATGTTTCTGCCTTCTTTTAGCTTGAGTTCAGTCATAACTTGGATTCATCTCTGTTTTGTTTAGGTGTTCCTTTTTAAAGTTGCCCTACAGAACATTGTTTTGTGCACTTATGCTCCTTTTCCATTGCCTCGTTTTGGGCGGTGCGGCTCCACTCAAATTGGCCTCTCTACTCGGCACAGTACCTGTTGTGCTTCCACCGACCCGCTGATAGCTGGAGCCATGGCGCCCCATGAAGCCCCGCCTCCAGCTGGCAGTGTACTGAGTGTGCTGTCCTGCAATTAACTACTGTGTGATAATGTTGCATTAAAGTAGCTTATCTGCATGAAAGATAAATAAAAAAATAAATAAATAGAAAAATACATAAACAGTTACTAATAATGTTTGTTACCATTGACAGACTCCCGAACATGATTACTTCATCCTCAGCAAGTGAGACAGCATTGAAGGAATCTGCAGAACCTGATCTGTGTTTGGACTGTTTTGATCCTGTGGAGCTTCCTGAGTTATAATATTAGCTTCATCTAAACCTTCAACTTGTATGTTAGACCCAATCCCAACCAAATTATTTAAGGAAGTGTTCCCTCTGATTACCAGCCCCATTTTAGATATGATTAATCTATCCTTAGTAAATGGGTATTACCAAAGTCTATTTAAGGTAGCTGTAGATTAAACCTTTAATTAAGAAACCTTCGGCGTTGATCGAGATGACTTAATAAATTACAGACCTATTCCAATCTTCCATTCTTATCTAAAATTCTTGAGAAAATAGTTGCTAACAAAATGTGTGAGCCTTTTACACAGCAATGACCTGTTTGAAGAGTTTCAGTCAGGTTTCAGAGCTCATCATTAGCACTGAAACAGCTCTGCTGAAAGTCACTAATGATATTTCTTATTGCCTCGAGATATGGACTTGTGTCTGTACTGTTCTGTTAGATCTCCGTGCTGCATTTGATACCGTCGATCATAATTATCTCCTTAGAAAAAGGCTGGAACGATGCTGTAGGGATCAGGGGAACAGCGCTAGGCTGGTTGTAATAAGTCTTATTTTCTGACAGATTCCAGTTTTTGTTCTGTAAATGATAAATCATCTTTAAACTCCAGGGTTAACTGTGGAGTACCACAGGGTTCAGTACTTGGGCAATTCTCTTTACTATATAAATGCTCCATTATCAAATTATCAGGCAGCATAGGATACATTTTCACTTTCCGCTGATGATACTCAGCTTTACTTATCCATAAATCCTGATGAGCCAACCATTAGATAGACTACAAAGCATCTCTGAAGATATAAAAAACTCTGGATGACTTTAAATTTTTTTGCTTCTAAAATCAGACAAGACAGAGTTGTCTCTTTGGACCGGGTCTTTGAAAAAGAAACTGCTTAGTCATCCTTAATCCTGGATGGCATTAAATTGACCTCCGTAGTAAAGTAAAAAACCTTGTTGTTATTTTTGGGACCAGGACATGTCATTTAAATCCCATGTTAAAAACAGGTTTCTAGGATTTCCTTCTTTCAAAGAAGGACATTGCCAAAATTAAGAATATTCCGTCCAGGAGTGGACGCTGAAAAACTAGTCCATGCATTTTTGTTTACTTTCAAAGGCTGACTATTGTAATTCTTTACTATCAGGATGTCCACAAAATGCAGTTAAAAGCCTTCAGCTGATTCAAAATGCTGCAGCAAGAGTTCTGATGAAAATTAAAAAGAGAGATCATATTTCCCCTACTTTAGCTTCCCTTCATTGGCTCCCTGTTAAATCCAGAATAGAATGTAAAATTCTCCTTCTCACATATAAAGCCCTTCATGATCTAGCTCCATCATACATCAGAGATCTGATTGTTCCATATGTTCCTAACAGAGCACTTCGTTCTCAGACTGCAGGTTTACTGGTAGTTCCTAGAGTCTCTAGAAGTAGAATGGGAGGCAGATCCTTTAGTTATCAGGCTCCTCTCCTGTGGAACCAGCTCCCAGTTTTAGTCCGTGAGGCAGACACCCTGTCTACTTTTAAGGCTAGGCTTAAAACTTTCCTTTTTGATAAAGCTTATAGTTAGAGTGGCTTAGGTTATCCTGACCTATCTCTGTAGTTATGCGGCTATAGGCTTGGGCTGCTGGAGGACATAATGACCACTTTCACCCTCTTTGCTACATTCTCATACTACTCTCCAATTTTGAGTTATTTACCGTTATTTCAGCTTTTAACTTTATGTTCTCTCTCTGTTTTTCCTCTTTCTAGAAGGCCTGGCACTGTGTTTAGCTGTGAAACCGTCCTGAAAGGGGGACATTGGCTGAGCTGCTGCTGCCAACAACTTAATGTTCACCTTATACAGGTGATACACTTGGCCCTGTCTTTCAGTGTTTAACCCCGTCTCTCCTAGACATGGCGACTGGCTGAGCTTTTACTGTGACTAACAGCATGTGCTTTCTTTCATATTCTAGACCTGAAAACGGGCTCAGAGTTCATCTGCTTAGCTGTCTTTCTATCCTAGATGAAGCCACTAAAGGAGCTACAACCGTGAATGTTTCACTTTTCTTTCCAATAGAAAGTACCACTGGATCAGTGCTTCTGTGTTCTTTTTGTGTCTCTGCTCTGTTCTCTCTAACCCCCAGTCAGTTGAGCAGATGGCTGCTCACACGGAGCCTGGTTCTGCTGGAGGTTTCTTCCTGTTAAAAGGGAGTTTTCCTCTCCACTGTTGCAACATGCATGCTCAGTATGGTGTCAGGAGAAGCAGAGGAGAGATGCAGCTGTCTGGATGGTGAAGCTCCAAAGTTTGACCGAAATGAAAATTTTGGGCTTCATGAGGAAGTTTTTGTCTCAGCCATGGCAATAACGAAGATAAGGACATTAAAGAGCAAAACCGCAGACCTTTGACCGCAGTGACGTTAGTTTTAGGTTGGATATTGGATCTTGGTGCTCTGTGGATTCAGCAGGGTCTTCTTCCAGTTTGATCCGATATAGGTAGTCTGATTACGGGCAGCTGCTGTCTGCCTGCTCCATCCTCCTGCAGACGGTGGTTCGCTTAAGGACCGTTAAGAAATTTCCATGAAACATGTCGTTTCATGGTGGTATTGTTTTGAGGGAAATGTTTGTGCGTCTGAACAGCTGATTTTATGTGTATTCAGATGGTTTAGGATGTTATTAAATACAGCGCCCCCTACCTGTGTGTAATTCAGAAAGCTGACATGGTGTCCTTTTTCTTTCTTTTTTTTCAGCCTTCAGGCATGTTTTATGAATAAATAGTAAAATTATATTTATGTTGTTGTGGTCTTTAATATTGTTGTAATAGGTTTTAAAATGTTCTCATTACTACCTCAGCGAAAACCTTCTCATTTCTCCTGATCCCATGGCCAAAAGGGACCAAAAAGGTAGAAAAAAACGTGATGGAAACACTTGTAAAGCTAGCCAAGTGGAGTGGAGTGAGCTGGCCTAAATAGAGCCAGTGGAAAAAGGGCATATGTCCGACTCAAAAACATTCTGCATGTGTTCAGGTAGAAAACAATGCTGTATTAGTTCGGTACATGTGCATACCGAATCACTCAAAAGTGTTGTCTTGTTTTTTTGATTTCATAGCTAATAGACCTTTGATAATGAGTCGTCTATCCAACAGTTGATTGATTATTTCATCTCAATAAAGTTTTCCTTTAGCTTCTAGTTAGCATCTGTTTTAGCAATAAAAAACTTAGTTGCTGTTCCTTAATGACTTCACCACCTCTTTACTTTTTATGCTGCATCAACCTACAAGTGTCACCAAACAAATCACAGCCAGAGCCTCCGAGCTGTTCTCTAAATTGTTTACAATGATATTGTGAGTACGTTAAATTTGCCATATATTGCAGCCGTACTGTGAAACATGTACAAACACCACATGTGATTTAAAGCAGCATTAATGATACTGGGATTTCTGTGTCCAGTGATACGAAGATAACTATGTTTTATCTTTCTGCACTGTGAACATCAGCAGAAACTGAATCAAACACTAGAAGAGACAATTAAAGTGTTATAATGGTACGGATCAGAGCTGGCTCACTGGCTGTGGTATACCAAACTTTTAGTTTTTTTACAGAAACAACAAAGAACTGGCTCTAGCATAAGCACTGATTACACAATGAAACCACATTGGTGGAACAACGCTAAATTACGCCAAATTTAGACGTCAGGATTTGACTGCATTCATAGAAAAAAGCGAAATAAAACAGTTGCTAGTGAGAGGATTGTGTTTACATGAATTACAGTAGCTTACCATTGTTGGCGTGTTTGGGGCTGCTTGTGCTGTTGGAGAGCTTAAGCAGGCAACTTTCAGAGCTTTTGATGCCACAGTCCATCCCAGTGACAGCAGAAAGTAGATCCTGATACTCTAAAGCTGCTTTTTCAAACCTAAACACACACACGCACACATTTGATAATGGGCAACAAAGGAAGAAAAGGAAACAGGCTGTGATTTAAATAAGTATCTGACATATGTAGTTAGGTGCTTACCGTCCCTCAGCCTGCAGGGCAACCGATGACAACCAGCCAAGACTCTTGCCAGAGGTGAGGAGACTCCAGGATGCCAGGCCCTGGATGGCTTCAGGACAGCGTAACTCACACAGGGCCTCCACCAGCAACGCAAGAGGAACTTCAAGCTCTGGAGCCTATTGAGCACACAGGGCACACAACTCATCTAGCCAGGGGGTACCATGACTAAGTAACACTTGGTCATTATAAAAACATAGGAATCAGTGCAAACCTAAAGAGTTCTGAATACCGACCTGGGCGCCGCTGTTCTTAAACTCTGTAAGCAGGTCGAAGCCATGGCGAACAGTCACTGCAGGCTGGCCAGAAAGAAGACCAACTCTCATCAAGGCCAGGCGGATTCTGGTCAGCCAGTCTTGGCAGGTTTGACGGTTTGTGTAGAAGAAAGTCTTAATGGCCTGAAAGAGACGAGCAGGAAACGTCATATTTATATCACAGCCAGTGATTAAAATCTATTTGATTGGAGTCTTTTAGTTTTATGTTAAAATTCTTCAAGCAGCAGGAAGGTCAGGGGATTTTCTTTGTGTGCATATCTGTTACTTCTACACACCTTTGGTGGAGCAGTAAGAGCATTAGCACAGCCCTCATAGGCATTGTACATGAGCTTCTCCAGGTTTTCTAGGTACTGAAGCAGCAGGGTAAGGCGGAGCTGGTTTGAGTGGTGGCCATCTCCATCACTTCCAGGACCAGCCCAGGCTCCAAGATCTTGTTCCGGGTTCAGAGTGTGTGCAGCCAGGCTTCGGATCATCCCTTTAACACAACGCACAAACAGACACTAATGAGCTGCAGGGTGATCCATAAGCTTACAGTGGGAACCCTGATTTATTTAGACCTCAGTGTCATTTATAGGAAAGATTAAGGGTTTGATTTTTAGGCACCAAATTAACAGAGAAACTTAAACCTACTGAACAGTCCTCTTTACACAAAACACCTCTGCGTGGTTTAAGGTTGGGTAACAGGACAAATTTATCAACGATAAAAACAGCCATGAAGGGCTCAGCCTCAGTTTTTAAGAGCAGTTTTTATTAGCCTATGGGTTAAGGACAAAATATAGTTGTATGTAGCATACTTGACTACGTGGACATACATGAGGAGTCAGCACGGACTCAAAGCGGATGTCCTCTAGACATGTCCGCGCAAAGCTTAATTTTTACGACCGCTTACACGGTGTCCCACAATAAAATGATGGGTGGGAAAAAGTCTCCACATCGAACTGTTTTATCTGTGACACACTGCACCGAGCAGCCGTTTGCGAGAACACGAAGCCTCACGGCCACTCTCTGCGCCGCACCGACGGGTGTATTCCCCTTCTTCTTCCCTAGTGTGGTTTAATGGCCTTTCACACCACCTTCTTCTCTTTTTGTTTTTCCAAAGCTACACGGCAAATTAGCTCTCCCTCCCCGTCTGAAGACGCCACGGCAGAAAGTTTGGGAAATGTAGGAATTTGTTACCAGAAATGTAGGAAATTGGTACGCTCCACAATGAAGCCTCAAACGTCCATGGACAGTGCAGTACTATGCTCTGGCCTTAAGTTTCTTAATAGCACTATACGTCTGCACAAGCGGCACACTGCTTTAGTTACATCATGTGGTTTACCCCTTTCATCTGGTTTAAAGCCAAAGTAATCCTAAAATAGGTGACTTTGTATTTTTTTTGGCAACTAGTTTCTCCATCTTCGGACATTTGTGTTCTAAATTTAAATCAAATCAAATCAGTCTACATTTCTCCGCCAACAAAAAAGTCCAAAAGTCATCTTTATGTATCACTGATTGTCCTTTGTTGGGCTGATGAATAACAGTTGGAAAAATGTTACACACCACCCAACCTTAGTGTGGTTACAGAATGATTAGATGCAAGACATTAAATGTGACCTTTTTTGAGAAAAAAAGTTGAGCTTTCTTATTTACCTTCAATGGTTTGGAAGGTGTCCTGAGCTCGACCCAGTGGTGTGCGGAGCTTTGACAACACAGTGAACTGAGCAGCCTCCCAAACCGCCCACTGCCACAGCACCGCCTCAGTTTTAAGCAACGCCCGTGGCACCACCTGTGGCCTGCTGCCATCAACACTTCCACGGCGCTCACGTTTGTCGAGCCGCTGGCAGCTGTGGTACAGACGCTCCAACCATGGGTCCTTGCTGGAATTAAAAAAAGAGAAAAAATTAAGGGTCATTACACAGAAATGTGGCACACTTTCATGGACACTTCAATTCAATTTAGTTTATTTATATAGCGCCAATTCACAACACATGTCGTCTCAAGGCACTTCACAAAAGTCAGGTACATACATTACAATTAGTCATAATCATTGAACAGTGCAGCCAGATTCTGTTATTTATTCAAATTGGATAAAAAGTTTTTCTGTCTAAGGAAACCCAGCAGATTGCATCCAGTCAGTGACTTGCAGCATTCACTCCTCCCAGATGAGCATGTAGAGACAGTGGACAGTCACTGGCGTTGACTTTGCAGCAATCCCTCATACTGAGCATGCATGTAGCGACAGTGGAGAGGAAAAACTCCCTTTTAACAGGAAGAAACCTCCAGCAGAACCAGACTCAGTGTGAGGGGGCCATCTGCCACGACCGAACGGGGGGTTTGAGAAAAACAGGCAGAGAAACAAAGAAAAACAAAAAAGCACTGATCCAGGAGTACTTTCTATGGGAAGGAAAAGTAAATGTTAATGGATGTAGCTCCTTTAGTCGTTTCACCTAGAAAGAAAGAACAGATAAACTCTGAGCTAGTTTACACCACGTGCTGTATCCAAGCATAGTCATAGAAAGTTAAGTGGAAGGAAGAAGTGTGGTAGAAAAAAGTGCACCAGCAACAAGAATCACTGCAGCCCTTAGAGGATGGTCAAGTAAAATCCATTCCAGTGAAGTGGACTGAAGCTGGAGTCAGCAGATCAAGAGTCACCATGCATAGATAAATCCTACACATGGGCTACAAGCGTCTTATCTGGGCTGAGGAGAAACAGAACTGGACTGTTTCTCAGTGGTCCAAATTTCTCTGTTTAGATGAAAGAAAAGTTTGTGTTTTATCTACAAATAAAGGTCCCAGAGTCTGGAGGAAGAGTGGAGAAGAACAGAATCCACGTCCAGTGTGAGGTTTCCACAGTCAGTAATGATCTGGGGTGCCACGTAATGATGGTTCTGGTCCACAGAACATTCTAGAGCACTTCATGCTTCCTTGTGCTGATAAGCTGCACAGACATGCTGATTTTATTTTCCAACAGAACTTGGTACTGGCCCACACTGCCAAAGGTACAAAAAGACGGTTTAGTGATAATGGTGTTACTGTGCTTGGTTGGCCTGATCAGAAACCCACAGAATCTATGGAGTTCTGTCAAGAGGAAGATAAGAGACACACGACAATGCAGATGACCTGAAGGTCACTGGTCCAGGTTGGCCCAGGTTGCTGCTATCAAAGCAACCTGGGCTTCCTGAACACCTCAGCAGAAACACAGGCTGATCACCTCCATGCCATGCTGTATTTATGCAGAAATTCATGCAAATGAGCCCCAACCAAGTATTGAGAATAAAATGAACACACTTTTCAGAAGCCTGACATTCCTGTTTAAAATAACCTCTCTTATTGATCTGATGTAATATTCACATTTTCTGAGACACTGAATTATGAGTAATCAAAATACAAAAAATACAGGCTTGAACTTTTTTTCTATGTGTAATGAATCTATACAAATTTCACTTTCTAAACTGAGGCACAAAACATACTGAACTTTTTCACGGTGTACTAATTTTCTGAAACGAACCTGAATGATAGATCTATGCAAACAAACAAAGAAACTGTTCCCTATAAACACACACACACAAAAGCCTGTACTATTCAACATCTGTCTGTTAGCAGCCATGCAGGATTTGGAAATGTTGGCACTGGGTAGGTAAGTGTAAAAATTAAGAACGTCCATTATCTAGGGAACAAATAGACACTGCTGTTTTAGTAATGCTAGCCATGCCAATGTCTAACATGATGTCAAGATGCTGAACTCAGTTTAAAACTGATTCGATCATAAGTGTGTTTGTTTTAAAATAAGGCTGCTCTCATACACACACGAAGTGACATCTGCTCCTAACAATTAAAAACTGCTCAGGCAGTTAGGACAAAAAAAATCATTGCTGTTCTTAGATCATCTTATATTAAAGCTGTTAAAGATAAATAAGGAAACTGGCCATATAATTTTGCTTGGTGTATCACTACCCATGGTTGTTAATGACAATGTAGACTAAGGAGCTGAAATCTGTAAGTAGGCAAGTACCCTCCACGATGAAGGACTCCATACAGGATGAAGCTGATGAGGTCACTGAAGTCCTGGGGGTGGAAAGTGCTGCTTGGTGGTTGGCTCATGTGGTGGCGAATTGCCAGAGAGATCTCTCTGATCTCAGAGTGGCTGTGGTTACTGCGAACAAAAGAAAACAACAAAGTTAATTTGATAGATTTCACATCACATGAAGAAATTCAACTTAGAGGAGTGTTAGGGTGCCTCACCTCAAAGCCACATCCAGAGGAATCATTCTGAGAAGTTTGGCAAAGGCCTGCCTTACTCTTACTGCCGAGTGAACCAACTGGACTCTGCAGACATCCACACACCTGGCAGACCACCACATATAAAGCCATAAACTCTCAGAACATACACTGGCCATTAAGAGACTGACCTAATGTCTACAGCAGAGCACAAAATAAAACAAAAGCAGTCCTTAAACAGTGTCTGAAAGCATTGAAGGCATAAAGAATGAGCTTCACCTCTGCAGGAGTACAGTAGACAGACATGTGGAGAGGACCTGTAAGCTATGGCATGTTTGAAGGCAGATACTGTGATCTTCATGTAGAGCTAAGCAGAAAGAACATAAGAAAAAAGCCATGGTAAACACTACCCAAAACCAATTTAAAGACCACCAATAAAATGTAGAGAAACAAAGCCTGGCTGGTTTTGGTCTCACCATTATCCAGCAGGCCTCTGCAGAACCTGTTGAATGACGGCAGGGAGAAGAGGGGGCTGTAGGTGTCTGACTTCATCATCAGCAAGGAGATCTCCTGTGCCCAGGTCAGCAGAAGCTTCCTAACACAACAAACATAGGAATCTACATTACTAAAACAACCAATCATAGAAAACAACCAATCACAGAAATGGTAGTAACCTACATTACTGGGCTCAGTAATACAGATGAGCAGTCCTGCTTTAATTAGGAATAAATACAGAAATAAAGGAATATTTCATAAATTACTGGCCCAATAAATAGTCGACTACTGTGCCAATAAATGCATCAAAATAAATAAAAAAAAGAGATTTATTCCATAACTGATTAAAAACTTTTATACGGTTCTTTAATGTTTAACTGTTTATTTCTACACTCCTATTTTTATTTGTTTTTTTACATATTCATTTTTTCTTTGTTTATTTGATAGATGCACATTTATTGTTTTATATTAGTTTTACACTCCTTTTTATTTCTTTCATATTTATTTCCACACAACTACTGTATATTTACCAAAACCTTCATGGTCAACCTTGGAGGATTCTCTTTTCCAACCATTTTGCTGTCGGTCTAAGAACATGTTCTGAGAACAACTTAGGAAGGATTTTTAGAACCCTCTCCATTGTTGCAGCTCCAACAACTCATTCAGGTCAGCAGGAACTCATGAATTATTTCCACATGCACACACACATTTGTTTCACACAACTTAATTCTACTAATTGGTCTTTCTTCTTTTTAAGTCATTGCCTGCAGATCCCCCAGAGTGTGTTTGACAAACCTGGCATCAGGGTAAAGGTGCTCCTTTGATAACAGATTAGCCAGGAGGCTTAGCAATGTGCCAAAATGTTTCTTTGTGGCTGTGGTCACTGTGCTGATGACTGCCCCGTCAAACAGAGAGGGAGATGATGACGACAAGCTGGATGAGATAAAATGATCGTGTCTGCAAAAAAAAGAAAGAAAAAAAAATGGTAATCAAGGGAAATCAGTATGTTTTTAGATGTTTTCACTTTGATTTAGACTATTATCGAACAACAGAATGGAGATAAGTGCCTGAAGGTGGTTTCTTAATCTGTAATTAACAGATCTGATTAATACATGCTTACAAATATTCATCTTCTAATACATTTTTTACATTTTTGGTCACAGAACAGAAAGGCTGACAGCCAGCAGCAGACAGGTCCTGCTCTCTGTTCCTGGACGTCAGTGTAAGGGTTCATTTATAAGACTCTTTGGAAATCTGTTTGATGAAATGTACTAATGACCAAATTACATAACGTTTTTTGTCAAATTCCACTATTCAGCCCACATTTTCCACACCAAGGCCTTGGTCAGATTGATGTTCTGTTCAGTCTGGATCCGGTCTGTGGTGCAGACTTTGAGAAAGGCTGGTCTAACATATAAAGTCCCAATAGAGTATGCTGTGTATTTACCTGGTGCAGTGTGAATACAGGGAGTAGAGTACAGCATACTGGATGGCAGGGTAGTACACTGCCAGCTCAGCATGAACCAGAATCAAGTTTTGACTCAGCAGAGTGAAGACTGTTGGAGACAATGCCCACATCTAGAGCAAACACATTTAGCCAAGAACACACATCAGCTTCAATATCGGACTTCATTCCATACCAGTACAAACATTTCCATGTCATTTCAGGCATATTTCACAGAGCAAGCATCTGATCTGTGGCGAAGCTGTAGGTGTCGTTGAGCAGGTCATCATGTCCACAACTTACAGGTTACACTAATCATTTTATATGGCCACAATTCCTATGAAGCTCACTGTACTACAGTGTTAACTAGTATCAGTCAGTACATTTGTGCAACACAACTTACCCCTATAAGAGAATTCTTGGTGTTTCCGATAGTGGTGAGCGTGCTGAGGTTGAAGATAAGGGTAAACTGAGCCTTCTCCAGAGGTAGACTGAGAGAAGCAAATGCAGGATGCTGGATGGTTGAGCATGTGCTCCCAGGAGCCATGCTCCCGTCACTGGGAACCAGGCTTTCCATCAGGCTACGCAGAGCACAGGCCATCTCACCCAACACCATTTTATAAGCCGCCTCCAGTGTGGGAATGTTTTTGAGGCTCAGCAGTGCCTGGTAAACACTGTGTACAGCAGCCATCACCTGTGGAGGACATGCACAGACACATATACAAACATGTTAAAATGATTATAAAGACGCACACACAGATATCATTCTGCTCCAACCTTACCAAAAGGCCGTGAGAAGACTAGTTTTTATTTCCTGCACTGTAACATCCATGCAGCATTACCATACAACTCAGAATCTTTAGAAATAGTGTGCCCTGTCCAAGCATTTAGCCCCTATCACGCTGAAGGAAGGCGACTCCTATAACTAACAACCAAAAACCGATGGTAGACAGATTCCATGGAAATTGTTCTAAAGCATTAATGCCAAACCTTACTTAGTCATTTATTGATAAAATCTTTACCAGGCCAGGCACGTTGTTAACACCTTATCACTAGAGATGCATTGAGAAATCGACAAGTTATTAGAAGGTTTTGCTTGACCAGCCATGACTGCTGTTTAGGGAGTTTGCTATTGTGGGAGTTTGTCCATCAGTGGGCTCTAGATGGACAAACTGTCTACTTTTAAGGCTAGGCTTAAAACCTTCCTTTTGATAAAGCTTATAGTTAGAGTGGCTTAGGTTATCCTGAGCTATCTCTGTAGTTATTCTGCTATAGGCTTAGGCTGCTGGAGGACATAATGACCACTTTCACCCTCTGCGCTACATTCTCACGCTACTCTTCAATTTTGCATTATTTGCTGTTATTTCAGCTTTTAACTTTGTTCTCTCTCTTTTCTCTTCCTAGAAGCTACACCTGGCCTGACTCTGTGTCTACCTGTGACACCTTTCTGGAGAGGGGCATCGTCCGAGCTTCAGCTGGCAACAACTTAATGCTCACCCTCTACCGATGATCCACATGGCCATGTCTTTCAGTGTTTAACCCTTTCTCTCTCCTAGACATGGTGATTGACTGAGCTTCTACTGTGACTAACTATGTGCTCTCTTCAGACTCTAAACTTGAAAACTGGCTCAGAGTTTATCTGTTCTTTCTTTCTAGTTGAAACGACTAAAGGAGCTACATCCATTAACATTTACTTTCCCTTCCCATAGAAAGTACTCCTGGATCAGTGCTTCTTTGTTCTCTTTGTGTCTCTGCTCTGTTCTCTCAAACCCCCAGTCGGTCGTGGCAGATGGCCGCTCACACTGAGCCTGGTTCTGCTGGAGGTTTCTTCCTGTTAAAAGGGAGTTTTTCCTCTCCACTGTCGCTACATGCATGCTCAGTATGAGGGATTGCTGCAAAGTCAACACCAGTGACTGTCCACTGTCTCTACATGCTCATCCGGGAGGAGTGAATGCTGGCAAGTCACTGACTGGATGCAATCTGCTGGGTTCCTTAGATAGAAAAACTATTTATCCAATTTGAATAAATAACAGAATCTGACTGCACTGTTCAATGATTAGGACTAATTGTAATGTATGTACCTGACTTTTGTGAAGTGCCTTGAGACGACATGTGTTGTGAATTGGTGCTATATAAATAAACTGAATTGAATTGAATTATTGTCTAAGAAGCTATTTAAAAAGGAAAGTGCATTTTGTACAGAGCCGTGCTGGCAAGGAGTGAGAGATAATTTCTTCCCAACCAACAACAGCCAGTCCAAAAAAAACATTATACTGCACAGGTGTCATGGAGTAAGGGACCTTTAATTAGCGTGGAGCAGCGTAACCGTGGCGGATTGGCCAAAAAGGCCAAAGGTAAACAAAAATGGAAGAGCTGTTGGTTGAAAAGAATATGAAGTCAGCAAGATGGGATTAATTCAGTTTTAAACCAGAAGGATGTAGTAACCCGCAGAATGTAACTATTTGTAAAAGGCATCCATGTGGGCCAGCTTGACTAATTCCAAAGTAAGCCACAAACTGTGATGGTGAAACATTAGGAAAGAGCTGGTCCTACAAATTGAGCAGTGCTTGTTTGGGCGACGACGCATCGGCATAATCACGTAAGCAGACTTAACTCTTTCAAAGCAGCATCTCTGAAAGAGTTACCCAAGAGTTGCACAGCAACCGTCTCTGCTTCGCCCTGCCACTCACCTCAGTCCTGATTTACATCGGAAGCAATCCACTGTGCAGCCCAGTGGTGCTCAGAGGAACATGTACGGATCGCACAATAACAGCCAGTGATAAATGCTAAAGTCAGACAACAACAATCTGTGGAAGTTAAAACAGTTAAAACTGCTTCAGTTTTTGGTTTGTTATACATTGGGTGAGTACACAGAGATGAGAGAAGCTCTATGTCTGCTTATTTTGGTGCATTTAATGTTTAACTGTTAGGTATGGAATATCTAAGTTAATGTGTATAGCTCAGTAACTGATCTAATCCATTCAACTGCTAATATGCATATTATTTATATATATATATATATATATTACTAAGAAATTATTTTGAAAATGTGGGTGTTGTGCTCTTTTTGTTTCTTGTTGTCTTAAATAGGTGTTTAGAGCAACATAAAATCGGCTCCATTATTGTTGTGGTTTTTAAGAAAAGAAAGTGATAATGGTCATGCACAATGTGGGCCTCCATCTCCAGCTATGGAGTCCACCTGAAACTGCCTTTTTAATTCTCCACTTTGGAAAGTATTTATGAGTAGATCCATTCTTTTTCCAAAAAGAAGACATTTATTTGGATGTAGAGAGGAGGTCCAAACACAGAATAAAACATCTGCTTTGCTAAATATGAGCTGATGTATATATTGTGACATGGTGCACTTCAACATTTTATGTGTGAAAAAAAAGATAAAGTGGTTGTGAATCGATTTACTGTAATTCTTATTAGTTGGTTATATTGTAGAGATAACTAACGGACTAACCTGGTGGATTTTGCTGTTTTTGTAAATTTTCTGTAATAAAGGGAAAACAACTCTATAATTATTATTATTATAGAGCTTATTATTATTTTACTACAACTGTTTTAGTCCCAAAACAACTAAACTTTCTATTTATCCCGGCAGTAGAATTAAAGTATTTTGTTATTGTTTTTAGCTCTTTAAGAGAAATCAGAGTGGGCTAAAACCAGTAAAAGCAGGTCAGAACAGAAAATCTCTGATTGGTTTATTTGTACGTGTTACACTGCCAGGCTTGAATGAGGAACACACACCTCCTTCTCAGGATGGAAACGTAGATTCAGAAGCTGGGAGTGTGGTGCCAGGAGTCTCTCAACAAATGACACAGGAAGTCTGGTGTTTACCTGATCCACAATCTGAAAAACATTCAGAACTTCAGTCAGAGAGGCTTTAACAGTACAGAACCGAACAATACTAATGGCAGGATTCTGAACACTGTTTACAGTTCACAAACTATTAATCCTCTACTGAAAATGTACGACCTCTTGGAAACAAACCATGGAGTACATATGGAGTAACGCAAGGGATACATCCAAAGCCTAAAGATTGAATAAAACTTCACATGTGGTTTAAGGTCAGAGGTACTTTGTTCACAGTGTTGTTAGTTTAAGTTCGAGGACTGCTAAGTGACTAGGAGGCCTTTTCCACCAATACTGTCCTAGTACTTAACTGGTTTAAACGTACTAAGTTCCAGTTCTTTGCGTCTCGACTGAGACAAACCCTGGCTTAAGCTTCGAAAACCAAAGCTATATGAGCCCCAGTTTGCTGCTGGACCAGAGGAAAGAACTGCTTTTATCAGGAGCTAGAGGTGGGCTCATGGGGAACAGCAGCCAATCAAAGTCTTCCGTTTAAAACTCCAGAGTTTGGTTTTGGATCAGTCAAAAAAACAAACAAAAAAAAAAAAAACAGTAAAAACCTAGAGCTTCAATAGTGACAAAATGTCAGATTAGTATCAGAATAACAAAGTGCCAGTCTCTAGTCTCCCTGCAGTTCATTTTGGAACCAGAGTTCAAGTAGGTCAATGTTCTTCTTATCACTGCGCTCACAGCTGATTTTCCCCTGAATCCATAAATGTTACTTATGACCAAACCGTTTAACACTGTAGGTATTTTAATATCTCCAAGGGCATCAATAAACGTTGAAAGAGAGGTTCAATCAAAATGAAAAGAAATGATGATTGAACTCTATAAATGACAATACCAGAGTGAGAAGACTGAGCACAGCGAGGCTGTAATCAGAGCCACAGGCCAGGCAGCAGTCCAGCTGGTCCAGGCCGTAAGCAAGGACGGCCTCCATGAGCGGACCTATGGGCTCCACGCTGGCCAGCAACACCCCCACACACTCATTCCCTGCTGTGAGAACGGCCTCTGAGAATTGGACCTGCTTCGCTGCTGTCACACAGGCCAGAACCCGGTTTAAAACCTTCAAAGACACACAACAGTGGAGGCTAGTTACATTCAAACATTTTTCTCGAATAGGATCACTTTAGCAACAGGACAAGCTGAATGACAACTGAAAACTAGGTTGGGTTTAATCACAAATTAACTAGAAGCTAAAAAATGACTTTCAATAAGTCACATATGAATAAGTAAATATAAATGCACACCACACTATTCAGATTTATTTGTAGAAAGTTATGAAACCCATGTATCATTTTCCTCCCAATTCACAATTGTGCACCATTTTGTATGGTTCTGTTAAATGAAATCCCAACAAAATCCACTGAAGTTTGTGGCTGTAAGAATACAAAATGTGAAACAATTCCACAAGTCTCAATACTTTTAAAAGAGACCCCTAAAGATTTTCCAATTTTTACACATTGAGTCCAGTTATATCCATTACTCTTCCTCCAATGGGACAAAAAGCCTGACTATTAATATGTCTACTTCATAATATCGAGACATTTCAGCCATGAAGCAGGATCTCCTGCTGTGAAGTATTCTTACATCAGTGACATAGACTTCGGTGATGGGCGGTCCTCTCACAGGACTAAATCGCTCTCCGATGCTGCGGACCACTGTGCTAAAAACCCTCAGCAGCGCCGCCAGCTTGGGCAGGGACACTGAAGGAGGAGGGATGTCTTCATCCAGCACCTCACCGGACGTTACATGATTCAGGTCCTACACACAGAGTAGGTACACTTAATAACAAGATAAATCATTCATCATGTCATAGCATTATTCTTAAGAGCCCAATTTTAACTGTTTTTAAATAGTTTTAGAAACGGCAGCGAAAGGTCTTTGATGGCTTCCATTTTTAAATTAAAAAAGACCTCGCTGCAGTGGTGTTGTTCATTCAGACAAATCTATTCAATGCCCAGAGTAAAATCTAAATACAAACCATAGTAGAGAACTAAATGAGATCACCTCAGCGTATGCCTCCATGTCTTCTAAAAACTGCCCCAGGAGGGTGGTGGAGAAGGTCAGGTCTGCCACCCAGAACTGCTCCAGACTCTGTAACCAAGCTACATACAGAAAAGGAGACTGATGAAATAGCTGTAGAACATTTAGATGGTCATCTTCTCGTTCTTTGCTGGCAGAACATCATTACCATGAACAGTAGCTTATGACACCAAAAACCCTCACTGGTTACTATGGATTTATTAATATTAGAGAAGTGTGGAGGCAGTTACAGCTTGGCAGTAGGTCTGCACCACATTAGAAAAAATTGCGATGACAGTACCAGTTGTGATCTTTTTTCCTCCGTTTCCCATTCATGCTTCCATCACTCTGTGAACCTAAACATTTTAGGCAACATCATAAGTGTCCAAGGTAAGAATATTACACTACAAGTTCATAACATTTGGACTATATCAGCCAACAATAAAGCCACACTGCTATGTGCTACCATATCCACTGCCAACAGTCTTCTGTGTGGATGCCGTTACTGAATGAAGACAACTCAAAGTCAGTTGGCTTAAGCAGCAGGAAGGTTTTACAGTTGACTGGACAATGAAGCAGTTTTAAAGCACAGAGATGTTGGACGCTTTTAAAATAAAAAGCATATGTCTTTTATTTCAAGTGTCTCTCATCTTCCACTTCACAATATTCCATAGGTTCTCTATGGGGTTCAGGTCAAACCAGTTTGCTGGTCAATCAAACCCAGAAACACCATGGTCATTGAACCACAGTTTGGTACCTCTGGCAGTGTGGGTTGGTACCAAGTCCTGCTGGAAAATGAAATCAGAAGGAGGCATGAAGTGCTCTAAAATGTCCTGGTAGATGGCTGTGTTGACTCTGGACTTTAGAAAACCCAGTGGACCAGAACCAGCTGATGACATGGCACCCCTAATCATCACTGACTGTGGAAACTTCACACAGGACTTCAAGCAAGTCGATTCTGTTCTTCTCCACTCTTCCTCCAGACTCTGGGACCTTGATTTCCTTTACTTTCATCTGATAAGAGAACTTTGGACCACTGAGCAGCAGTCCAGTTCTGTTTCTCCTCAGCCCAGATAAGACGCTTGTAGCCCATGTGCAGTACTGGTCTGTGCATAGTGGCTCTTGATGCACTGACTCCAGCCTCGGTCCACTCCTTGTTAAGATCCCTTCCAAATTCTTGAATGGATTTTACTTGACAATCCTCACAAGGCTGCGGTTATCCCTGCTGCTGGTGTAGCAAACTCTCTGAGACAATTTAAGGTTTTTATTCTCTGAAAGCCATAATCAAAGCTACAAGAATTACAGGCTTGAAATAATTCACTGTGTGATGGATATACATAAAAGATGCTTTTCACTTTCTAAAATAAGTGACAGTAAAATGTTGAACCTTTTCACCATATTTTAATTGTTTGAGGTGTACTTGTATTCAGCCTAGTGATACAGTTAAAGCTCTTTGACCTCAAACATTTAATCACAAAGTAAGAAGTCCTTTATTCGCTGTCTCAACCCAGTGAAAGTCTATCAAAGACACACTTTACTGTTAAATTACTTAATGGAATAGGCCATTCCATGTTGTCAATAAGAAATAAACTGACCTGAAACCTGCTGAGTTAGTGCCTGCCTCTGGGTGTGGTCAATATGCCAGCCCACTAAGATGTCCACTGTGTCCTGTGGAAAAACATGGAGAAATATCAGCAAAATGAGCTGGAATCAACAAAGATGTTATTCTACGCTCAGCAGGGTTTCCACACGTTTCAGGTCAAAATTCCATATTTTTCCAAACAATTCACAATGAACTGAGGGACGGAATGACATAGGGATAGAAAAACTGCTGGTTGAACGTATTACCTACTACTTACTGAATGAATGGACTGACTGAGGATTAATGGACAGAGATGTTGTCGCATGGACAAATTGATAGTTTTGCAGAAAGATTTTCTTTTTGCACACTTAACCTGGAATCACGTCAACTGAATGCCATACCTCTGCAAAGGAACCTGGGGTCATATTTGATGTGTATGCCAATAACCTAACTGTGCTGAAATGCTCACCCTGAAGTTGGTGCTGAAGACATGAGGATAGCAACGGGCCACCTGGAGAATACACTTCACACTCTGACAGAGCAGCTCTGGTGTGTCCACATTCTCAAGGATGGACTGCAGGTTGCTCATCACCAGCTGAAATACAAAAGATACTGAGTCCAGCTTTACCAAACCCAGATGCTAAAAGCAGCTCCTCTCCTACAGGTTCTGGGTATGAGGACCTTACAGTTTGAGTGCTGAGTTTTACAACAAGTTTGGTACATAAAACATATACAGTTACCTGCATGATATGAGAGAAGGCTTTTCTCTCTCCAGCAGCCTCCAAAGCACGCTGCGCTGCCACCAGGTACAGTAGTTTCACTTCATCACGACTGCTAGAATTAAACTTCAGGAAAAGCCACTTGAAGATGCGCTCCGCCTCGTAGCTGAGCACCGTGCAAAGGAGACCTACGCAGGCTGCTGCTTCCTGACGCAACTCCCACAGCAGCTTACTGCTACAGATGGAAACAAAGGAGAGGAAGGAGCACAGGTCAGGCATTATATGGGAACAGCATGGTGGTCAATTTTACAAAAAAAAACTGTTTTCATGACACCTGCAGTCAGGAAGGAGACATTAATCACCATGGACCAAAGCCACGGATGAAACCAAGTCCAGACACGGCTTCACAGAAAAGCTTGTGGTCATGATGATTAGAGAAGTGATTTCCTTAGGTTTGGACAGATTTGGACTGGGCCGTTGGAGAACTACTGATCAATTAATCTAGTTTTCAGAACCATTCTAGAGTTGATCGTAATTTAAGTTTTATTTGTTTTACATTGTTTTCTATGTATTTGCCGTTTCTACATCCAGTTCTACAACATTATTACAGGAGTAGTAGTTTTCTAATAATATGTTAGCTAGTTTAGCATTTTTTCTGTGTGCATGTTGAGCCAATGTTTGCCCCTTTGTTTTTAACTGCTTTGTTTTACAGTTGGCTGCATGAAAAGTGCCCCAGAGTTTATATTTGAGGCAGCTTTTACTTAGATCATGAAGCTCTATCAATGCTAATTTGAGATAGACTACCTACCTCAACATTACCCTTCATGGAGAACATGTATTCTGAGGACATAATGCCATAATGTGGACACTCCTAAAAAGGTTCAAGATTGCTTTAAGGATCAACGATGATGTTGACCTTGTTTCTAAATTCTCCAAATCTGAATCTAAGATGCACTGTTGCCACATGAGATGGGTACAGATCTCATGGGGTCCGTGTTGCTATGAGTCGGGGGTATAACTCAAAGCTGGTTGTTTTATCATGTCCGATCAGTATCCAAATCTGCACGGTGTTTAGTAGCTCTTTCAACTTTAAAAAGCAAACTACTGCAGATTCCTTACTCAGCCTCTTTCAGGAAGGGTTACAATCACACTTAAACACGAGTGTTAGTCTAGACTTTCTTCACACAAGATCACCGTGTTGTAAACATACAGCTCACAGCCCCCTCTTACCTCTCATTTAAAATATCATTCAAGGCGCTGAGGATGGTGTCCAACTGTTTGACCATGGTCTGAAAGAAGACAGAGTATCGGTGACTCATCGCATCTGATGTGAAATAAACGACATGGGTGAAAACTGCACATTTCTTGAACAGAACTACTTTAGGCCATCCCAGCAGGAACTGACTGGACAGCAACCATGGCCCAAAGCATTTTCATTCAGGTGCTGCTGTTATGTTGTTATATTTGATGTGTGATGATAACTAGGAAGATGATGAGAACATGGCATGACTGACCACTTTGCTCTCGCCATGGCTGATAAACTCTCTCAGCTGTTTTAAGGTGGCCAGCCTACGGTCACGATCATCCTCCCTGGAGACTCTGCGCAGGAGGTTGGCCAGTCGAGACTCCTCCGAGTGAGCCATCCCTCTGTCTGCAACAACACACCCAAACACACACTTTAAAAGGTTTTCTGGACGTCGTAATCTAAACATGTCAAATCACAAAAATCTAATAAAAGTACGAGATCATTCCTCCTTTCCTCCAACGTTTAGGATCGGTTTAGATGAACCCTTATACAATACTTTTATATCAGCTTTGCTCTTTTTCATAATTTGCTTATGTTGACTTCAGTCATATTCAATAAATTAGATTATTGAAAAGTTAGTTTATTACAGTTACTCCATCACTAAGTAAAACACATACAGATTAATTCCACACAGACTGCTATTTCCAAGCCTTTATTTCTGTTAATTATGATTATCTGATTGCAGCTAATAAAAACATGACATTTAGATTATATTACATCAGACCAATAAAAATACATTTTTAATACAGACACATGGGCATAATGAAGAATATGTATAGTACCAGCTTAGTGGTTGTTATTTTCAAAGGGTGCTTTTATTCTGACAAACGTCTGAACCCATATTCTAATTTATTGAATATGACTGTATACAGATTGTTTTTTTCTCATGTCTTTATGTTTTTGCAGATAGTATAAAAACTGCTGTTAGGGGTGGAGCAGGGGCCCCACATACATTGGCTATTTTGTCCTCTTACTGCTTTCCCAACCCCGACACCTTTGCTGCAAGTCCTTCCCCCTTCTGTTTGCCTATTTCCTGTCTGATTGTTGTGAAGAGAGGCCACTGGTGCCACAGTTTAAAAAAAAGCATCTTTCAATGTACTAATAATCAGTGTACATGTAAAACAGGCTGTATTAACCCTCATTTAAGTAAGAAATCTTGTACAGTCAGAGTAAAGCAGCTTCGGCTGCATGTTTTAGGGAAAATATTTGTACTGTGACACTTCTGCAGAAAATTGTGGTAACGATATGAGTTTATAATTAACCCAAATTTTGGGACACTTTTCTTTCTTTACCATGACACAACGTCCCTGCCACACTCCGGGAGCCTTGTAATCACAGCCCCTAAGGAAATATACCTGGTGTAGGCGTTAAGGGAAGTGTGAGTTCAGTCAACTATCCAAATACGTTACAGATATGCAGAATGCATCACTCTTAAAATATTATATCCGACCAAATATCGCATGTAATCAGAGCTTTGCAACTGCGATATTTCACACACTGATATTGTGATGATGACTGTGATTCGATATACTGTGCAGCTCTAATAGCAGCCACTGAATTCTTGTTTCAAGAGTACATTTACTCTTGGCTTACCCTGCGATTTCCTCATTTCCTTTGAAGCTAAAGCACGATTTCCATGCTGAAATGTAGTCAGATCCGTTGTCACGTCATTGGGTCTCAACTCTTCCCCCAGCGACTTCCAACCAAATGCTGTATCACAGACACCTGGCTCAGCTTCATATCCAGCTGGGGAGCAAAAACAAGACAGATATTGAACATGAATAAATGCATTGCTCTCTTTTGCATTTTTTTATGTTTTGCTGCCATACATCATAGAATTTGAGTAGTTTGTGTGAAGTCTGCATCATCTTTTGTAACCAGCCAAACACTTGCACAATACCAAGATAAATTACGTTATACATATGTATGAATATCAAGAAGTGTGCATTTTTTGGCAGGTTTCATAAGGCAAAAATATTCCTGCTGCCTAACGGTGAATGGTCCCCACTGAAAGAGTATAAACCACTATTCTAATCCACCTAGCTGACATTAGAAATGTAAACTGATGCTAAGCAATAAGGCACAAGGGGTCTTTTTACATTTCCAGTTTCACAGCACTGGTTCCTACCGTTTATATGCCAAAAATACTCCTAACTGCAAAGGTTCCACTAGACGAAAACATTTCCTTACTAAATAACTCTAAACGAATTATTAGTTAGGAAAATGAAAGTCATCTCCACAGCATGATGCCTTCATCATCATTCTTCAGAGTGATGTTGACCTTTAATGATACATACAAACCATATGAAGACATGTGCAAGGACTTCTACTTAGCTTTTAATACAGGTGAATTTCATAAAGTCTAAAAAACAAACAAATTACAAGCTGTGGTGCAGCAAAATGTCAGGGGAATCCAATACTCACTTTTGATAGAGACCTAAACTTTTAAAGTTTTGGGTCTTTTCCTTCTAGTTTTCAACTCATTATCTCAATGATTTAATGTAAACAGAAACACTTGGTGAAGCAATAAGCATCCCCTGTGAAACATGGGTCCATGTGGGGAAAACATTCAGTGGTAGAAAACTATGAAATTACAAGAAATAAAAAAATCCAGGCAAGATATTTTTTTTCCTCGAGGATGATTTTTTCAGTCGATTCATTGGGAGGAATTGTTGCAGCCAATGAGAGATTAAAGGAGGCTGGCCTGGTGAAACACTCTTTCATGCTACTCAGGGAACAGGATTCTGAAAGAGACCTAAAAGTTCTCTTTCACAACATCTGTTATGGGTCTCATAATGGGAAAATCAAGACTCTTGGAGCGTGATGCAGATGCTCCACCCAAGCCAACTGTCCTACAGGGCACGTCACTGACCGCTGCCTGGTCTGACAGACACCAAGCCGAACCCTCAACGGGCCAGTGGTTGAGCTAGGACATCAAGGTTCTAAAAGCAAGCAAAAGCATGTGGAGTAGGTGGGCTTGCTGCAATGCACATCTCCTAAAAGGATACCCCTCTGAAAAGGTTCCATGAGATGGGGAGACCTCCAGGGAAGTGGGCGTGCAGCCCCTCTGAAGGCTGCTGCCCTTTATAGAGCTGTAAGCTTCCTTGTAGATTTTCTTCATCAGGTTTGATTGAAAATGATCCACACTAGAGGGGTGACAAATCGGCCGACGACCAAGTTTGCATCTGTGTCTATAGAAGGGTTAGCTATGCCTTAATAAGACAGTTGGGATGAGGAAAAAACAGTAGGAACCTCTCCTCTTACTCATAAATCCACTGCATACAATACACATGTATATAAAATATATTCTTTTTTAAGAGGGTGCTGACAGACGCCTTACCCTCCTCCTGATGTGCATCTGCAGCAGCGTAGGCATCACTGTGCACTGCCAACTGTTCAGGGCACCAGGAGGGCAAAACGTCATACAGTGGCCCAGAACCAGGTTCTCTGGACTTCACTTCGTCCTGAACGGATGACACACAGTCACCTCTGAAGCATTCATGGAAAAAAGACATAAAACAATGTTACTGCACTGTTATTAATAACACTAACATTTAGATTATCTTTAGGTCTTCTGTCCCCATTCCCATTGAGTTAGTAAAGTGAAAATCAGGTACAAGGGATCACCAAAACAATTAATCAGACTGTATATTTCTTGTAGATGGAACACAGCAGCAATGCCTGAACTTTTGTAAATAACTACACCAGCACTGAAAGTAAAACAGTCTAAATCTGTAAACGTTAAGATCACCTTTTAAAATCATTCATTGGCTGTTTGGAAGGAAAACCCCATGGAGTGGAGAGAAAGGTGTGATCATGAATAGAAGACGATGTTCTAGAGCCATTTCTAAGACTATGGGATGCCAGGGAACCAAAGTGAGAACCATAATCTAGAATAATCTGGAGAAAACCTGATGTAGTGGTGAGGTCTCCCAGGAGGAGCGCCTTGAGTACCTTGTAGCTGAAAAACACTATATCAGCTCCTCCAAGTCCGAGGCCATGGTTCTCGACCGGAAAAGGGTGGCTTGTCCTCTTCAGGTTGGAGGGGAGTTCCTGCCTCAAGTGGAGGAGTTCAAGTATCTCGGGGTCTTGTTCACGAGTGAGGGAAGAATGGAGCGGGAGATCGACAGACGGATCGGTGCGGCTGCCGCAGTAATGAGGGCGCTGTGCCGGTCCGTTGTGGTGAAGAGAGAGCTGAGCCGAAAAGCGAAGCTCTCGACTTACCGGTCGGTCTACGTTCCTACCCTCACCTATGGCCATGAACTTTAGGTCATGACCGAAAGAACGAGATCCCGGATACAAGCGGCTGAAATGAGCTTCCTCCGTAGGGTGACCGGGCACTCCCATAGAGATCTCCACATCGAGAGGAGCCAGTTGAGGTGGCTCAGGCATCTATATCGGATGCCTCCTGGACGCCTTCCTCGGGAGGTGTTCCAGGCACCTCCCACCGGGAAAAGGCCCAGGGGACGGCCCAGGACATGCTGGAGGGACTATGTCTCTCGGCTGGCCTGGGAACGCCTTGTGGTCCCCCCGGAGGAGCTGGAGGAGGTGTCTGGGGAGAGGGACGTCCGGGCGTCTCTGCTGAGTCTGCTGCCCCCACGACCCGGTCCCGCATAATGCGAAAGACGACGAGTACGAGTGTTTTTATTTGGTCGATTGTGCGATGAATTACGACCTCCTCCAGCTTTTCATGAATTCAATTTCAATTCAATTCCATTTATTTACAGTACAGACCAAAGGTTTGGACGTACCTTCTCATTCAAAGAGTTGTCCTTATTTTCATGACTATGACTATTGTAGCTTCACACTGAAGGCATCAAAACTATGAATTAACACATGTGGAATTATGTACTGAACAAAAAAGTGTGAAACAACTTATATTCTAGGTTCTTCAAAGTAGCCACCTTTTGCTTTGATTACTGCTATGCACACTCTTGGCATTCTGTTGATGAGCTTCAAGAGGTAGTAACCTGAAATGGTTTTCACTTCACCGGTGTGCCCTGTCAGGTTTAATAAGTGGGATTTCAAGCCTTATAAATGGGGTTGGGACCATCAGTTGTGTTGTGCAGGAGGTGGATACAGTACACAGCTGATAGTCCTACTGAATAGACTGTTAAAAATTTTTATTATGGCAAAAAAAAAAGCAGCTAAGTAAAAAAAAAATTTTTTGTGGCCATCATTACTCTAAGAAAATGAAGTCAGTCAGTCCGAACAATTGGGGGAAAATTTGTGCCCCCCAAGTGCAGTCGCAAAAAACATCAAGCGCTACAAAGAAACTGGGCCACATGAGGACCGCCCCAGGAAAGGAAGACCAAAGTCACCCTGCTGCAGACGATAAGTTCATCCGAGTCACCAGCCTCAGAAATCGCAGGTTAAAAAGCAGCTCAGATTAGAAAAAAGGGTCAATGCCACACAGAGTTCTAGCAGCAGACACATCTCTAGAACAACTGCTAAGAGGAGACTGTGTGAATCAGGCCTTCATGGTAAAATAGCTGCTAGGAAACCACTGCTGGGGGAAGGCAACAAGCAGAAAAAGACTTGTTGGGCTAAAGAACTCAATGAATGGACATTAGACCAGTGGAAATCTGTGCTTTGGTCTGATGAGTCCAAGTTTTGGATCTTTGGTTCCAACCACCGTGTCTTTGTGTGGGGCGCAGAAGAGGTGAACGGATGGACTCTACATGCCTGGTTCCCACCGTGAAGCATGGGGGAGGGTGTGATGGTGTGGGTGGTGCTTTGCTGGTGACACTGTTGGGGATTTTTCCAAAACTGAAGGCATACTGAACCAGCATGGCTACCACTGCATCTTGCCGGGCGACATGCTATTCCATCCGGTTTTGCGTTTAGTTGGACCATCAGTTATTTTTAAACGGACAAAGCCCCAAACACCCCCTCCAGGCTGTGTAAGGGCTATTTGACCAAGAAGGAGAGTGATGGGGTGCTCCCCCCAGATGACCTGGCCTCCCTCCGGCCCCTGAACCAATCGAGATGGTTTGGGGTGAGCTGGACCGCAGAGTGAAGGCAAAAGGGCCAACAAGTGCTAAGCATTTCTGGGAACTCCTTCAAGACTGTTGGAAAACCATTTCAGGTGACTACCTCTTGAAGCTCATCAACAGAATGCCAAGAGTGTGCGTAGCAGTAATTAAAGCAAAAGGTGGCTACTTGAAGAACCTAGAATATAAGACATTTTCAGTTGTTTCACACTTTTTTGTTCAGTATATAATTCCACACGTGTCAATTCATAGTTTTGATGCCTTCAGAGAAAGTGTGTCCAAACTTTCGGTCTGTACTGTATATAGCGCCAATTCACAACACATGTCTCAAGGCACTTCACAAGCTTGTCTTAAATAATTCTGTGTTCTTAGACTTTAGACCATCAAGGCATTTAATAATTTTGAGCTCTTTTAAAGTTTCTAATAGAAAAGCTGTGTTGCGCACGGACCAGTTTTGCTTCCCTGACATAGCTAGCTGTGTGTGTAGCTATTTTTCTAGCCATTCAAAGCGGAAATACGTCACATTAACGTGGGGTGCACATGCGCTCTCAGATCAGTTTACCTCATTCAGAATAACTTGATCCTGTCAAGCGTTTACGTGCATGTCGATTGGATTGTCAATCGGCATCAACCACCCCTCTCAAGTCGGATTACAATTTCGTTCCGATCCTGCCACATCCGATCAGAATATTCCGAATGACATGTTTACATTACACATTTTTAGTCTGATCGGCCATTTATTCCGAGTAATTATGTCCATGTAAACGTAGCTATTGTCACATAAAAGAGAAGCGGAGAGACGCTGCTGTCTGGGTGATGAAGCTCCAAAGTTTGCCTGAAGAAGTGACAATCTCGGCCTTTATGAGGAAGTTTTTGTCTCAGTCATGGTAATATTGAGGACAAGGACTTTAAAGCGCAAAACCGCGGTGACGTTAGTTTTAGGTTGGACATTGGACATTCACGCTCCACGGATTCAGCAGAGACTTCCTCCCGTTTTATCAGATAAAAGCAGCCAGATTGCCAATAAAATTTCCGAATCAAACACGCTGTTTCATGGTGGTATTGTTTTGTGTGAACAGCTGATTTTATGAGTGATCAGCTGGTTTAGGATGTTATTAAATACAGCGCCCCCTACCTGCGTGTAATTCAGAAAGTTGTGTCCTTTTTTCTTTTCCTTCAGCCTGACGTATGTTTTATGATTCGTAAATAATAAAACTATATTTCGGTTTGACCTGCTTCAGCCATTGTGGTCCTTGGTGTTATTGTGGTCGCTCGGCAAAAACCTTCTTATTTCTCCTGGTACCATGGCCAATCAGTGAACAGCAGTCTGTTCATGTCACATGTAGTTCCTACTCAGCCCCGGTCGTACCTGCTCAGGAGCAAGGACCAAAAAAACTATGCACTGGTACGGAAAAAACAGTAATAGAAAAGCTCACAAAGCGAGCCGAGTGGAGTTGAGTAGGACCAAATCGAACGAGTAGAAAAGGGGCACAAGACGTCTAGGAGAATATTCTGTAAACTGATTAGACAAAAGTGGAACTTTTTGAAAGATGTGTGTCATGTTACATCTGACCCAAAACTAACACAGCATTTCAGAAACAGAACATCATACTAACAGTCAAACATGGTGGTGGTAGTGTGATGGTTTGGTGCTGCTTTGCTTCCTCAAGACCTGGACAACTTGCTGTAATTGATAAAATCACAAATTTTCTAGCAGATAATCACGCAGAAGAATGTACAGCTATCAGTACCAGATATTAACACAAATTACACTTCGGGTCTGCAGCAAGAACAGTTGCAAGGTCAACTCTAGATGACTTCAAGAAAAAAAACAAAATGAATTTTAGGAATGGCCTAGCCAAAGGACTTAAATCCAATTCAGCTATTCAAACTACAAACCTAACTATGCCTTGTTTAAAGGTGGAAAGAGAAAGAGGCGAAAGGTCAGAAGACAAGATGGAAACTAGGAAAAGGCAGGTTAAAGGTATCAAGGTAAAACAAGGTTTTAAAAGGCTCAGCTTTAAAAGCAGAAATGTTTTCTGCAATATTGTTCCTATAGTTTATAATCCTTTTAAAGGGGACATATGCAAAATCCACTTTTGTAAACATACGTTTTGTTGTCTACTTAGCGTCTGTAGGAGCGCAGAAAAGTTGAATTAATGCCCCTTTTCCACTGGCTCATTTTAGCCGGCGCCGCTCTGCACCACTCGGTTTCGCTCTACTTGGTACGGGAACTGTTGTGTTTCCACTGACCCCCCACCGGCTGAAGCCCCGCCTCCATCCGTGAGTGTAGAGGCTGTGCTGCTATTAACGTTACTGTGTTTCATTGTCACATTATAGTAATCTGCCTGAAATTAAAAATGTTTTAATAAAAAACAAAAACAAACTAAATACTGATAACGTTTGTATTAATGTATATGCAAGAATGTCTTATTTATGTTTTTATGTCTAAAATGATCCACTGGGATAATTATCTGGACCACAGCCCAGCCAGAGCTTAGAAAATAAGGCTCAGAGGTTCTAATGGGGGGGGTGTGGCAGGAGACAAACACGTTTCATGGTGGTATTTTTTTGTGTGTTTTGGAGGAAATGTTTGTGCCTCTGAACAGCTGATTTTATGTGTGATCAGCTGATTTAGGATATTATTACATACAGCGTCTGCCTGCTGTAATTCAGAAAGGTGATTTGTCCTTTTTCTTTTCTGTCAGCCTTCAGGCTGGTTTATGACTCGTAAATGGTAAAATGACATGTATGACCTGCTCCGGCCACTGTGGTCCTTAATATTATTGTAGTTGCTCTTGAGTTTTATTAACTTTTCCCTGCACTGTCTCAACTAAAACCTTCTCATTATTTCTTCTTCTCCTCCCACAGCCAATCAGTGAAAAGCAGTCTGGTCACGTCACATGTAGTCCCTACTCAGCCCCGGTCGTACCTGCTCAGGAGCAGGGACCAAAAAAGTAGCTACCAGTACGGAAAAAACTGTAATACAAATGCTCGCAAAGCGAGCCGAGTGGAGTGGAAAAGGGGCATTAGTCTCTCCAGTTGCTGCGTAGATATCTTTCTATTCTGACCACGACTGAATGATTGAAGTGTGAAAAGGAAGGATTTAAAAGCATGATACGTCCCCTTTAATGAGATGGCAGACAAAGTGTCAAAGTGACCAGTGTTTTCTCCGGTTGAATGAAGCATAGAGTAGGCACACTTGCCCTCCCCCACATGTTGCTGCGCACTGCTGGTCATCTGGCTGAAAGAAGGAGACTAGACTTCTCCACACTTACAAGAAAGATCAAATCAAACTGTTATTGAAAAATTTCTGGTTGCGAAAACAGTTACAATGTGAAAACAAAAGGCACACCAGCAAACTGGCACCAGCCGACGAGCAGCCGACTCCAGCCTGGGTAGCCAAACAGCTTGTCCGAGTAAACAACCAGCTAATATCAGCTTGTTAAACTTGTGCCACCAATATGGAAATTTGGACCAATATCAATATCTGATATTAATGTTACTATATATACACACACACACTTCCCTACCCTTTCGACATTGTGCGAAAAAACCCAAATAGAGCACCATGCTCACATTGCTTCTCTGCTTCAGTTATGCACCCCCCTATCCTGTGCTACATCACTGTCACATGACCAAACCCCTCCTCTAGACAAGCGACAACAAGATTGCAATAAATGTTGATTATCATCATCATTCCAGTCTTATAGATGCACCAATACCATTATGTTAAAAAATGACTAATATTGCCTGCCTAATGCTGATGTAAATGCTGGTATATCGTGCATCCCTGCTCTGCACATAAAGCAATTGAAAACTAAACCTAAAATATGGAGGCATTTCTTATGGACCTTTGCTTAAATACACGTATAAATATCAAAAACATTACATGACGTAGATAATATTATTATAACTAAGAACTAATAAGTTGTAATATTCTTACAGCAGAATGAATAATTGTTCATTTTTTGTTTTGAATAAAACCAGATGGATCCTCTCATATAGTTGTTTTACACCTCTGTGTAAAAACACTTATTCGCAGTGACAGTTGAGACGATCATGGCCCTGTTGTATTCACACAGTGAAATTAAATTGCACAGATGGAGATAACAGGTGCATCACAATAAATCAGAATATCACTGGAAATGTATTTCTATAATTCTGTTTAAAAAAATGAAACTCCTATATATTACACAGAACGCATGAATATTTCAAATATATTTCTGTTCATTTTCATGTCACGGCTTAAATCTAATAAAAATCTAAGAATATTACATAATTCCAATAAAAACATGTTTTAATAAAGAAACATGGGACCTATTGGAAAATAAATGTTCTCAATACTCTATTTGCATAAATAAGCCTGTTGCACTGCTGAGGTGTTAACAGGTTAGTTGGATTTTTTTTGAAGTGTGTGAAATAGTTCCTATGTGTAGTGCTAAGATGTCACATCAACGTGACCTTGTTGGATAATTAAGTACATCCTTGCAGGTGGTGAAGGGAGAACTAGGTAGTCAGGCCTACACAGTATCAAGCTACGTCATCAGCTGATTTAGTGAATCATCTAGTCATGAGCTGATCTTGATCACTGTACAAATAAGCAGGTATAGACAATGCATGGATGGACAGTTCTTTGAGATGGACCTGTATAGGTTTACACTGTGTTCCAACAAGGGTGGATTAATTCAACAGGTCAGGGTGCATATTCTCTTGGTGGTTCGCTATGTACAAGTGTTGTTGTTAATGATCCATTTTTAAACTTTGTTCACCTGCCCCTTTTTCTCTACGTGCTCCTGCTCTGGGCTCTGTGAAAATGACGCTTATTTCCCAGTTTGCTGAACACATTACGGTTAAGTGAAAGTGCAACCCATCAGCTGAAAATACTTTATGTGGATCGGGGCTATCATGATGATTTGGTTATATGCAGGTGCAACTTAATGACTCTAAACATAATTAAAACTCCTGGCGGTGATATGTGGCCTAAAATGAAACACACAAAAGTGTCAGTTAATGTGGTTTCTAAACGACTTTACCCCACAGCGAACTTGGGCCTTAAACAGGTTGCTACACTACAAAGGAATTCCCCATGATGTTCCAGTAAATCTGACGGTTCACTCGCTGCTGTGTTGACTTTCTCATGTATGAAATTTCGACCCAATAAGAAACAAAGTCAGCGCAGTCATATCTTTGCATACAGAGTTTCCGGAACTTATCTGGAAGTAGGTAACGTTATTCAGCAGGGTGGCGGCTTCCCTCAGCTGACTAGCATCGTTAGCCAGCGCGAACATAAGTGTTGGAATGCTAACAGGCTAAAGCTTCACATTAACGCCAATGCTCACATGGAATATGTTGTCATTAAAATTACAAATTATTTTATTCTGTCCTTAGCTAATATATTCGTCTACGCACCACTTTCAGTTAACCCCAAACAGCCATCGCTCCTAACGTCCTCCGACTAGCGTTAGCTCTGAGCTCGGCACACCATGATGGATGCTGGATAAAAAGGGTTGTGTTGCTACTGCAGTTCCAGCTATTTCACAGACTGTGAGATAATACAGGTAAACAGAGGGGGGCTTTGACGTTAGGGTGAAAAGACGGGAGTTTATGGCTCCCAACCAGCCACAGCAACACATTCAGGCCCCCCGAGAGCCGCCGTTTTATTTTGAGTAGAGTACCAACCAACCTGGGCTGCCAGTCGTTCCAGTGTGGCCGCAGTTTGTGGGCGCCGCTGAGCCGAGACCCTGAGGCTTTACGGCTCATTACCTTTTAGAGCGCTGCATGACCTGCCCGTAGCGGTACCTGAATCTTCCCGCAGCTTTTTGCTTCACATTTATGCTCTGTCAAGTCTCAATAACTCGTTAGCAACTTGTCATTATAGCTAGCACACGACGGCGTTCTTCTTTCACTTCTACGTCGTTTTCTACTTCTTCTTCTAAGGGGGACTCCCGGTTGACAAACAGCCTTATGATACAGTACCGCCACCCTCTGACATAACCAGATGGAGTCCCATAGTAATCAATTCGCTACCATATGGTCTTTGAAAATATAAATCTCGCTGTGAAATTATTACTGATTTTTACGCTAATTCATCCAAGGTTTATTGAATCACACATACAGTGCTGTGAAAAAAAAACTATGTGCCCCTATACAGATTTATTCTCTTTTTGCTTCATTTTCACATTAAAATGACAAACAATATCAGAAAAAACAAACAAAAAAAGATTTCAAATGATGATTTCATTTATTAGCCAAAATAGCATCCCAAAAAATTGGCCCAATGTGAAAAAGTACCTGCTCAACCTTTTGAATCATGGATTTACTGTGATTAACCACATTTTTTGGAAAGCTGAGTTCAAATACACTAGTCACACTTAGGCCTCATTATGATCAGACCTGTAGACTCAAGAAATCACTTAAATAGAACTTCTATGACAATATAAAGTAGGCTAAGGGATCTAAAAATGAAACTCTTCTTGTCCCGATCTGAAAAAGTTCAAAAGCAGATGAGACAAAGTCATATCAGTCTGGAGTAGGAAAACGTTCAAGCAGGAGCTCATAGGGTTTATATTACAATTTTGATAGTCTCTATGCAAAGCACTGTCTGCTAGGTGTCTGTGTGTGCTCATGTGTAGCAGAGACACAGTTCAGCTTTGTGAGGACCTACAGTATATTAGTAGTGTAGGCCCATGCATCTCCCGATATCTTAAACTTGACTATACCGCCTTCAGCTTCTCTTAAAAGGTAAGGATATTAACTTAAGGCTCAAGCACCAACACTTAAAACTATCAGGTTACACTGAAGGGTTTTTTTGCTGGCCAAATTTTGTATTGGTGTTTACAGATGGAAGATGGAACAAAGACGTGCAGAGAAGCTGCAGCTTTGAACTACCATCCTGGAGGTCAGGAAATGAAAGAACAACAGAAATGTATTTAATTTACATGATTAAAGATTTTGTGGGCTAATGTGCTTAAACAGAATCAAGAATTTATTAAACCAGGAAATTGTGTGGGTGCACTACCTTATGTCCAAAATTATATATAGACAATCTTACTTTATTTTGATTTCATAGCTGTAGAATTACAAAAAAAATGCATAACATTTTTGTCAAAGACAACTTTAACTTTCAGTTTTCTGCAGTTTTTTCACTATTATTGTCATGGTAGCTTTAACTGCTTTGACCCACATGCAGATATCACTCAGGAGACAGAAAAAGGTTTAACAGTTTATCTTACTTTAACAGATAACTTCAGGTAAAGGACCCGGGACTGGAAGCACACCAACTGTATGGAGAGGGAGAGCGGGTAAGGGGATGAGGGGTAAGAGACGAATTTTGGAGTTTGAAGATCTTGTTTGCTTACAGAGTAGAGTGGAAGGAAGTCATCTGAGGGGAGAAGAGACGAAGCGGAGCCTGGGAGGTTGGTGGATGTCTGTTCATGCAGGTAGGACTTGAAATCCTCAGATGAACGGTTTGGGTGAAAACAAGTTAGGATTGCCTTTCCAGGATAGACGACACCAGAGTGAGGTGAGTACACTTGGTGGAGGTTTCTGTACTCATGTTGGAGGGTGGGCTAGGTTAGCTTGCAGATTGCTTGGAGGTTTGGAGCTTGGAGTCAGCCAGCTGGAGCTTAGTAAGCGAGAGAGCTTGAAGATAGACGTACTGGGGATCTTGCCAGAGAAATGACACCGATACTGGAACCAGGGGGGTCAGGAAGACCTAAGAAGGAATACACAAAAAGGTAAGTTATTGGGAGAAAAAACCCAAAATTTAAGCAAGCTTAAGTTGGCCATTAAGTTACCACTATTGACAAACACTCAGGCAACGAAGTACTGACTGCTTGCTCCTTTCATACCTAAGGACCTGATTGATCATAAGCGACACCTGTTGCACACCTCCACAAGGAGGTCCAGCGCCATCTGGTGAGTAAGCAAGGTAAGCAGCAGGCAACAAGTTTCCCAAACCCCGACATCATCCCCCCCTCAACGGCCGCCACCTGGCGGCCCAGAAGAAGTGGAAGGCAAAGAAACAAGATAATCAGATATTAAAGAAGGATCACAAATGAAAAAACGGGGCACCCAAGATCGGTCCTCAGGACCGTAACCCTACCAATCGACGAGGTACTGCCAACCCCTACCTCGCCGATGGGAGTCCACGAAGCTTCGGACCGAAAAGACAGGGTGTCCCTGGAAGTCCCAGGCCGGTGGAGGGCTTTTGGCTGGAGGGCAGAATGTACTGGTAAACACAGGTTTTAGCTGTGAAACATGAAAAGTAGGATGAATACGGAGACTGGGAGGGAGAAGAAGGCTGACCGAAGTGGGACTGATCACAGAATCAATGACGTAAGGACGTAAAGCGGGGGGAGAGTTTTCTGAACATAGATTTCAAAGGAACGTCCCTAACCAAACCTTCTGGCCAGGTTGGTACTGGGGTGCAGGTCTGCGTCTCCTGTTGGCAAAGCGTTTGTTCTGAGCCGCAGTGCGGTGATGAGCTTGTACGGCGGAGTCCCAGATGCGCTTACAGCAACGAATGATGTGGTGTTGAACTGACGTGACAGCTATTTCTTTTTCATCAGATGGGAACAGTGGAGGTTGATAGCCTAGGGTGCCTTCAAAAGGTCATAGGCCAGTAGCAGCAGAAACGTGGGAATTGTGTGCGTACTCTATCCAGGGAAGGTACTTGTTCCAATCAGAGGGGCTGGTGGAGGTAAAGCAATGGAGCGGAGTCTCGAGTTCCTGATTCATTCTCTCAGATTTTCCATTGGATTGTGGGTGATAACCAGAAGTCAGCGAGACCTTAGCATCCAGGGCCAAGCAGAATTGTTTCCAGACTTGTGAGGTAAACTGGGGACCCCGATCTGACAGGATGTATTTAGGAGTGCCATGTAGGCAGAAAACATGTTTAACTAAGAGTTGGGCTGTTTGGAAGGGTGAGGGAAGTTTTCTGAGTGGAATGAGATGGGATGATTTTGAAAAACGGTCAATGATTGTTAAAATTGTGGTCATACCTTGTAACTTGGGAAGGCCTGTAACGAAGACCAGGGCGATTTGGGGCCACGGTCTTTTAAGTATATAGAGTGGCTGGAGTAACCCCGCAGGTGGCTGATTTGTGGGTTTGTTCCTAGCACAACTCGTAGACGCCTGCACATATTCCTTGATGTCCTTGTGCATGGAGGGCCACCAAAATCTTCGGGAGACAATAACTGTGGTGCGACTAGCTCCAGGATGAGCAGAGAACTTAGTTGTGTGGAACCAATGAATTACCTGGGGTCGGACAGAGGAGAGTACGTATATATGGTTGGGAGGTCCTGTACCAGGATCAGGTTCTGATCTCAGGGCCTGGTTCACCAGATCTTCTATCTCCCATGTAATGGTTCCAATAGTGCAGCTGGGAGGAAGGATAGGTGCTGGTTCCTGTTCCACATCATCTGAGGAAAACTGTCAAGAGAGGGCATCTGGTTTTATATATATAGAACCAGGTCTGTAAGAGATGGTTAGGTTGAAACGGGAGAAAAACAGAGACCAGTGAGACTGGTGAGAGTTTAAATGTTTGGCTGTCTGGAGATAAGCCAGGTTCTTATGATCAGTCCATACCAGAATGGGGTGAGCAGCGCCCTCTAGCCACTCCTCCAGAGCCAATTTAATGGTGAGCAGCTCACGGTCCCCAACATTATAGCTCCATTCTGGTGGTGACAATCTGCGGGGAAAAAAAGGCACATGGGTGAAGTTTATTATCAGGATTTGATCTTTGGGATAGAACAGCTCCCACACCAGAGTCCAAAGCGTCAACTTCTAAGATAAACTGCTTCGTGGGGCCGGGATGGACTAGAATGGGTGCCTGAGAGAACCTCTCCTTCAGGGAGAGGAATGCGATGTTGGCTTCCGGAGTCCACCTAAAGATCGACTTGGTGGAGGTGAGAGCAGTGAGGGGAGCAACTGTCTGACTGTAATTTCTGATGAATCTCCGGTAGAAGTTTGCGAACCCTAAGCACCGTTGCAGCTGTTTGCGGGACTCCGGAACGGGCCACTCCATGACGGCTTTTATATTCTCTGGATATGAGCGAACCTGCCCACCCTCGAGGATGAACCCAAGGAAAGTAACAGATGGTTGATGGAATTCACATTTCTCGGCTTTTACAAACAGTCTGTTTTCTAGGAGGCGTTGGAGTACAAGCCTCACGTGATGACGATGTTCTGAGAGGTTCTTGGAGTAGATTAGGATATCATCTAGGTAAACAAAGACGAAGATGTTCAGGAAGTCTCTAAGGACATCGTTTACGAGGGCCTGAAAAACTGCTGGGGCGTTGGTTAGACCAAAAGGTTTACTAAGTATTCAAAATGACCAAGTGGAGTTTTAAATGCTGTCTTCCACTCGTCTCCTTGGCGGATTCTGACTAAGTGGTATGCATTAAGGAGGTCAAGCTTGGTAAACACAGTTGAATCATGGACTGGTTCAAATGCTGATG
This sequence comes from Crenichthys baileyi, assembly GCA_036173005.1. Classification (NCBI taxonomy): domain Eukaryota; kingdom Metazoa; phylum Chordata; class Actinopteri; order Cyprinodontiformes; family Goodeidae; genus Crenichthys; species Crenichthys baileyi. The sequence continues at coordinate 341,081 of JAHHUM010000646.1, forward strand.
AGATGGTGATTGTTTTTAATGGTGATTTGATTTAACCCGCGGTAATCAATACAGGGTCGTAACGTTCCATCCTTTTTCCAACAAAGAAAAACCCCGCCCCCAATGGTGACGTGGACTGGCGAATTATGCCTGCGGCTAAAGAATCATTTATATATTTTTCCATGGTTTCTCACTCAGGACGAGAAATATTATAAAGTCTGCTGGTGGGCAGCGGTGCTCCAGGAAGTTGGTCAATTGCACAATCATAAGGACGGTGTGGTGGTAATGATTGATTTTGCGAAATACTTGTCTAAGGTCGTGATATTCCTCTGGGACTTGAGATAGGTCAGGGACTTCGTTGTCTTTGCTCGCCGGGGTAGATGTCTTAGGGGATACGGCTGACTGTAATCAAGAAGACAAACATTTAGTCGACCAGGAATCTATGCGGCAGTCAGCCCAATTTAACTGGGGATTATGCAACTGCAGCCCAGGGAAACCCAGCACCAAGGGGGATTGAGAGACTGGAAAAATGTAAAAAGAAATGAACTCCTTGTGATTACCTGAGAGAACAACTGAGAGAATAGATTAGATATTTCCCAAATGAATCTGCTTATTAAAAAAAATAAAAGTCACTAAATACCTTTATAATTGTGTTTCCTATTAATATTTTCCTCACAAAGCATGAATCAGGTATCAAAAAGTATAGCACTCTGTCTTACAGCAGATCTGAAGAAGCCTCTTACTGAAGACACTGTTGTTTTATGACAGCCTGATGAAGAGGATTCTCAGGGCACATCATTTTTTAAAAGCATTTTACAGTCTGTAAATAATATTGAAATTCTTCTGTACTATATTGTTTGTACAATTTCTTTTGCTTTTCATTCATGGTTATTCATTATCCTATAAAATCTATTTATTTATCCTTCCTGAAATTACCTTACTAGAGGTTCATCTTCAACCCGTCCTGCTGCCGAAACTGTTTAATTTCCTTTTAGGGGGATGATAAAGTTTATCTTATCTCTATATTAATAATTGTGTGATTGTTATAGAAGTTTATGTGTTAATCTTTTCAACTATTTAGAAGGTGGATTCCTGCACAATCTCTGCTTAAGACACTCTAAGGATCTCTAAATGTCCTCCACACTACATTTGTTCACTTTAGGAGGCCTCTTAAGCCCTAATGTGCTTTTTAAAAATTCTAAGAAAAATCGTAGAATCCAAGAAATTCTAAGAATAAAATGACGTCACAAGGAGTTACTTTTAGTCGTAGGATTCTTTGTAAATAGGGACCCAGGTGTCAACTTTGTCCACTAAGTGGCAGAAGGGAGCTTGTATGTGGCTCCACCACAGTAGCTAGTCAGCTTCTATCAGATCTTAAGGAATGTTTGATGTGTAATACTTTGCACTTCTGTAATTTGACAATAACTTGTAAACAAGTCTGTGTAGTTGGCAGGAGACAATTGAGTTATCACTTCAAAGATGTAAAGCTAATGTTTGCTTCTGTTGTTCCTGATTAGGGGAAAAACACTGCCTGAAACTATACTGTTCATTTAAAAGCAAGCCCCCCTTTATTCAAACTACCTCCACTTTGACCTCACCCCCCTATGCCCCCTCCTCTCCATCTATCTCCCTCTGGTGGCTAATAATACCTCTGTACAAGTCTGAGCAGCGGGCTTTGATGGAGCCGGCCACTCAAGGCTGCCATGCGTCAGCCATGACGTCAATGCATCCAAACAAACAGGGCTCTGTTGTAGGAGAAACTTGCCATGGATGAATTGTTGAGCTAGTTGGCTCACATATTCCTGCTTATTGCTGTGCCTTGTTGCAGGGATGGAGGCTACTGGGTCTGAGGAGGGAAGAGCATGGAGAGCATGGAGAGCATGGAGAGGGAGGATTGTCAGTTTTTTTGTCATTCCAACATTTTACATATGTTAGATTTCTTTTATTTAGATACTGGTGTTTTGTTTGATTTGGAGCCAGTTACTTGCATGCTACACAATGTAATGCACATTGTATGATATCAGTCTGTAAAAGACAACAAAGGCATTTTAAAGGCAAGACTTTGGGATTTATCAGAGTGAGAACCAGTATCCGCAGATGGAGAAAACATGCAGTTGTGGTGAAACTTCTAGGTAGTGGCCGGCCTACCAGATTACTTCAGGAGTTAATCACCAACTCATCCAGGAGTTCACAGAGGAACCCAGAACAACATCTAAAGCTCTGCCGCCTTTAGATACCTCAGTTATTTGTTGTAGAACTGGAAAGCTCAACGATAGACTGCTAGATCCTTGGTGCACAAAGGTTAAACTTTGAAACCATCACTGCTCCGAAAGGACTCAATAAGTTCTTTAATCCCTGCTGTTTTTTGCACAGTTTTTCAATTTATTGTAAATAGTCTGCTTTCATTTTTTATGCACAAATGCACATGCACGTTTCCTACATTTTTAAAATGACCCTACTCAGTTGCACGTTTCATTTATTCTTAGTATACTATTTCTAATAAGTACACAGTGTTCTTTTTTCTTATGTTGTAAATCATTGCCTTACTGCACTGTCTGTTATTTTTATTTGTTGGTTTTATTTTTTTCACCTTTGTTTTGCATGCTTTAATTTGCTGTTTACTTTGATACAGGTCCATCTAAATCTTCCCACTGTGGGACAATAGAGGACATTTGCATTATATTCTATTTCAGAGTTCATGATCCATCAATATTAAGAAAGACAGGGCAAAATGGTCCCCCTAGGGACTTCCGGGATGGTAGAGAGGCAAGCAACAGAATAAAAGCATAAAACAGCTCTCTGTAGTTCCAAAGCCCCAATAAAACAGGAGCGAATCCAAACCCATCTTACAGATTTGGAGGCTTGTTTACATAAAAATCATATCCGCATTCACAGCATGGCAGAGGGAACAGAAGGGGACAACATTATGGACTTTGTTGAAGTTTTCTTAAAAATTCAGCGTCTTCCTGACGCTCCCTTGAGAATACAACAATGCCATCGCTTGCTTGGTCCCAAGCCTCCACAAAGTTTCAGCCCTAGTTTGATTGTCATTTGTTTCCTTAAATTCAAGATTCATGCCTGGAACAACAAGCTCATGCAGTAAAATGGGAGCCGTGTTTTCTTTGAGCAAGGTTACACAACCAACGTACTGGCAAGAAGAAAAGCGTATGGCCCAGTTAGAAAAGCACTGAAAGAAAAGACATTTGTTTCCAGACACTTTACCTGGCTCTGGGTGCATAGTAACACTGTACTGATAATCTACAAAGACAAACAGGAGGCTACTGAGAGAGAGTGGATTGATAGACACAGGAACCCCAACCCCTATGATAAAGACTTATTCTTCATTACTTGAGGCCTCAAGTGGAGCATGCCCAGGACCCTCTTCTGTTTGCCTATCAGGAGCACATTGGGGTTATAGATGCAGAGCTCTACATGGTCCACAGGGCTTATTCTAACCTGGATGGGCCTGGTGGTTATGTTATAGTGATAATCTTTGACTTTTCTAGTGCCTTTAACACTATTTCACCTGTCATCCTGTAAAACGAACTGGAGGGGATGGAGGTGGATTATCTCCTTACCTTCTGGATAATGGACTAGCTGAATGGATGGCCACAGTTTATGAGTTTCACAACTCGGTATCTGGCACAGTTATGAGCAGCATGGGGGCCTCACAAGGGATGGTGCTAGCACAGTTCCTTTTCACCCTGTTGACCTTAGGCTTCGAGTAGCACCCCGGGGTCCTGCCAAGTACTTGGACAACACAGCCATCATGGTCGGTATCCAAAGTGGTGGGGAGCTGGTAAGTGCCTTTAGCAAGTGAAGTTCCATAAACCACCTCCAACTAAACACAGCCAAGACCAAGGAAATGGTCATCCATTTCCTTGGTCTAAGTTCAACCCCCCCTTGCCAGTCAACATTGACGGGGAGTCTGGACTCTGAGGGGACTAACACGGAGAGAGGCTACTGAAGGAATTTTAAGAGCATCGTAGTTTATCCCCACAGCCATTAGAATATATAATTTCAACGGTGATTAATTATGGCCTGGCTGAAGGCAATGCCTGTTACACATTTGCATACAAGACACTAGCTATTTGCATGTCAAGTTATTTTAGTCGTACTCGTACTTCCACTTCATCCTGGACCGGGTCGCGGGGGCAGCAGACTCAGCAGAGACACCCAGATGTCCCTCTCCCCAGACACCTACTCCAGCTCCTCTGGGAGGAGCCCAAGGCATTCCCAGGCCAGGCGAGAGACATAGTCCCTCCAGCGTGTCCTGGGCTGTCCCCTGGGCCTCCTCCCGGTGGGACGTGCCTGGAACACCTCCCAAGGAAGGGGTCCAGGAGGCATCCGGTATAGATGCCGAGCCACCTCAACTGGCTCCTCTCGATGTGGAGGAGCAGCGGCTCTACTCCGAACCCCTCCTGGATGGCCGAGCTCCTCACCCTATCTCTAAGGGAGTGCCCGGCCACCCTACGGAGGAAGCTCGTTTCAGCCGCTTGTATCTGGGATCTCATTCTTTCGGTCATGACCCAAAGTTCATGGCCATAGGTGAGGGTAGGAACGTAGACTGACTGGTAAATCGAGATCTTCGCTTTTTGGCTCAGCTCTCTCTTCACCACAATGGACCGGCACAGCGCCCCCATTTCTGCGGCAGGCGCACCGATCGGTCTGTCGATCTCCCGCTCCATTCTTCCCTCACTCGTGAACAAGACACTGAGATACTTGAACTCCTCCACTTGAGGCACGAACTCCCCTCCAACCTGAAGAGGACAAGCCACCCTTTTCCGGTCGAGAACCATGGCCTCTGACTTGGAGGAGCTGATCTTCATCCCAGCCGCTTCACACTCTGCTGCAAACCGCCCCAGCACATGCTGTAGGTCTTGTCTAGAGGGGGCCAGCATGGCTATGTCATCTGCAAAATGAAGAGATGAAATCCACTGGTCCCCAAACCAGACCCCCTCCGGCCTTTGGCTGCACCGAGAAATACTGTCCATTAAAGTTATGAACAGGACCGGTGACAAAGGGCAGCCCTGCCACAGTCCAACATGCACCGGGAACAGGTCTGACTTAGTGCTGGCAATGCGGACCAAACACCTGCTCCACTTGTACAGAGACCGGATGGCCCCCAATAAAGGGCCTCCGACACCGTACTTCTGGAGGACAGTTTGTCAGAATCGCTTCTAGGCCAACCGGTAGTCCTTCTCCATGGCCTTACCAAACGCCACCCAGGCCGAGTTTTTGCCTCTGCCACAGCACGGGCCGCAGCACGCTTGGCCTCCCGGTACCCGTCAGCCGCCTCAGGAGTCCCACAAGCCAACCACAGCTGATAAGACTCCTTCTTCAGCTTGACAGCATCCCTTACTGCCGGTGTCCACCACCGGGTTCCGGGATTGCCGCCTTGACAGGCACCGCAGACCTTACAGCCACAGTTACGGGCAGCAACATCGACAATAGATGCGGAGAACATGGTCCACTCGGACTCTATGTCTCCAACATCCCCCGGAATATGGTCAAAGCTCTTCCGGAGGTGGGAGTTGAATTCATCCTTGGCCGAGGGCTCTGCCAGACGTTCTCAGCAGACCCTCACTATCCGCTTGGGCCTGCCAAGTTTGTCCGGCTTTCTCCTCTTCCAATCCAACTTACCACCAGGTGGTGATCAGGGGACAGTTCTTCCCCTCTCTTCACCCGAGTGTCCAAAACATGCGGCCGAAGGTCTGCCAACACAACAACAAAGTCGATCATCGACTTTCTGCCTAGGGTGTCCTGGTGCCAAGTGCAATGATGAACACCCTTATGCTTGAACATGGTGTTCATTATAGACAATCCATGACTAGCACAGAAGTCAAATATCGAAACACCACTCGGATTCAGATCGAGGAGACCATTCCTCCCGATCATGCCTCTCCAGGTGTCACTGTCGTTTCCCACGTGGGCGTTGAAATCACCCAGCAGAATAATGGAGTCCCTGGGAGGGGCACCATGCAGCACCCCCGAAAGGGACGTCAAAAAGGCTGGGTACTCCGCACTACCGCTCGGCTCGAAATGACAGTCAGAGACCTGTCACCAACCCGAAGACGCAGGGATGCGACCCTCTCATCCACTGGGGTAAACCCCAACACGAGACGGCTGAGCTGGGGGACAAGAGCAAACCCACCTTAGCCTGCTGCCTCTCCCTGTGGGCCACTCCAGAGTAGAAGAGAGTCCAGCCCCTCTCGAGGAGATGGGTTCCAGAGCCCGCGCTGTGCGTGGAGGTGAGCCCGACTATTTTTAGTCGATATCTCTCGACCCCCTGCACAAGCTCAGGCTCCTTCCCCCCCAGCGTGATGACATTCCACATCCCTAGAGCCAACCTAAGCATCCGGAGAGCAGGCCGCCGAGGTCTCCACCTTCGTTCGCTGCCTAATCCTCTTTGCACCGGTCCCTCATGGTTCCCCCTGCAGGTGGTGGGCCCACTGGTGGATGGCCTTGCGTCTCTCGTTCGGGCTTGGCCCAGCCAGGTCCCGTGAGTAGCAACCCACGAGGGACAGCAAATATTATATTCAAATGTTTTTCAGTCACTGTTTTATCACTGTATATTATATGTAAATTGGACATGCACATAGTTTTTTTTGTAAATGACCTACCTTCCTACTTTTATTCTTTTTCTTATTTTACACAAGTCCAACACAACTGGTGTGTGACAGTGAATGTTCATTGCATCATAAAAGAGACGTGTTTAAAATGCTTTCAGGAAAGATTTATGGAGTTCAAACGCAAGAGCACAATCCGACATGGAACCTCCTCTCCACAACCACTAGTGACAGTTTTGGTTAATAGGAATGTCGCAAAACTGTAAGCTAACCCCCACTTTACACCTGTTTACCAAAGAAAGAGATTGGTGATCGTCACTCAAATCAGGTTTAATTTTACCTCGACAAGGTAGAACATTTTTACAGCGCAGACATGTGGTCAGGAGACCTGCTAAACTGGAGAACTCTCTTATAACAGGTTCAAGGTAATTCCCAAGGATACAGGGACAAAGATACGGCCCGTTGTAATTCTTCCCCAGACATGTTGACAGAACTTAAATGGCATAGTAGCCTCCTCCTATACTCCAGAGCCAGCTATCCTCATAGGTCTAATTTTCAAAAGGCAACCTCTGGGTATGACACTGAGCACGTGGACTCAACTTCTTTGGTAATCATGGCGGTGCCTGTTCTAAATGGAACCTGTCCTGTTAAACCACTGTATGGTCTTGGCCACTGTGCTGCAGGTGTATTTCACGGTGTTGGCAGTCTTCTTATAGCCTAGGTCATCTTTATGTAGAGCAGCAATTCTTCTTTTCAGATCCTTAAAGCGTTCTTTGCCATGAGGTGCCATGTTAAACTTCCAGTGACCAGTATGAGGGAGTGTAAGAGTCATAACACCAAATTTAACACACCTGCTTCCTATTCACACATGAGACCTTGTGAGGACACTGGGGAGGGAAAATGGCCAATTAGGCACAATTTGGATATTTTCACTTAGGGTTCAACTCACATTTTTGCCAGCGGTTTAGACATTAATAGCTGTTTATTGAGTTATTTTGAGGCAAATTTGCAGTGTAAATTCTTACTCACCTTGTGACCTTCTCGCTGTTTTCTGCTTTTTGGTCCAAAAACCAATTCTTGACAAAAAGGCAACAAAACTAAGTAAATTTCTTGATGTATGTGTTCTAAAGTTTTGATTAAATCTTCAATAAACGCAGTACTCAAATACATTAAATGAACACTTTTTAATCAGAGTATAACATCAAGCCAGTTAAACGTCTGGAATGTTGATCTGATCAGGTAAGTAGTAGAGGTTATTGTTAATTAGTGTCTGCTGTTTTTGGTGTTCATGAAATTGACAACTGGTGTTCTAAAGAGGCAACAATGAGACAAGCCCAAAAACAGGAATGGTTTTGCAGGTGGAGGCCACAGACATTTTTTCCCTCCTAATTTTTTTGACAGCTTTTCCGTAATTTTGCATTTAGACCAGGGTCAGTGTGTCTATCAGCACAGTCTCGAGAGAATGGAGAAAACCTCCTGGGGCTTCATGTGGCTCAGTGGTAGAGCAGGTGCACCATATGCTGAGGATACAATCCTTGACGTAGCTGTCTTGGGTTCGAATCCAGGCCCTGGGCCATTTATTGCATGCCCACACTTCTCTTTCTTCCATTTAGTTACTAATGAATAAATGCCAGTTTTATCAAACAAACCTTACAAAATAAACAAATAGTGGATTGAGTCACTCACCTATCTCTATCTGCTCCAGATATGTGCACAGTTTCTGAGATCTTAAATGCAGAGCTAGAACATTCCTGTTTTAAAGTAGACTGTCAATTGTTTCATTCTGTATGTAAACTGGAATTTTAGGTCCAAAGAATCCCGCACTGTAACAATACCTGCTGTAATAAACAATGTATCACTAGCAAACTGTCCCGACCTAAACCCCACTGAGAATCTATGAGCTGTTGTCAAGAGGAAGATGAGAGACACCAAAACCAAGAATACAGACAAGCTGAAGGCTGCTATTAAAATAACCTGTGCTTACCTCAGCAGAACCACAGGTTGACTGCCTCCATGTCATATTGCACTGATGCAGTAATTCATGCTAAATGAGCCTTAACCAAAAACTGAGTGGAGAATCAGAACATGGACATACGATTCTTTAGGCCCAAATTTACATATTACATTTTGGATTGTCATCATCAAAATAACATGAAATGTATCACTCGGTGTGTAATTAATCTATGTATAGATTTACCCTTTTAACTGAATTATTAAAATAAATAACCTTTTAGATGAAATTCTCACTTTTGAGATACAACTACTTTCACTGCCTAAAAAAACTTCAATGTACGCTTTAAAAACACATCACATCTCAATTGGAAAAAAGGTACGCTTTAAAAACACATCACATCTCAATTGGAAAAAAGGTACGCTTTAAAAACACATCATATCGCAATTGGAAAAAAATCCTGCTGAATAGCCATACTGATATGGAAAGGGTGTTATAAACATAAGGTCACATCATTTGATGGAACTGAATACGATCAAACCACAGAGGGCTTAATCCAAAGTCACAGATAACTGCAACACTGATGCAGCAGACTAGCTCAATTTGCTGAAATGTCATTGCAGGACCTCAACTTGGTACTCACTAGATTGTATGGCTCCAATGTGCTTGTATGTATACCTGAGAACGTCGGGCATGCTCCTTATAAGATGACAGATGACGGGGTTATCACTGAGCTCCTGGACAGGCTAAGGTGCAGCCTGGTGCTATCAGATGGACCTAAACCTGACGTTGCAGAGATGTGCTATTGGATCTAACAATGGGTCTACCTAATTGCCATAATTTGTCTCGTACAGGTCTGTGCATCCCTCCATAGGCATGCCTCCCCAGACCAACACTGACCTACCACCAAACCAAACATGCTGAACAATGTTGCAGGCAGCATAATGTTCACCGCAGCTTCTCAGGGCCCTTTCAAGTCTGTCACATGTGCTTAGAATAAACCTGCTCTCATCTGTCCAAATAAGAGGTTGCCAGTGCTGAACTTGCTGATTCCGGGATTCTCTGGCAAATGCCAGTCGAGCTCCACAGGGCCGAGCAGTGAGCACAGGGCCTACTAACAGACAATGGGCCTTCAGGCCACCCTCATGAAGTCTGTTTCAAAAGATTAGGTCAGAAACATTCATGCCAGTGGCCCATTGAAGGTCACTTTGTAGGACTGTGGCCATACTCTTCATATTTCTAGGAGAATAAATGGGAGAGGATACTTGTCCTGCTGAGGGTTAACCTCCTTAGACCTCCGACGCCCCTGTCAAGCTCTCCCAGAGGAACTGCCTAGCTTCTGGAATTTTCTCCATTCTCTCGAGACTGTGCTGATAGACACACTGACCCTGGTCTAAATGCAAAATTACTGAAAAGCTGTCAAAAAAATTAGGAGGGAAAAAATGTCTGTGGCCTCCACCTGCAAAACCATTCCTGTTTTTGGGCTTGTCTCATTGTTGCCTCTTTAGAACACCAATTGTTAATTTCATGAACACCAAAAACAGCAGACACTAATTAACAATAACCTCTACTACTTACCTGACCAGATCAACATTCCAGACATTTAACTGGCTTGATGTTATACTCTGATTAAAAAGTGTTCATTTAATGTATTTGAGTACTGCGTTTATTGAAGATTTAATCAAAACTTTAGAACACATACATCATGAAATTTACTTAGTTTTGTTGCCTTTTTGTCAAGAACTGGTTTTTGGACCAAAAAGCAGAAAACAGCGAGAAGGTCACAAGGGGAGTAAGATTGTCTTTAATAACAAAAATAATAAGACTTGCAAAACTGATACAAGACTTGGAACGCAGGCAGGGTGACAAACATGAAGCAGGAAGTTAACAGGATCGTAAAGTCAACAAGCATGGAGCAGGCAGCAAACAGGAGGAACCAGTAGAGAATAATGAAAACAGGAGAGCAGAAGTACAAAGTAGGGTGGATAATTGACCAATGAACACAGGGGGCTAATCAGAAGGGAATCAGGAGCAGCTGGTCAAAGAGGGAATCCAGGCAACTCTACAACACACATCAGCATCTATTCCTCTTTACCTACAGCCTCCTGCATCTGCATCTTTGAAGAAATCTTTCAACCAACCCCCTGACAAATCACCCACACCTGCTCATCAGAATGGTTCACTTAAATGGTGATGTCTGGGCAGAGAAAATTGGGTTAGGATAAAACTATTTCAATATTGTATGTTTGTGTATCATGATCATTGAATGTTAGGTGCATGGGTTGATTGCACTCACCTGTTTTCCATGTAGCCCATCACTTCTTGTTTGTATTTAAGTTCCTGGTTTCTGTTTCTTCATTGAACCTTCATGTTCCTGGGCTACTTCCTCACTCTCTCCCTATATATAAGTTATCTGGTTAATTCTACCCTTTGCTGAATTCTACTGGGTTTTGCCCATCTCATTACCTGATTCTTTGCCTATGCCCTGTGGTCTGTTTCTCCTTTGTAATTTTGCAAGTTAATTTATAATTAAATATTTAAATTCGCCATGTGGCTTCCAAGTTCCTGCTTGACCATTGTTTCAACCTACACTACATGACACAGTGTTGCCCAACTGTTTGACTGCGAACAGTCCATTGAGCCTAATGTAACCACCAAATTGTCCATAAACTTTTTAAGTTATCATGTTAGTAGCTCATAACTCCAGTTAATCACAATGATGGCTAGTCACCACAATATTAAGATTCAATTGTCCAAATGGTTATTGATTTCTGATTCAGCAAATTATTTTTGAAACATAATTTTTTTAAGATATTTTATTTACCATGTGCTGCATTGTGAACTGTTTGTTTGAACATTTACAAATTGTTGCTCTTAAGTAGTTTTAAAATTAAGTTGACCCTAACCCACATTCCTCAAAACAAAACTTTGGCTCGTACTTATTCACACTGAACTGTGATATCACTGCATCATTTTAATGCCTCATAGTCAGGTGGTGGCCTGGCTTGGTGATTTTGATCAAAATTACTAACCTTGTTTGGCACTTATTAATTGTTTCTCATAGTCATACCAAACCTGTTGTTGCACAACAAACCTAACCCTTCTTTAAACCTCTCCACACACTTCTGACCAGTCTGTTGTGTTCCTTGCTCATCATGACACTATTATACACTAATGTTCTCCAACAAACCTCTGAGACCAGAAGCATAACAGCTGGAGTTATATTCAGATGAAATTACACACAACTGCACTTTGTTTACTAAATAGGGGACTTCTGAAGGCAGTTGGTGGCATCGAATTTTATTTACTATAGAGAGCTGAATCACCATGCAAATCAGACTTTAACATTTTTATTTAATAATCATTTTGGAAACCATATATAATTTTACTTTCACTTCACAATAATGCAGTACTTTGTGTTGGTCAATGAAATACACAAAATCCCAATAAAATACATTAGGTTTGTGGTGGTAACATGAAAACGTTCATTAACTATGCATGGCACTGTAAGCAGCTATCCAATCCACATGTAATCCAGGCCAGTTCTGGTGTCACTGTCCATGGTGCTGCAGCCAGTCAGTCTCCTACCAATTTTAATCATAAGAAAAGTGCATTATTCAAAGATGCTACAGGAGAAAATAGCTAATATTCAAACATGAGTTCAGTTGCTGCTTAACGTAAATAGTGTTGTGCATAAATCCTACTGAGGTTCTGACTGAAGTACACACCATATAGATCAGTAAAACCATTTGGAAATTGTTGCATTTGTTGTTTAGAAGCTGCTAAACGAGGCTCTGCTGAAGACCAGTAAAGCATGCAGTTATCATACATGTGGCTACAAAATGCTCTGTAGAAATTCAGTCCAATCTTTTAAAGCACTGATGGTGAGCCTGTAGGCCAATGAAGCCCATGATGAACAGCTGTTACTGGAGAAACACATCTGGACACAACAGGCACCTTCCCGCTTAATGCTTACTAGGGTCTTTTTAAACTATAACCTTCAGATGTTACGTGTTGCGGAATTAAGCTCCTACATGCTCAGCAGAACGACCGAAAATGAGCTAACTGAGAGGAGACAACAGCTGGAGGTCTACACGAGTAGCTAAGTAAACTTTAACCTGTCAATTTCATTATACAACATGGACAATCGTTTATAGAATAATGCATCACAGACTAATGCAATAATTCATGAGCACCCTAAATTACAGATTTTTTCAGGTGCAGCCTAGTCGGTGATATCAGAAACCTATTTTCATCAAAGCTCAGAACTGCTCCGGCTGAAAGACAACAAATAACCAGCAAACCAGAATTTTCCAGGTTTGTCAAACAGCGGTTCACCAGTATGATGTCTTTGTTGGAGAATCATTGGATTCAAGTGACACAAAGGTGGTCAAACTGAAACATGACCCAGGTAGATCAAGCAAATTGATGTGCTTCATTTTTCCCTGATGCGTCTCTGAGGTTTCATCAGAAGAAGACAGCCCAAAACCACTGGACTGCAAAGAGACAGGCCGTTTACCTAAACTGGACTTTTCAGTCCATCAAACCTGTAATTGACAGCCTGTGTGCAGAATCTATGGTTTGCCATGAAGCCTTCTATGCCAGAGCAGATGAGGTAAGGACATTTCTCCAAGGCATCTTTCTTTAGATAAAAAATGAGGAAACATATCAGATAAGAGACAGCGACAGAGTGTCTGATGTGCTCTTGGAGATTGATGATCTAGTTGGACAAATATGTGACACATTGAACCAAATAATGTCTCCAGAGGCCTACCGGCCAAAAAATGAAAAGGACTCCACCCCAAATATTTTAAGTGAATTCGCAGACCAGTCTGAATCTAATGAAGGAGACCAAGTTTCTTTAACATCTCACACTGATTCCTTGATTCTGACACAGAAAGGATTTCTCAACAATATGTCAACCAGTGAGCTTACAGCATCAGGGAATTTTTACATCAGATATGATGATAAAATCCAAACTAACATGTCAAATCAGGAGCCAATTGAAAGCCAAGTGTCTGAGAACAAATAACTAGAGGAAGGTATTACATTTTTTGTAATGAGTGTAGTTTTAGAATGTTCAATCGAAAATGGTGGACCCCTTAAATCCGAAGAGATGAGATGACAAGAAGAAATACAAGCTTGTCAATATATACAATGAAAACATTAAAGAATTTGTTGGAGACATCTTCAAAGATCTGAAAAAAACAGTTTGGCTCTACTGAAGCAGTTCTTCAGTAGTGCTACATTAGGCTATGACATCAAAAGCTGGTTGTCCTTAAGAGTGCTGTAGTGAGATATTAAAAAAGTTACCATCCCATAAAACCCCAAAAATCTGCAGTCCACAGGTTCATTTCACCAATCGCAAAACCTTTTAGGAACCTATTCCAAAAACAGAGAGGATCTTTTTCCCATTAAAAACCATTCATGTAATCTAATTAGATATTCTAAATATTACCCTGTCTGCTGCCGTGAAGATGGGCCATGGGCTGATGTACCTTCCTGTCAGGCCTGCTTCTGCTTCTGGCTGTCATAGGTGGGTCCAGGGCTGTGGCTCCCGGTGTTGTGTTCCTGTGCGCCATGTGGGGGGTGACTCCTCAGAATCCCTGGCCCGATGGGTGGGCCAGAAATCACGGTGGTTGGGGCATGGTGGACTAGGGTTGTGGGGCCATGGGTGTGCCAGATTAGGGTCTGGGGAGGAGGTTAAGAGATTTGGGTAAGTCAGGGTGGACATTAGAGGTCTGGAGGCTGGAAGCACTTGCCGCAGCCTTCTTGGTGCCTGCTGTTCTGGTTAGTCTGGTAGATCTCTGCGTCCTTGGCTGATAGCAGTGGGATGCTTTGCTTGGCTGGTCTGCGTTCTCCCAGACTACTCCTGCTGCAGGGGGTGGCTGCTCTTCTAAGGCTCCCTTGTGGTGTCTTAGGGGATGTCTGGAAGGCAGTGTTGGTTCTAGACCAAATTTACAGGAGTGGGGATCTATGGCTAAAAGTGCAACATCTTCATTTTTAATCCATTGTTAAAGTAAAACTGTAAAGGAAAAGATCATAAGAAACTCATTTAGTTTAGCCTTCAGTACAGAGGCGAAAATCAGTTCTACAGGGGCACTGGCCCATGTTGGCCAATGTCTAGAACTGTCCATGCTGGGAGGTCTCTGCCCCTGAGGGCATGAAGGGCTGCGCTGGGGTCTGCATCCCTCCCTCTAGACATCTTGGGGACTGGCCCTACAGGGTGAAATAAAATGTGCCCCTTCTACTGCGTTGAGCTGGTGCCTTCCCGAGGTGTTGGAGGCTCTCACCTACTTGGTGCTGGGAGCTCTTGTTGCTCGCCTGGGGGTGGCATGTAGCTGGGTTCCAAGGCTTGATGTCCTGTTTCACCCTTTGTGCCTCTTTGACCTGGGGGCTGCTTTTCCTGTGCCCTGCTGAGTGTATGGCTGCCATGGGGTAATGATTCATTTCTGGCTGCCTAGGACTGCTGCGGCCTTCTGGATCTGGGTCTACGGGCTTGCTGAGTGCAGGCTGAGTGCAGTTTAGTGCATGTATGTGTGTCTCTCACCTCCTCTCTCTGCAGGGTGTGACTGGCAGGTGTGTTCCAGTAGCTCAAAATCACCAGGATTAATCAGGAGGAGTGAATAAGTGAGTAAGAGGAGTGAATTCCGTCAAAGACCGCCTTTTGAAACGCGCTTCATCATTCTGCCTCCTTTCTCTTAAGTCTCTGGAGAAGATTAACTTGGCTCCTTCCTCCAGACCTCCCGTAGCTGCTCTGCTCATCCTCTCCTTGGACACTCTATCGAACCTGCTGCTTCTGCATGCTCACCTGCCTGTCCACCCTTCCACGCCGTTGCTCCACTGCAGCCTCTTCTGGCGACTTACTTCCCCCTGGATCTCCACCATTCTCCAGATCAGTAAAGTTTGCATTACTACCACCATATTCATAAATGCTCCTCATGCAATTGCCTGCTAGAGTTTAATCCCATATTCTCCTCCTCAGTGACCATTACAACCACCCAGAAGTCTCAGTACTCCCACCTTTGCTATTTTCAAAAAAAACCTTTGAAACATTTCTCCTGTGTACGTAATTGTGCTTGCATAAATCTGCCTAGAAAACAAGATGACAAGACCATTTACCTTCTTTGTAAAGAAGGTAAATGGTCTTTTTTTAAAGATGAATATCCGTACATAACTCATGTACATAAACTAGACTTGTGTAATTTTCATCTGCTAATAAATCTGTTGTTGTCATGCCACAGAGCTGAGGACATGTTTGTGCAGTGTTCTCTCTCTCACCCATTCCTGTGTGACAGGCAGGTGCAGCCGTGCAGCTGATCCTCATCTGGGCATATCAGCGAAGTTCTCTTAAGTAGCAGGAACCCTGAAGAAGGAAGCAGACTATTATCTCACCAGAGTGGTAATCGGACCTGCAGATGTTGTTCTGTTTTCTTCCTGTTCCTTGACCTTGCTTCCTACCCGAGTGTTTGTGTTCCTCTCTTCCAGAGTGGAAACTCCCCCGCAGAACCTAAACTGGATTCCACAGCCCATGGTCCTGGTCCAAGTCCATGTTTGGCTTCGAGCACGTTACTGTGCTTGCCACTCAGAGCCTCCTTCTACTTCCTGAATCCTAAAGCACAACGAAAGTACTTGCCTCATCTTCTGTGGTCCAACCTGCAACCCTCTGTCTGTCCACCCTCCAACTCAACCCACCACCTACTGAATAAAAACAGAGAGAGATAGACACATACCCTGCTTGCACATCCGCGTCTGTCAACCTCAGTCCTCGTGACATGACTCACCTTCCCTCCCAAAAAACTCAACCAAACAGAACAGTAAGAGACATTCTCTGTTTATCCATGATTCTACTTCTCCTCCAATTAGTTCAACTCACATTCATCTCTTTCTCAGTGAATGGTCCTGCCAGATCTGGATCCCAAGACGACCTTGCTTTCCAATCCAGTGTTTCAATAAATTTGTTAAAAATAAAATTTGCCTCAGTAATTGTTGTCCGTTCTGGAGTCAACTGGTTACCAGTCATGACAGAACAATCTGACCATCTTGACTCTGTGGCACAATTATGGACGGCCCTAACACAACTGGGAATTCTACTCGGTCAGCATGATAGTCTCCTTCACTTCTTCAATCAACAACAATCCACAGCCGTACACACCTTGGTTGATATCTCCAGTCAGATCCAAGTTCTCAGTTCCAGACTCCCTCCTGCAATCACAAATCCTCCTGTTTTCAGTCCTGTGCCCGCAGCCACCTCAATCTCCTGTTATGGGTTCTCCTACCCCACTCCGGAGCCTTTTTTGGGAGATTTGGAGAAGTGTCGCAGATTTCTCTTGCAGCGTGCATTAGTTTTCCAAAGCTCTCCTCGGGACGATGCCAGTCAGATATCATATGTCATCAGACTACAGCGAGGATAAGCATTAAGGTGGGCAGAAACCATTGTGGATGATACCACAATTCAGTTTTTCTCGTTTGATGAATTCATTGAACAATTCAGACAAACCTTCTCTCTAGGACGTAGTGATGAGGCAATGGCTAAAACATTATGGAACCTCACAAGACCACAAATCTGTAGCTCAAATGGCCATAAAGGAGCCTTCCGAAACACGCTGTCTGATAAAATAAAGGACAAATTTGCCTGTCGCATTGCACGAGAAACTTTGGATGACTTAATTAATCTGTGTATTTGCATTGATAATCGTCTGAGAGAACAATCCAGTGAAAAAAGGCCTCAGAGGGTTCAACCTGCCAGACTAGGCACTCATATGCCCATTGTGACATCACTAGGCCAAGGATCTCAACACTCTGCATCCCCCTGTCAAACAGAGCCCATGCATCTAGGCAGAGACAGTCCTACACCAGAGTAGAGACACAAGCTCCTAAGTTCTGGGCGGGACCTTTGTTATGGTAAGCCTGGTCACTTTCGTATCCATTGTCCTGTACGACCAAAAGATGTAGTCCGTCAGTAGTCCAGGGGGTACTGGCAGGCGCAATTCACCACTCCAACTATCCCTCCTTCCAGCTCCACTCCACTATTTGCATCAATCTCAAACAACATCCTGTTTTAGCTCTGGTGGACTCAGGATCTGAGCAGAACCTTATCAACCCTGATCTCATACAGAAACTTCAGATACCTATTAAGAATCTCCCCATTCCTGTCTTTGTTTCCACCCTGGATGGCAGTGCATTACGAACTGTCCATCAGCAGACCTGTCCTCTTCATTTAATTACATCTGGCAGTCATCATGAGCTTATCTCTTCTTTTGTTTTTCCTAGTAAGGAGGCCCATGTTATTCTGGGACATACCTGACTCAAGACTCACAACTCATATATAAACTGGACTGATTCCCGCATAGAAGCCGGGACCTCGAACTGCCATAGTTCCTGTCTCCGCTCTATTATATCTCATAGAGACTCTAATAACAGTAATCCTGTTATGATTTGGGGGATTGGGGGTTTGTTTTTTGGTTTTGGGTTTTTCTGATTTTTGTTCTCACAGTTGAGTTTTGTAATCTTTTTCTGTTTATTGTTTTTAAAGGTGGTGCTGTAGTTGTTTAGATTTGTTTTCTTGTGAATGTTTTCAGTTAGTGCTTTCGAGTTTATGTTCTTGAATTTCTTTTTTGGCCCAGTCATGTTTTGTTTCCAGTCCCTGCCTCTGTCAGCCAGGAATCAGCTTCATTAGGTCCACCTGCACCATGTAATCAGTCTCTATCGTTTACCTGCACCATGCTCTATTTATACACTGCCATTCTGTTCTTTCTTTGCAGAAACATTTCCTCTGTTTTCTCAATTCATGTCAAGTCCTAGTCACGCCAAGCCTGTCTTACCTGCTTGTCTATGCCTGTTTTTGCCATCACCTGCTGAAGTGAGTTTCATTTAGTAAATCTTTTTGTTTTACCTCTCTACGACGCTTCCTGCTTGTCTGCATTCTGGGGTCCTCCGTCACACCAGTCCTAAAAATAATGAACCCTCTCCAGATCTGTCTCGCATTCCTCCAGCTTCCCATGACCTGCAGAAAGTATTCAGCAAGGATCTTGCTCTCTCCCTTCCTCCTCATCGACCCTACGACTGCTGTATTGACCTTCTTTCTGGCGCTCCATTAGCATCAGGCCTTCTTTATAACATTTCCGACTCAGAAGGAGAGACCATGGAACAACGCATTCATGACTCTCTCGGAGCAGGTATTATTCGTCCCTCTTCCTGAAGGACGTCATTAATGTAATGTAATGTCTTCGTTTTTGTTTATCTGGATGATATCCTGATCTTTTCTAATGATCTCCAAACCCACAAGAAATAAGTCAGAATGGTCTTCCAATGCCTCTTAGAAAATCGGCTTTATGTTAAAGCTGAAAAAAGTGATTTTCACGTGAGCTCAATAACCTTTCTTGGCTTTATTTTTGAGGGTGGACAGGTGAAGGTAGACCCTTGCAAAGTTCAAGCTGTCCTTGACTGGCCTACTCCGACCACCAGGAAACAGCTCCAACGATTTCTGGGTTTCACTAACTTCTATCGCCGTTTCATCAGGGACTACAGCAAGACCGCCCCTCCACTTACTGTGGTCACATCCACTAAAAAGATTTTCACATAGACCAGAAGCTGAACCGGCATTTATTGAACTAAGAAAGAAGTTCTCTGCAGCCCCCATTCTCATCCACTCAGATTCCAAAGATCAGTTGTCCTGGAGGTGGATGCATCTGACACGGAGGTTGGAGCTGTGCAGTCACAAAGACCCTTGTCAGATGGTAAGCTCCATACCTGTGCATTATACTCTAAACATTTCTCTCCTCCTGAAAGGAACTATAACATTAGGGATCAGAAAATGCTCGCCATTAAACTGGCCCTGGAAGAATGGTGACATTGGCTGGAGGGCACAACTCACCCCATCATAGTCTGGACTGACCACAAGAACCTCTCTAACTCCCAGTCAGCTAGGCACCTCAACTCTTGTCAGTCTCATTGGTCGTTATTTTTTTCTTGGTTTCATTTCACTATTACGAATCGCCCAGGTTCCAAGAATACCAAACCGGATGCACTCTCACTCCAGTTTTCCCCAGAGGTGGAGTCTCAGGAACCTGAAACCATCATCCCATAGTCGTGCATCATCTGGGCTCTCTCCTGGAATCTGGAGGATCAGATTCACAGAGCCCAACAACAAGAAGCAGACCTAGGTGGAGGACCTCCAGGACGGCTTTACGTCCCTTCCAATGTTAGGTTGCAGATCATCATTTGGGCACACTCCTCTAAGATCTCAGGTCTCCCAAGGTCCAGTCGAACCATCGCTTTTCTTTGTTGCTATTTTTGGTGGCTATCTCTTAACCGGGATGCCGTTGAATACGAGGCAGCCTGTCCTGTGTGTGCCTGCATCAGGAACTCCCACAAGCCTCCTGCTGCCCTCTTACAACCACTCTCTATCCCCACTCAACCTTGGTCTCACATCTCACTCGACTTTGTTACAGGTTTACCTCCATCTAATAACAAAACAGCCATTCTTTCTTTAATTGACAGTTTTTCTAAGGCCTGTCACCTGGTTGCTCTTTCTAAACTTCCATCTGCATCCGTTACAGCGAAATTATTAATCTATCATGTTTTCAGGATTCATGGACTCCCCATCGAGATATCTGATAGAGGGCCCCAGTTCATTTCACAAGTTTGGGAGGATTTCTGTTAGAAAGAAACTAGTTTTAAGATGTTTTCAAAGGAGAAAGTAGACCTCAAAACTTCACGTGTGCAGTCCAGTCAGTAAATCAAGATTTTAAATGTGTTTTCAGTTTTCAGAGCAGCAGAGCTCCACCTACGGACCAGTCTGACTGCTGAAATAAGCTAAGCTAACCAAGTGGTCAGAGTGGATTTCCCGTAAAAAGGGGGGGGGAAAAAGGGGTTGGGGTTGGTGGGGGGAGGGGGAAGGAAGGGGGGGGGGGGGGGGGGTCAAACAGAGGTTATTTACTTTTCCTTGCACAGGGACACCTTTCCCTATGATTGGCTTTTCATGTCACTGCACCAACACGTCTTCATGTAGTGGCGTGCGAACTCCACTTCATGGTTTTATGCAGACACTTAGAGATTTAAATGCAGTTTCCCATTTGCTCGCTTCACCCTTGTGTCTTGCCATTATCTGCTCTATTGTTTCACCATCTTCTATTTTATATAAATATTTGGTCCCGATTAGACAGTCAATGTATCAATTCCCTGTACTTCTGGACCTGTTATCTTTTCTTTTATTCTAATAATAAAGATTTTCATAAAATAAATTTTTCTGTTTGTGCCGTTGTTATCTGATATGAGTTTACCTGATTATTATAATAGTAAAAGAAAAATAAGTGTGTCAATCCTTGTTCTGTAGTTGTTGTAAATAAATAATGCATTTGTAAAGCACCATCTCTGGCCAGGTTGTTAAAAATTAAATGTAAAATTATTATTTAAACTTTTCCTTCTTATGGATCCAGTGCAACTTAAGGAATAATGGAATGAATTGTTCAACTGTATGAGCTGCTCATCATCTACTAATGGTGTGTGGCCTTCCTAAGCAATGGAAACAGAAACACCCGTATCCCCAGGATTCCTTTCACCCGGGTAAATCAAACCCTGGTGCTTTAAATCCCAGGGCTTTCATTGAAAAAGGGCACCTTAGGACCACATTAATTTACACCACAGATGTCAAGCTGAAGTGACTTTGATAACAGATGCTAAATTGGACCAGCCTGGTAGCCAGTCTTCATTGATTGCACATTGCACCAGTAAGAGCAGATTGTGAAGGTTCAATTAGCAGGGTAAGAGCACAGTTTTTGCCAAAAAATTAAATACAAAACATTATGGGTGACATACCAGAGTTCAAAAGATGACAAATTTTGGTGCACCTTGCTGGCGCATCTGTGGCCAAGACAGCAAGTCTTTGTGATGTTAAAGAGCCACGGTATCCAGGGTAATGTCAGCATACCCCCAAAGAAGGACGAACCACATCCAACAGGATTAACTGTGGACGCAAGAGGAGCTGTCAAAGGGGTGTTCGGGTGCTAACCCGGATTGTATCAAAAAAAAAAAACCACGGCTGCCCAAATCACGGCAGAATTAAAATGTGCACCTCAACTCTCCTGTTTCCCCAGAACTGTCCGTCGGGAGATCCAAAGGTCAATATACACGGCCGGGCTGCTATAGCCAAACTTTGTCACTCATGCCAATGCCAAACGTCGGTTTCAATGGTCCAATAGCGCAAATCTTGGGCTGTGGACAATGTGAAACATTTATTGTTCTCTGATGAGTCCACCTTTACTGTTTTTCCCACATCTGGGAGAGTTACGGTCTGGAGAAGCCCCAAAGAAGCGTACCACCCAGACTGTTGCATGCCCAGAGTGAAGCATGGGGGTGGATCAGTGATGGTTTGGGCTGCTATATCATGGCATTCCCTTGGCCCAATACTTGTGCTAGATGGGCGCGTCACTGCCAAGGACTACCGAACCATTCTTGAGGATCATGTGCATCCAATGGTTCAAACATTGTATCCTGAAGGCGGTGCCATGTATCAGGATGACAATGCACCAATACACACAGCAAGACTGGTGAAAGATTGGTTCGATGAACATGAAAGTGAAGTTGAACATCTCCCATGGCCTGCACAGTCACCAGATCTAAATATTATTGAGCCACTTTGGGGTGTTTTGGAGGAGCTAGTCAGGAAACGTTTTCCTCCACCAGTATCACGTAGTGACCTGGCCACTAGCCTGCAAGAAGAATGGCTTAAAATCCCTCTGACCACTGTGCAGGACTTGTATATGTCATTCCCAAGACGAATTGACGCTGTATTGGCCGCAAAAGGAGGCCCTACACCATACTAATAAATTATTGTGGTCTAAAACCAGGTGTTTCCGTTTCATTGTCCAACCCTGCATGATGCAGGTGGACCGAATCAAGCTGATTGCAGGTTGAAAGATGCAGGGAGAACAAAATGTGACTAGGCAAAACAGAAATCCAAGAATACAAACTAATCGGGAAGACATAACATACAGAAGATGAATTAGAAAACAATAATAACAAACTAAAGCCCAGCCAGGAAAATAATGAACATGAAATAATAATAAGAAACTAAAGCACAGCCAGGAAAATAATAAACAGGAAAAACTGGAAATAAGAATTACTAAAACCCAAACAAAAACCCCAAAACACCCTTAAATCATGACAAGTTCAAGAACTTTCTCCGCCTAACAGGAAATGTATACCGTTTACATTCCAAGTACAAATATTAAATGTTGACATGTTAATATTATATTATTCAGATAAAGCATGAGCATCTTTCCACCATTGGATAGTAACAGTAAAAAAGGCAAACATTAAAGAAGACCTGGGGTACCCCTTCAAACAAACAAACCAAAACAAAACAAACCAAAACAAAACAAACCAAAACAAAACAAAACAAAACAAAACAAAACAAAACAAAACAAAACAAAACAAAACAAAACAAAACAAAACAAAACAAAACAAAACAAAACAAAACAAAACAAAACAAAACAAAACAAAACAACCAATGCCTAACATTGGCAAGAGACTCTCCTCCTAAAGTGGGGGAGCTCAAGCATAAAAGCTAAAGATAACTTACCACTGTAGGTTACCACAATAATGTACCACAAACTACAGTGGATGCTTCTTCTCAGCAAAAATAACAATAACAAAAAGGCGTGGTAATAAAACTCAATGTTAGGCGAATAACACTTAATAAAGACAGGTAAACAGCCAGCAACATACAGTCACTTATGGCGAGAAAAAAATCTGGTGGTTCCTGGTGTATCTAAAAGTAGAATGGGAGGCAGATCTTTTAGTTATCAAACTTCTCCTCTGTGGTACCATCTTCCTGTTTTAGTCCATAAGCTAGACACCCTGTCTTCTTTTAAGACTATGCTTAAAACTTTCCATTTTGATAAAGCATATAGTTAGTCATCAGAGTGGCTTGGGTTACCTTGACCTCTCTTTGTAGTTATGCTGCTTAGCCTACTACAGGACATAGTGACCAATTCTCCCCACTTGGCTACTTTCTTCCACCATTTTCCATGTATGCATTTAGACATTGTGACTATTGCTGCCAATAGCTATATCTTCCACCTTTTTTACAGACTCTGCACCTGATGCAAGGGTTCTCTGTTTAACTTTGCCTTTACTGGAAGGATCCATCAACATAGATAGTCCAGCGAATTATTTCATGTTCTCTGTTTTCTTTTTGCATATGGGACAAAATTGGCTAATAATTATGTCTTTGACCTTGCTTCTATCTTGGGCAAAGCCAGTGCAGGAGCCACTGCTGTGTACTAAGACTTTCTTTTATATAAAATATGCTTCTAAACTAGCGTTGGTGTGTTTTGTTTTTGTTTTTGTGGGGTCACTTTTATTTTTGTGTTTGCTTTCTGCCTTCTCAAATCCCCAGTCATTTGTGACATATGGCAGATCACACTGAGCCAAGATTTTCCTGTTAAAAGGGAATGGTTCCTGTCCACCGTTACCACATGTTTACTTGTCATAAGGGATAGCTGCAAAGTTAAAGATTCAATGCAATCAACTGGACTCCCTTACATTGATCACTTTTGATGAATCAGCATCAGAGCTTCTGTCAGATTTTTTTCCATTATTATTCGGGGTGAGATTGAACTGTGTGTTATTAAATCTAACCACTCTATACCATTGAATTATAATTGTTGGAGTTTGGTTCATTGCTTGTTTTTTGTATAATAATTTGGACTCAATTGGACTTTTTTACCTTTTAAAGTGCCTTGAGATTACTTTTCTTCTGAATTGAACTGAATTGAACTGCAGCAGCAGTTTGACATTTGTTCTCCCTCTTTTTCCATCTTTCCTGTTACATCTGATGATTTTGAAAAACACACATAAATCTTCTACAGCTAAATCGTTTGAAACACTTATTAACAGTGTTATGTTGGTAAACTGGGCTGTCATTTACATTTGTCCATTATAGATGTTGAAGGAAAAGGCAACTCCCAAGAGTTTTCCTAATTTTGCTGGATAGTTTTTAGGGTAAAAATGTAACTTGTGTTAATTAGGAAACAAAATTAAAAAAAGGTAACTTTGACAAATTGTTGTTTTCACTTTAATTAGCTGCTTTGTTTCATGCTGTATGGACAACATAACTACAAATTATCTACCAGTAAATAGCACAATTCTTCTTTCTACTTCAGAATTATCTGGGAACTTGATACATCTGTTTGAACTTCATCAATTAAAGGTAAAGAAAACTCTGACCATAGTCCTATAATCAAGAGACATTGTAATTTACAAAGAATATTCTATAAGCGTTTCTAAACCAATATTTTGACATCAGATATCCAAATCTCAACACCAGAACACATTAAAATGTAAAGAAATTGTCTGGATATAATAATATGTTAATGTTGGATTTCAATTTGTGAGTACATGTCCTCTAAGACACTCAATATAAAACTTTGCCTGTCTCTTTTGTCATCTTGTTTGATTTCAGCCTCTATCAGAGGTGAAGTGGCATATGTAAGAAGATTGTGGAGCAATGCTAAGGTCAGTGCTGTGATGCAACCCTTCAAAACACATTATAAGAGCGAAAACTAAGACAGAATGTCAACTGTCATTGCGACTATAATTCATAGGTTCTCAATATATTCTTCTTTTCTACAATAAACTATTAATCTGGGTTAACCATGGTCCACTGATATAACTAAAACTCATTTGTTACTTTCTGCTCTCACTAAAAAAAACAAGTGAACACACAACTTGTAGCACAAACTATACCGGACTGTAGATACATGCAGGGAGGGGAGGTGCTCCGAGGATAGACTGGATCTTTGAGAATATCTCTATATTTTTCAAAATCTGTTTGATTGTTTTTGTGGATGTTTAAGCACGACAGAGGACTATTAGCAGAGCAGAGTACAGATAACGGAATAATAACAACACAACAAGAAACGACAAAAAAGTATGAGGAAAGGCATTATCAGCCCCGAAAATCTCCAAGGTGACAAACATATGTAAAGTGCATTGAGACAGTATATTTTAATTTGTTGTATCAGGCCGCGTACTCGAATTTAATCCAAACATCCAATGTCATCAGGCATCAAACAACTTGTTCACATTAAAAGTTCTCCCCCTTGTGTCACATCAGCCATTATCAGTGGTTCAATTTCTAACACTTTTTATACAGCTAAATACACTTGAATTATTTTTATTTAGCATAAGCATTACGGAAACTTCGCCCATATAACAAAAAGAACAAAATTAGCCCGATTACGTTCGCTCACTCATACATCACTACAAACACTTCCACATTCCAAAAATAGCAAGACATTTTTCCACATATTTTTAAACATAGAGTATTTACCCCTAATCATAAAGGTAAGTCCCCGTGCATGCGTGGGTTCTCACCGAGTACTCCGGCTTCCTCCCACAGTCCAAAAACATGACTGTTAGGTTAATTGGTCTCTCTAAATTGCCATTAGGTGTATAAATGAGTGTGTGCATGGTTGTTTGCGTGCTGCCCTGCGATGGACTGGCGACCTGTCCAGGGTGTACCCTGCCTCTCGCCCATAGACTGCTGGAGATAGGCACCAGCTCCCCGCGATCCCACTATGGAATAAGCGGTAGGAAGTTGACTGACTGACTGACATAAAGGTAAGGATTCCTATAGGAGCAAGAGAACCATAGATAGCATGGAATAGATAGCACCAGGTTTTCAGCTGAGGCCCTAGCAGTGGATTATCCTAGGACCTGAACCGGGGAGTTAATGCTCGGGAAGTGTAACTAGCGCTGGTGTATGGGGCGTCTTTAATCGGGTGGCGGGCAAACAGTAGATTATGTTATTTTTTTTTTTTGTCAACATTGCTTGATTAATTTTCAGTGGAAATAATCCCTAAGATACATAGTTTAGGACAACAATCCAGTTTAACACCTGTGCTATGTGAAACTTTATCCAAAAACCTCCTTCCAAAATTTTTGGATCTCAGGTCTTTCCCATAAGCAATGCATCAGAGTGCACTTTGGCCCCACATTTAGGGCACATATCTGGAATATTAGAGTCAAATTTGTTTAATAATGTTGGGGTAACATATGTTCTTATTAGCCATTTATATTGGATCAGTTTAAGTTTAGTGTTAATAGATTGTGTCTGAGCTTTCAGACGCGCCATCTGCCATCCACTGATATATTACTTTTTAAATCTTCACACCATGCCAGTCTTTTGTTATCTGAGGAGGTTTGGGAACTCTCTTTGATGGGATTGAAAAAACGGGATATTAGACCCTTTTTCATATGGTGATTTATTGCTAGGTCCTCTAATGAAGTGAGAGTGGGTAAAGCAAGAGATTTTTTAGTGTAGCTAACATAAAGCTTCTAATTTGAAGAAACTTAAAAAAATGCTTAGTGGGAATATCAAATTTGCGTTTTAAGTCATCAAAACTCATCATAGTGCCTTTATCAAGTAAATCTGCAATTTTACATAGACCTTTATCATGCCATGTTTTGAAACCCATATCATTTTTTTCTACCTGGTTCAAATGTCATATTGCCCCAAATGGGAGAAAAATGGGATAGTGTTGGTACTTCATCCTTGAACCTGTGTGCATCAAACCAAACTCGAATGATATTTTGTACCAGTGGGTTTAATTTTTTTTTTTTTAACAAATCTTTATATTTTCTTGAATATAAGTAAGAATTTAGGGATAGGGTTGTGGTATTAGTATTTTCTAAGTTTACCCAAGATAAACCTATCGCTGAGAACCAACAGGAGGCACTAGAGAGCTGAGCAGCCCAATAGTACCATTTAAGATTTGGTACCCCTAACCCTCCTCTATCTAATGGAAGATATAGTAATAATAGACGCAATCTGGTTGGTCTGTTATTCCAAATGAAATTATTAAAGATTGTTTCCATCTTTGCAAAAAAAAAAACATTTGGTGGATTGAGGGGGATGGCCTGGAAGTGATACAGGAATCTTGGAAGTACGTTCATTTTGAGAATATTTATACGGCCGATCAAGGAAATGGGCAACTTGGACCATCTGTTAATTGATTCCACTACTGAGTTAACCGTTGGTGTGTAATTTGCCAAAACCAGTTCATCTAAGTTTGGAGTAATCTTTATACCCAAGTAAGTAAGGCTGTCTTTTGCTACTTGGAATGTATTGTGGATTGCTTCTTTCAGATTGTTTTAGAAATAGAATAGTGGATTTAGATTCATTAAGTTTATAACTGGAAATATTGCCAAATTCCTCAGTAGTTCTAAGTAGCTGGGGAATTGAATTTTCTTTTATTTGGACATCATTAAATTTATGTCATCGGCAAACAGTCCAATTTTAGATTCAATATTATTTATTCTAATGCCCACAATATTTTGATTATTCCTTATGGCAACAGCCAATGGCTCAATTCCCAGCACAATATTATTGGTTATAACTGATGCTGTAGATTTATTGAAAATGATTTTACCCCGGTTGTAAAATACTTGCCAAAGCCAAACAGAGAACGCTTTATAAAGGTAAGCACGCTCCACCCTATCGAATGCTTTTTCTGCGTCCAGGGATAGCAGAGCTGTATCTGGATGTTCATATTTTGCATAAATTATGTTCAGTACTCGACGGATTCCGTGGTGACCATGTTGTCCTTTTACAAATCCATTCTGGTCAGGGTCAGAGAGGGAGGGCAGAAATTTTTCAAGCCTGATTGCTAGTACTTTTGCTATTATCTTGGCATCAGAGTTTATAAGTGAAATTGGTCTGTAGGATTAACATTTTGTAGCTGACTTCCCAGGTTTTGGTAGTACCGTTATAATAGCATTTCGCATTGAGGGAGGTAATTCCTTTGTTGAGAAACTTTCCACTAAAATATCGTAGAGGGGTTGTACTAATTTGTTTTAAAATATTTTATATAGGTCTAAATGTAACCCGTCTGGTCCGGGTGATTTTCCTGATTTTTGTGGCATTTGAAAGTTCATTTATAGATATTGGTGCATCCAGCTCTGCCTTGGCTTCTTCCCCAAGTATGGGGGTATTTATAGAATCAAAAAAGGAGTCCAACGAAACCTGTGTTATCTGTCCCTTAGAGGTATATAACTTTGAGCAATAATGTTTAAAAAGATCATTTATTCTTTGTGGATCTGTTATATTTTCATCTGCAGTTGTAATTTCGTTTATTACCCTCTCATTCTGCATAGCTTTTATGCGCAATGCAAAGAGTTTTCCCGCCCTTTCTCCCTGGTCATTGTAAATCTGTTTCAGTCTGAATAGTTCTGCTGAGGCTTTATCGGTGGTGAGTTTATCATATTTTGCTCTCAGCAATAGCAGTTCTTGTTGTTTTTCTTTAGAATTATTTAAACTTATCTCAAGTTCAGTCTCTTTTATTTGCCCTTCGAGGTCACGCATCTCGTTACTCATTTTATTTGACTTGCTTTTTGTGTAACTTATCATCTGCCCCCGTATAAATGCCTTGAAGGCTTCCCATCTAATAGATGCTGTAGTCTCTGATTTATTGAAACTGAAGTAATCATCAATGAGGACTTATTTTTAATGCAGCTCATGTGATTTCTACTGTATATTGTAACATCAAATGCTGTAAAATGTGTCTTTTAAATCCACTTGTTTTGACAAGGCTAGTCAACTCTGCTCAGTTGGCCTCTTTCAGGAGGTAATATATTTACTTTGTTTAATAAATAACTCTTTAGTGATTTCAGTTGCATGTTTTTTTTATTAATTTAACAGGTTTATTCATCTCCCTAACATGGATGTTTTTAAACTGTAGAAGGTGGATTGCTTGGAAGAAAACCAACAGGAAGATCATGTGACCTCCACTCCAAAAGGTTTTTTAAATTTTTAAAGAGACCATGCAAACTACTACACTAATTTGCAAGTCAGATCTATATGAATTTTTGCAAAAACATAAATCTCATAAGGACAGGATGATACAAAAAGCTGGAGAAACTTAGCAAAGAGAATCTACCGGAGTTCTGGGAGCTTGAGGGTTCTGCGCAGTATCTTAGCTGTTCCTATGACTGCGCTCTTCTTGATCGAGATCTCCCAGGTTAGTCCTGGAATCTGCTGGAGCCACTCCCCCTGTTTGGTGGTCACTGCCCAAGTGCTCCGATGACCACTGCTTGTTATTCCTCTAAGCTTCTTGTGTTGTTTCTTTTTAAAAAAATAGTTATATAATTGTGTTCTTTCTTTTTGATGTTGCTGTCATTGGCGTCGCTATGTCTAACAAAACTGCTCTCTTTTCGACTTTGATCACTACCGTGATGTCTGTCTGGTTGGTTAGCCATTACACTATATTAACACTATATTGCCAAAAACGTTACAATCCGTTTCATGACTGCAGGTGTATAAAATATGGTGTGGAGAAGCTTGACTGGCCTGCACAGAGTCCTGATCTCAACCTTCTTGAAGACTTTGGGATGAATTAGAGCGGAGGCTGTAATTCTGGTTTTCTCATTTAACTAACTAACACACTGCTAAACCTTGTGGAAGATGTTTACAGAATAGTTAAAGCTGCTATCGCTGGCAACGGTGGCAACAAACTGGACCCTATAGATTATATAAAATGTCGTCAAAGTTCATGTAGGCTACATGTAAACGTAGACGGAGAAATACTTTTGGCA
Organism: Crenichthys baileyi; assembly: GCA_036173005.1. NCBI lineage: Eukaryota > Metazoa > Chordata > Actinopteri > Cyprinodontiformes > Goodeidae > Crenichthys > Crenichthys baileyi. The sequence goes on from JAHHUM010000646.1 coordinate 371,180, forward strand.
ATAAGTGTGTGTGTATGAAAGGCGGCTGTCCACCTTGGAGAGGAGAGACACAGTAAGGCTTATAATGTAGTTTAAGCACGTCGTCAACTCCGTTGTTGTGCCTATCAACCTCCTCCCGTCACAGTGCTGTTTGTTTTCTAATGTTCTCTAACAGCTGCCTCTATACTCAGATTAACTTTTGGTTTGCACAGAGTCGGACACACAGTGAGCAGCTTTACACAGACATATCCAGCAGAAGTCCACTTTGAGTCCGCATTGAGTATGCCTGGAGTACGCATGGACATCTGCGGAGTCAAGTACGCCTGACTATGTGGGAACCTTAACAGACAGCTAGACTCTGATCACTGATTAGGATATTTTATGGAGGGAATTGGTTGCTCTTGATTTATTTTGAGGTATTACAGTAAAGGGGGCTGAATCCACACGCAAAACACACTTTTCAGACTTTAATTCATTTGAATATATTGAAAAGCATGTGTTATATAATGTCTGTTCTGTGCTGCAGGAATCTGATAAAATCAAAAATATTTTTGTTAAGGAACCAAATTTAGGATTCTCTGAAGGAGGCGATGAGTTACATTTGCGAAGTGAATACACACAGTCTTTTCCACACACCAACACCACCCTACTCTTGAGTTTGTTCCTCAGCAACCACACTGTTTCTAAGAGAATGATTGCAAAGAGGCAGTGTTTCCATGGCAACACAAGAGCCTGAGTCATCGTCACTGCGGTACAGGCTCTCTTTCCAGCTCACATGTGTCTGACTGAGTTTTAGCAGATATCCATTCATATCCACCCTACTAGGAATAAAAACAAAGTAATGGAGAAAACAAGTCCCACAACAGAAGACTTCATTTTATTTATTTATTCATTTATGTACAATCATATTTAATAAATATGCATTCCAATGAAGCTCATTAGTCAAATGAAAAGAACCTTTTGGAAACACACAACATTTAAGCAGGTTAAACAGAGATTTCATTAGGCCCACATTTATGTATTAAAAATGTTTTTATTGGCCTGATGTAATATTCTAATTTTAAATGCGGTGAAAATTATCATAATGGAATTATGGAATGGAATTAATCTATATTATGTGTTTCCCTTAGTGATGAAGTTACTAAAATAAATAAAATTTTCAGTAATATTCAAATGTATTGAATATGACTGTACATAAATCCATCCATCCATTCATCCATCCATGTCTTGGGCCTCTCTCTGTATACCTGTACAAATCAGCGTTCTCCCTCTTGGGTGCCATAATAGCAGAGCCTGTAATTACATATGGAAAACGACTTTGTTTTCAAACTATGCTGACAATAACTGGGAATGTGGGAAGCACCAGCAGCCACTCACTGATCTTAGGTACATAAAAGGATGAGTTAAAAGTGGTATAATAGTCTGTTCAGAACAGTTTTTGCAAATTATTTATATTTGTAGAGACTGGGGTATGCAAGAGACTCAGATCTTTCACTACCTTTGTTTTTCCCACACATTGACCACATTTCAGAAGCAGCAAAGGAGCAAAGCCCCTCCCCCCCTCTCCACTTCAGGGAGTGTTCCTCTTTCTGCACTAAGAAGCCCTGCATTATTAATGCCATAGTATGAGCAATATGATGTGTGCTTCAGGGTTTAATTTACGTTTGAATGCATACTTGACATTTCTAAGCTTGCATGTGTTTGCTGGGCAACTTTATGTAAATGAATCAATGTACTATCTCAGCTTGCATATATATGTGTGTGTTTGCATACACTCAGTACATAAAGCATCCTGTGTACTGTGCTTTCAGTGGGTGGTGTCCATGGATGCTTTGTGAGCCTCTATGTGGGTGTATCTTTTTGTGCCAAAGGGGGTGGGAGGCTAAGCAGGCGGCTCGAATTCTAAAAATAGAAAGCTCTCCAGCTCCCTGCCTCGCTGGACAGAGAGAGTGACACAGAAAGGAAGAAACAGAGGGAGAAACGGAGAGTGGCTGTGCCTGGAAGCTACAGAACAAACTGGACCAGAGACAGATATCCATCCATGGCATCACTTCCTCATCGAGGTGGAGTTTCAGTAAAGGCAAACCTTCCTGGAGGGAATCTATGGCAGATGTACCTGAACCTGTCTGCTTGTTACCTTTGAGACAAATCGTGACAGCTCTCTCTGATATTACCTGATCAGGTGGTTTAATCTAAAATATTGCTACAGACATCACAGATGGCAGAAGGATCAGATTTCACCTTAACAGAAGAAAAGTTTTTTACCTGAAACAAGAACTGTCTAACTTCAGATTTCATTATTGTTGTCGTTGTTTGCCACATGGTGTGTCTTCATCAGACAATGTTACAGCTCTCTCTGATATTACCTGATCAGGTGGTTTAATCTAAAATATTGCTACAGACATCACAGATGGCAGAAGGATCAGATTTCACCTTAACAGAAGAAAAGTTTTTTACCTGAAACAAGAACTGTCTAACTTCAGATTTCATTATTGTTGTCGTTATTTGCCACATGGTGTGTCTTCATCAGACAATGTTTCACTGCAGCACGTACTAATCTGTTGACAGACAAAAATAAGGAAAAATGTAAAAGCTTTTTCTCAGTCTTTTATAATTTTGTGTCTGCATAAAGTCCCACAGGAAAGCTGTGCCTTGCAAAAGCAATCCCATTTCCAAATTAAATCACACACTTCAATTTAGATTTAGATAGATAGATAGATAGATAGATAGATAGATAGATAGATAGATAGATAGATAGATAGATAGATAGATAGATAGATAGATAGATAGATAGATAGATAGATAGATAGATAGATAGATAGATAGATAGATAGATAGATAGATAGATAGATAGATAGATAGAATTCTAGTTAAAATACGTGAGCAAAGAAACTCTCAACTAAGTTAGTTAATTATAAAAGGATGACTTCTACTGTAACGCACCTGCATGAATTTGAACTGGAAAATGGAGGAGAGCTTTTCTCGTGGCGGGAAAAAGTATCCACATCAAACTGTTTTATATGTGACACACCGCTCCGAGCAGTACGCACAGTGTAACAGCTACTCTCTGCCTCACACAGGTGTATTCCTCTTCTTTGTTCCTAGTCTGGTTTAATGGCCTTTAACACCACCTTCTTTTCTTTTTGTTTTTCTAAAGCTACATAGCAAATCAGATCTGCCTCTCCGTCTGATGATGCCATGGCAGAAAGTGTGGGAAATATAGGAATTTGTCACTGGAAATAAAGGAAATTGGTATGCCCGACTATGAAACTAGAAAATGTCCGCGGACAGTGCGTGATGCTCACAGTATGCCCGACAATGTTCTGCCCTTAAGTAAAAAGGAATAAATAAAAAAAAGACAGTGGTGGCTATGTGTGAAAAGAACAAATTCTGCAGTGTTTATAATCTGACATCACAGGGATTCCAGCTGTGACTCCTCCTTCCTGGGCTGTACTAACAGTAGGTTAAAGCGATGCTTTCTGGGATTCAGAGTTTATTTTATAGTCTCTTTTTTGTGTACAGTTCAGGCAATGTATCATCCCCTGGCTGGGGCACAACAGTTGTAATCCTTAGGATTTCAGGTAATTAAAAAAAACTATAAAAAAGGAAAAGACAAAAACACCTGACTGATCATGTGTTGAGTGCAATTATGGCCTGTGTATAGAAACTGTTTTTGAGTCTGTTGGTTTGTGCTCTGCTCTCATAGTTCTAAAGTGCCTGCATGAAGACAGCAGCTCAAACAGATGTCAACCAGAATGTTATGGGTCTCTCAGAATCTTCTATGCCCTCATGAGGTAGCGGGAGCGATTCAGGTTTTCTAGAGAGGTTCAGAGGGCAAGCAATGATCCTCTGGGCTATAATGATGATCCTATGGAGCCTCTTTTGTTCTGCATCTGTGTAGCTGGATTACCACACACATGCAGTATGTCAGATTGCTCTCTATGGACCAGCAGTAGAAGGACACCAGCAGTTTCTCCGTAAGTGTTGTTGTTCCTAAGCAGTCTCAGAAAAAAAGAGTCTCTGCTATGCCTTCTTGACAATTGCTGTGGTGTTAATGTTCCAGGTCAGGTCATCTTCAATATGAACATCCAGAAATCAAAAGTTGGAAACCTTCTCCACACTGTCATCACCAATGAACAGGGGCTGAATGCCAGTCTGCTCTCTCCTGAAGTCTATGACCATCTCCTAGGTTTTTGCAGTGTTCTGGACCAGGTTGTTTTCTACACATCATGTTCTTAGTCGCTCCACCTCATCTCTGTAAGAGACTCATCTCCCCTAGAAATGAGCCCTACTACAGTGGTATCATCAGCAAATGTAATAATGCTGTTGGTGGGATGCCATATGTGTAGAGGGTGAAGAGTACCAGACTCAGCACAGAACCCTGGGAAGACCCGGTGTTTAGGCTGATGGTTGATGATATGTGGGGGCCTACTTTTACCCTCTACTGGTGGCCTGTCAGAAACTCCCTGATGTACGGGATATCACCAGGTGGGACAGATTTATCACCATCAACGTCTTTTTGAGAGGATGGTATTGAGTGGTGAGCTGAAATCTTAAAAGAGCAGCCGTGCATAGCTTCCCCGCTGCTCCAGGTACTATTAAGGAGCATGAAGAGCCATAACTATAGCATCCTCTGTAGACCTGATGGAGGTCGTCTTTGGTATTGGAAAAATTGTGGGGGAGTTCAGGCAGGATGGGACTTGGGCTTGACCCAAGTACTGCTTTAACGTCTTTGTAAATGCCCCTGTCAGTGGAGATTCACAATCCCTCAGAATCTGACGTGAGGCACCATCAGGTCCAGCCGCCTTTGTCGGGTGGTTCGTTTTTAGAACATGTCTCACTTGGTGCTCCTCCAATATGAGCATGTTGGTGCCCCTGACAGCTTGTAGACGCAGGATATCTGTCTCTGGGGAATGCTCCTCAAAGCGAGCAAAAAAGCAGCTCAGCTCTTCTGCCAGTGAGGCGCCACCATCGTCAGCTAGCAGAGTATGGGATCTGTAGCTGGTTAAATGCTGGATCCCCTGCCACACCTGCCTGGCGTTGTTGCTCAGTAGACAGTCCTGGAGCCTCCACCTGTAAGCAGCTTTGACCTCTTTGTTTCATGCTTTGATTGATGATTCAAACACAGAGCAAACTTGAAAGAAGGATGGGAGCTTTAATTAGAAAAAATGAAAATAACTGACAAAAGCAGAAGCAACTGGAAACATGGAGACATCAGGCATGGAGCAGAGAACCGGAACAAAGAGAACCGGTAAGTTATATACTGAGGCAAACCAGATGAGCTAATCAGAGGGAATGAGTTGCAGCTGAAACAGAGAGAAGGCAGGGCAATCAGGAGATATGTGGACCACCTGAGACAGCAGGAAAGAGTAGAGCGGAAACACGAAGAGACCTAAGTATCAACCAGAAAATTACAAATGTATAAAAACCAGAAGAACACAAGAATAAGCTAGTGTGACAAGATAATACTAACAATAATGAACACAGAGAAAACAAGAAAATTATCAAAACTTATTCCGTAAAGTTGCTAATACACACACAGACAAACAATCTCAACTGAAAACATTACCTCTATGGGGGATGTAGTTAAAATGTCGGTACCAGTTTATATAATAAAAGATCAATCCAAAATAAATTAATATTTGTTTTTATAATTTGTTGTTCCATTTGTTGGCAGAGTAATTGTTTTTGAAGCCATTTGCTTATTTGTGTGTATTTATGACAGGTGTGGTCCTCTGTAGTTAAAGTCAGTGTCAGCCTACAATCTAACAGTTATAGAGGCTCACACATTGACATTAATCCAGGTAAATCCACCATTTCGACAATTTTTTTATTTTCAGCTGAAGATGCTGCTGTGCTCAGGTTGCATAAGAAGCAGCGGATCTGCACAGCGCCTCTACCGTCGCCCTCCCCTACAGTATCTGTTTAAATGAGACAGCGCTGCTCCGCTCTGCGCTCTGAGTGTGTCACAGAACGGGCCGCTCTGTTATGGAGGACTAACCGACTGAAAACACTGCACACAGCGCCTCTTCTGCCTCGGACTGAGGGCTCTTCCAGGCCGGGAGGCTGTGGAACACGTCTGCTCCCCATATTTTCCCTCATCCTGATTCTGGATCATCGTGCTTCTATGGGATCGGAAGGCGCATCGCTTGCTCACCGACAGGACGCGGGACTGCCTTCCTAATAATTATTTATCTCGGCCTTTTCTGCGTTGCAGCTTTGGGAGAAAACGTGATTAAGCGACAGGGAACAGTGTGTTGATCATGGATTGATGCCCGAGTGAATTCTCATCTAAAAGGTATGCTCTCAGGGATGCTACGAAACGAAAGGCCGTAGGAGGAAGAATGTGTCCGGTGCGAAGCGTGGGTGTGTGTGCTTGTGATGGATGGTGTTGGGTGATGGCAGCAGCATCCACACTGCGGCTCCTGTGCCCTGACGAAGCGGAGGAGACTGCAGAGAAGCGGGGCTGCTGCCAGCAGGGAAATGGACTGGGTGTTCCGCCTCTTTGTGTACACGGTTAAGGCCTCTGGGTAACTGCTGATCAGCCGCATCGAGCTGCGTATTATTAACAAACACAATGACGTCAGCGTCTGCCAGTGACGCGATCCTGCTCTCAACCACCTTCTTATTAGTACATCTTTTATTTCAGTGAATTCCACTGTTTCTGTGTTGCTGCTGATGCACCGCTCAATGATCTGGGATGCTCTTCAGTTCTTCTAATATTGGAGGGAGCGTGACGTGTTTCCTGCCTTCTGATTTCCTTCTTAAGGATTCAAACATGAATGTTCTTAGATTTCTGCACAATTTTAATGACTGAAACTAAGCAGCTTTAAAAAACAAACAGACACCATGAGTTTGTAGTGACAGGTGGGGGTTCACTTGTTAGTCTCAATACTCTATCACTTTTGCACATGAGCTCTTGTTTGACATAGATACAAATTGAGGCCAGTTGTGGTCAGAAGTTTGCAAACACTCTTCATATGTGTGACACTTACTTATATTTTGAGTCTTCATTATTCCATCCACTTTGTATAATCAGACAATACCACTGGCAGTCAAACAGCCCCATAGCATGCTACAGCTACTGCCCTGCTTGACAGTCGGTTCAATGTTCTAAAACTGTGTTGCAACATTTATTTGCCTTGTCCATGAAGGCAGCTGCAAATTTCAGTCAAGGCTGAAGGTGTTGATTTTGGAGAAGAGATTCCATGGCGATGTAAATCCCGCTTCACTGTGGACAGCGATGCTTTTGTCCCAGCAGTCTGCAGTTTTGGATGGGCTTGAGTATTGTTGGTTTCTGGGTTGTTCATGAACATCCTAACAGATTTCCTTTCATGTATGGGTGATAGTACTGGCGTTTTACCAGCTCTAGTAAAGTATTGACACAATAACCTCTTATTACGCAGAAACATTTGCACTGATGATATTAGAATCCACAGTTGTTTAGAAAAGACTTCAAAAAACTTTTTCAACATTTGTAAACCTGCATTTATTGTGATCCTTATAAAGTTCCCTGGAAGTTCTCATCATTTTAAGTATTGGTCAGTCTAATGAGTGATGTCAAGTAAACCTCATATATGCTGCCAAAGAAAAACTACCAGTTGCACTCAATCAGAATCACAAATGAGAAGCCACTAGGCTCTGGGCTTGTCAGGTTAAAAGACCTTCTAAAACCTTCAATGCCACTTTAGATTTAGGTGTATGCATGTAAATATCAGTAGTACCCGTGTGTCTCAAACCTACAATTTTCCTCTGGGATCAGGAATAGAACAGAAAAGAAGATTATGGTTCTCAGTGTGGGTTAAAAGCCAGGTGAACATTTTACTAGTTTGAGAGATAAACCAGGTGAAAGTAAAAACTTAATGAAGGGAACTGGATGAAATCATATTACAGTTATTTTTCTGTGTTTTTCCCAGTTGACATGATTTCCTTGAAGTCTTAATAATTGTGTGATAAAGTTTGGTTGAGGAAAGACAGTAAAGCAGCTCTTTCTAAAGCAGCCCATTTTAGAGCTTGGAATGATTCTCTTGAACTGATCTACAGAGACAGTTTTTTTTCACATTGCTATTACTTGCTATTACTTAACAAGCATTGAAGCATTTCTGTAAAGGACAGTATACAGTAAATACATACAGTATACAGTAAATTTCCTTTTCAAATACTTTTTACGTCCTGACGTTACATCCAGTATGACCCTTTTGATATTAGCTGCTTTGCTCAAGCCATTTGCTCAGGTAGCCAGCCTGCAGTCAGCTACTTAACAGATATGCTTCTCATAAATGAGACTGGTCATTCTGGCACTTTCTGTGGCATCCTATTATCACGACCTTAAACTGTAGGAATGGTATAAAATGGTAAATGGCCTGCACTTGTATAGTGCTTTACACTACAATCAGTCATTCACCCATTCATACATACATTCACACAGTGGTAGGCTACACTGTAGCCTGGGGCAGACTGCCAGAAGTGGGGCTGCCATATAATCTCCGTCACCATTACCAGGCAAAGCAGGTGAAGTGTCTTGCCCAACGACTGAGATGGACGGAGTGGGGATTCGAACTGACAACCCACCGGTTACAGGATGAATCCCTACCACCTGAGCCACTGTTTCTCCGTGGTATTGCACGGAAAATATAGCAGTTCTCTTACTTTTAAAACATCAGTATACCTTTATTACTGTTAACAGCTTTATGCATTATATAAACACGTTGAGGGTCGCTAATTCTGCCCCCTACCAGGAGTGTGATGTATTTCTCTTAAAAGCTTGTAAAATGACAAAGTCATTCTTAGCTTTCCTCTCCATATGGTCAAGAGGGACATTAGAAAACTCTTCTAACTTATTGATAGTATCCATTTAAAAACGATAATGTCTTGGCAAAAAATTACCTGTACATTGTCTGATATGTGCATGGACATTTTGTCAAGCTTCAAACAGGTTACATCTTACTTAAATTGGTTGTTTCCCTGGCATGAATCTGAACCTAAGGATAGTCCACAAATCTTACAAAGGGCTGAGGTCAAGGCCTTTGTAGAAGCTTAAAGTTAGCCTGCTTTCTTCATTCCAAAACCTGTTTTTATCTATGTTTGAAATCATGGCAATGTTGGGACATGGGATAACCCTGTGTTCAAGTTTCAGCAATTTAGCTGTTAATTCCAGTTGGTTTAAGAACCTGGAGGTAATCCTTCTTCTTGATTAGTCTACCCACTTTGTGCAATGCATCAATACCAGTAGCAGAAAAACAGACCCTCAGCATGGTGCCATCACCACTATGCTTGACAGCTGTTAATGTGTTCTTTGGTCACCTTGACAACTCTATTTTTCTCCAGAAAGTGTTTGGCATGTTCATGTGGGTGGCTCCAGATTTTAGTTAGAGTTTAAGGTGATGATTTTGGAACAGGGCCTTTTACCTTGATCATAAGCTCCTCAGTTGCATGCAGATGCTAAACTCTCTTCACTGTTTAATGGGACATTGATGACTTCCGGTGACGCCATGAAAGGAGAAGCTGCCTGATTGCCCTACTCCAAGGAAAAACCCCTAAAAACTAGCTTATTTGACTATATAACATAATTTATAACAACTCGACGAATTATAAAAATGTCTACTCTCAGAAAAGAAGCTGATAAGAAAGTAAAACGACTTCGCGGAAAGAAACCTGCCAACTTCCAGAAACTACAACGGTCGTGAGCGAACAGAAAGACAATATGGAGACTGTGATTGCAGAGATAATACAGCTGAGAAAGGAACACACGGATGCTTCACACAATACTGAAGTCACCTTGTCAAGGGTGGAATCATCATTGAAAGACGTGCTTGAACGAACGACGAAACTAGAGCAGCAAATTACCGACACCAACCAAAGAGTGAGTGACGCTGAAGACCAACTGCTCCGCCATGACCGCGTGCTGCGCTACATGCTACAGAGAGAAGTTATTCTATCAGTTAAATGTGAAGACCTCGAGTCAAGAGCGAGGCGCAACAATCTACGCATCTATGGGATACCTGAAGGAGAAGAAAAGAATGACATGATCTCCTTCGTGACTGACGTGATGCGTACCTCACTCAAATTACCGCAAGATATGAATCTTAATATAGAGAGGGCCGCTTAATATAGAGAGGGTCGCTAAATACGAAGCCTAAAGATTCCGCTCCCCCACGGTCAATTATCGTCAGGTTTTCTAACTACAGAGTGAAAGAAAAAGTAATACAGATGGCATGGAGTAGACGTGATGTACCCCCCCGCCAAAGGTTTATACTTTGAAAGTTTACACGTGAACATAAAAAGAAAACGCAAAAGGTCCAAAAATTTATCAACAAGACAAAACACGGAAAGCATTTTTCACCCCCGGCCCAAACGAAAATCCACCTGGACCCCTCTCCTCTCTCTCTCTCCTCTCTTCTCTCTCTCTCCCCTCCTCTCTCTCTCTCTCTTCTATATATATTAATATATATAATAATAATATATACACAATTTTTTTTAATATTTTTTTATAAAAATTTTTTTAATAAAAATTTTTTTTAAATAATATTTTAAAACACGTGAAAGCATTTTTCCCCTTTTCCCCGGCCCAACAAAAACCCCCCTGGACTCTTCCCTCTCCTTTTTTATATATATTATTATATTAAATATTTTTATAAAAAAAATTTACGTAGTATGAATCAATTACTTGAGGTCTGCTCCAGACCCACAACTAAATTTAAGGAAAGGAACCCCTTAGATACTGGAGGCAAAATTTATCGTGCCACAACCATAGGGTTTCGGGGAACTGAGCAACATCGCTTGAATATTAGAATAAACGAAATGGATCAGTGACTCCACCTATGATGGAGTGGAGCAAAGGGAGGGTTTGGGGGAGGGATAAGAAACCCCTAGCCTTAAGAAACAACGCATGGAGGAACAAAAAGACTTTAAAAAAAAAAAACAACAGAAATTGGCATAAGCATAGACGAGGAGATACTCTAAGGAACAAAAGAGACTAGAAAGAGCTTGTGAAATTCTCACATACAAGCAGAGGGAGCCCTGGTTTTCCCAAAAAAAGATTATGAGTGGGAAATCGGGGGGCGAGTTTTTAACCTTCCCCCTTCCCCCGGAAAAACCCCAATTCGGGACAGAAAATACAAAAAAATAGAGCCCCCTCCACTTAAAAAAACTCATTTCGTCCGATAAAAATTTCCCCAACGCCGCATTTTTTTAAAAAAACTTATCCGGAAACCCAAAAAACCAAATTTCAAAACGAAGTAAAATCCCCCAAAACCCCTTGCCTATTTTTCTGGGTGGGTTGACACCCCCACTCTGTCTGATGAGGAGGGGCTGATTTGACCCTCAGTTTAAAGAGAAACAGAAGTTACAGGAGGCAATTATAAATTTTTGAAAAATAAAAAATCTCAAAGGGATGAGGGGACCCCCGGGGGGAATTTTATAAGTGTTTCAAAAATATCTTACCATCAACGCTAACTAAAGTCTTAACTATCCCATTTAAAAAGGGTGAAATCTAAAAACTCTGGTCCGGGGCCCAAATCACTCATTTATCCATAAGGGGGGAAAGACGAAACATCGTGAGGGAAAGCCCGTTTAGCCTTTTTATCCCCACAGATTAAAACAAAAAAACCCGCTTTTAGGAAAAAAGGATACAGAAAAACATTAAAAAAATAATCCCCCCAATCGACATATTTTTAAAAAACAAAAGGAAAAACCCTGAATTTTAAACCCCAAAACCAAAAAAACCCAAAAACCAAGTCCACTAATTATTTTTCGATGCAAAAAAAGGCTTTTGAAAGTTAACGGGAAATTTTGGTATATAACACTTTTTAAAGGGTTTCCCAACCCACTTTTTTTTTGGGAATGGTTTAAAAATTTTAATAACAAAAACCCTAAATCACAGGGAGATTTAAGGGTTTTGCTCCAAATTCTTTATGCTTTAAAGAGGGGTTCGTCAAGGAGTTGTTTTTAAACCCCCTTACTTTTTTGCATTAAACATCAAACCCTTGGCAGCAGCGTTTAGAATGAAAAAAAGAATTAAAGGTATTAGAGATAAAAATAATACGGACACAAAATTTTTCCCTTTTTTTCCGTGAACTTTGACCCACAAAGTGTCGGTGGGAAATTATTCTCACTCATGGAGACTATGGGGGGGAATAGGGTTTGACCTTTTTGGGTATCAAATTTAAACAATCCAAATCTGAAGTGATGGTATTACACGGTCATTTACCTGCAAAATTAACTGATAGATTCAAACCTAAAATATCTAACCAGGGATTCAGATACTTAGGAATTTTCATAACTCCTCAAACTTCACAACTTTTTAAAGCTAATTATGGAAAACTAATGGATGAGATCAAGACAGACCTTATGAGATGGCACATCCTACCCCTCTCACTAGAAACCATCAGAATGCACATTCTTCCAAGACTCCTCTTCCTTTTTCAAACCTTACCGATAAAAATACCCATGTCCATATTTAATATTTTGAATATATGGCTCTCGAAATTTATCTGGCAAAACAAATGTCCCAGAATTAGATTGAAAACTCTTATGTGTCCTAAAGAACATGGGGGACTAAACGTACCAAACCTTAAAAAATACTACTGGGCCGCACAAACTAGATCAATAATAACATGGATATGCCAAGATGAAGATACAATTTGGTACAAGATGGAATAAGGTGACTCCCAAGATATATTTCTTAATACTGTTCCACTTGTTAACCAAAACACATGGACAAAGAATACAATTAATAACGAATGGGTTAAGTTTACTCTATTTACATGGGCAAAGATCAAAAAGATACTAAATCTACCAAACTCCTTATGTAGAGTTATACGACTCGACCATAACTCTGAATTTCTTCCTACATCTGGACTACATAACTGGGTTGAAAAAGGACTGATTCTAATAGATCAAATGTTTGAAAATGGAAACCTAATGTCCTTTCAACAACTTCAACGAAAATACAATCTTCCAACCCATGACTTGTATAAATATTTACAAATGAGACATTACCTGCAGAAACATAGGGAATGTGGAAACTTACAAATGCCCCCCTCAAACATAGATAATTTTTTTCTCTCTGTAATAAAAGGAAATATAACCACCAAATTCATACACCATATCTACAAAATATTGCAAGAGGAAGTAATAACTGATACAAAAGATATTAAAGGGAAATGGGAACTAGAAATGAATGTCATAATCAAAGATGAGGACTGGGAGAAAATGTTTCGAGAGGGTCATAAAATATCAAGTAGCCCAATGTTAAGAGAATTTGAATGGAAAATTAAAGTGAGATTTTTCAGGACTCCTCTTTTCACATCTAGATTTAACCGCACCACTGACAGATGTTGGAGAGGCTGTGGGCTAATTGGAGACCTCACCCATATATTTTGGGACTGTCCAAAACTATTAACCTATTGGAAAGGAATACAAAGGGAAATTAATAAATGCCTGGGCATTACAATCCCTCTAGAGCCATCTTTAATAATACTAGGTATTTTCCAGAATAAAACCCAAGATCACAGTAAGATTTATATCTTAAAGATTTTATTTGTCCTCGCAAAGAAAATGATTACCGTCTCATGGCTGAAGCCTCAACCCCCAACGATTTCCCAGTGGAAGAACAGAGTGAGGGAGGTGTACCATATGGAACAAATTACGGCAAAACTTCAGATGAAAAATGATATCTTCTTAGAAAAATGGTCCCCAATTCAAACATTCATTTTGAATCACAGCTGATGGAAATTACAATTGATAAATAGGAGATTCCTCCTCATGTTTTTTATCTTTGTGGTATTATTAGAATTATTATTACTTTTTTCTGTAAGACTTTGGACAGACAAAATATTTTCTAGAACATAACATGTGAGTTTTTACGTGTAATCTGTAAAATGTATTATCTGTAAGATATATGTGATGTGACTTGCATTGGAAATTTTGAATTAAAAAGTAAAAAAAAATAATAATAATAATGGGACATTGATGCTCCAGCGTCTTCCAGTTTATCATAGTTTTGAGCCTTGCTGGTTCCTGGGTTGTCCCTAAACAGCCATGCACGGGATTTTCTTTCATTTTTATTCTGACACCAGTCAGATATATATGCCACTTAAAAAAACCTCAGCCAACCACTACTGTTGTGCCTTAAAGACATCTGAGGAACATCTTAAATTCTAACAATGAAAAAACAGAAGTGGTCCTAATGGGTCTTGTGAATCTTCCCATGAGGTTATATTTAATTCTCTCATTACATCCCGGCTTGACTATTGTAATGCTGTCTACCTTCGAGTCAGCCAGTCCTCCCTAAAATGTCTCCAGTTGGTCCAGAATGCGGCTGCTAGGCTTCTAACTGGAGTTGTTAAGAGGGAGCACATCACCTCCACTCTGGCTTCCCTCCACTGGCTGCCTGTGCATTTTAGAGTCATTTTAAGATTCCCTTATTTGTTTTTAAAAGCTTACATGTTCATGCCCCGTCTTGCATCTCTGAACTGCTTCATCTATATTCTCCTGCTCGACGCCTCATGTCAGCTGATCAGCTGCTCCTGGAGGTGCCAGGGTCTACACAGAAGCTCAGAGGGGACAGAACTGTTAATGTTGCTGCTCCCATTTTATGGAATGATCTCCCTTGGCATATCAGACGTGCCTCCCAACAGTCCACTACTAAAACTCTTATATAATGCATCTTTATTCCCTGGCCTTTGTCACAGCCTGGGTCATTTTTTTTTTACTTCTGTTATCGTTGTTTTATTGAGCTTATTGTTGTTGTCAGTTGTTCTTCTTGTTCTTTGTTTTATGTTTTAAAGTTTCCTCGATTTTACATGTGGAGCACTTGGTTGCAATTGTGTTTGTCTTACAATGCTTTAGTTCTTGCCCTTCTTCCAAGATACCCTTTGCCCGCCCTGTTCCGGGTTTTTTATTTGTTCGTTTGTCTTGGACTTGGTAGGGTGTCTAGGAGAGGATTCCTCTGTTATGACGATCCTCTGGTGTTTGAGTTTTGGGTTTCTTTATATAACTCTGTTTCTTCCCTGTTTTTTTTCTCTAGTTTCTGCCATTCATGTTCATTCGATGTTTAGTAAATTCTCAGTTCATTTATGAATTCCCTTTACTCACCATGCTGCTTCCGAGTTCCTGCTTGCACTTTGGTCCTGCCAAAAATCCGCCAAACATGACACATTCATTATATCCCAACCAACCTGGGGCTATGAAAAATGTAATCACCCCCTAAACCTAACAGGGTTGTCAAAATAATCAATATTTAGATATGATCCATACTAATAAATGATTTAGAAATACTTAAATTGGCATCTGGGTCGATACAAACTGAATAGTTTTAATCACTTCAGGCAGCAGCGCTGCAACAACAGACATTCAGCCCCTCCCCTTCCTGCAGCGGCTCTTCTGAACCAAACACCCTCTTCAGCCAGTAAAGCAATCGCTAAAGCTTTTCCTGAGATATTTTCCCTGTAGGAACATGAAAAGCTGAAGGGTACCAATAGTCTCTGATGTTTGAGAAATATTTTAACAGGTTAGTAAAGTTCCTGTAACTCCAACAGTGAAGTAGTAATTCGGGACAACATAAGCTAACGCTATCTGTTTAAATATTACCTTGCTATGGACAGCCTCACTGATGTTTTGTCCATCTGAGTGTCCCCCCACTCCCCCGCCAATCTGTGCTCTGTTCTACTGCAAGAAGATGTCCATTAGCAGAGCTGACTCTTGACGTTTTGATGCCCTAGGCGGGATACCCCCAGCCCAGCCAAAACAACAGGTTAGAAAACTTTAAGTATAAATATTAAAATATTATAAAACTATATTAAAAACAAAATCAGAGACACTGTGAAGGATATAGTTCACATTGTTTTCTGTCTATATTGAGGTTTAGAAAACTTTGAGGGTTTAGCAGTTTAACTGGAGTGAAAATGTACTTTTAGAGGAATCATGTGGATGAATAGTTCAAGGAAAACATTCAGCTGCAGCAGACAGACTACTGGATGTGTTCAACATATATTATTTAGTTGAGATTATCGATTTTTTAAAGAAAGAAGGTTGCCACACACGGATAGAGTGGCAAAGCAGTTACGATATCTATTGTAGCATTATTAGGCAAACAATAATTTAATCTGCCAACTATATTCCAAAGAATGTATAAATGTTCTTTATAATTTTATTCAAAGCTTTGTTGTGCTGTTTTATTAACACTAAGAATTACATTATTTAATGAAATATTTAAGATAACAACATACAAGACAGAAGATGAAAAGCTTCATCTTATCCTTCATATAATAATTTAAACAGGGATACAGTTTTCCCATTTTTTCCCAGTAGCACTTATTTCTACAATACCAGTCAAAAGTTTTAGAACCCCTTTCTCATTTAATGGTTTTCTTTATATTTATGACTATTTACATTGTACATAGATTCTCACTGAAGGCATCGAAACTGTTAATGAACACATATGGAATTATGTAGCAAAGAAAAAAATGTAAAAGAACTTTAAATATGTTTTATATTTTAGATTCCTTAAAGTAGACGCCCTTTGATGTAATGACTGAAATATTAACCTTTGGCCGTCTCTCAGTGAACCTCTGGGAAGTTCTTTCAAGACTCTTTGGAAAACCATTTCAGGTGAGCACCTCATGAAGCTCATGGAGAGAACGCCAAGAGAGCAAAGCAGTCATCAGAGCAAAGGGAGGCTATTTGGAAGAATCTAAAATATGAAAATGTTTAGAGTTCCATGTGTTTTCATTCATAGTTTTGTTGCCTTTGGTGAGAATCTACAATGTAAATAGTCATGAAAGTAAAGAGACCCTTTAAGTGAGAAAGTGTATCTAAAACCTTTGAGTGGTAGTGTATGTAAAAAGAGCAAATCAAGGAAGTTAAGTTACAAAATAACAGAGCAGATAGTCACATCCTGTCCACATGATTTAAAAGTTAAAATAATTAAACCCTTGGCTTTTTTGGCCAACAAGAGTGTGCAAACTATAAATAATAATGGGCCTGATATGGAGTAAAAATATATTTATGAGTGAAAAAAAATGTATTTATTTGCAACCCGATATGGCCTCTCCTTGGCCTATTCACCTATTAAATACTAAACAGCTAAAGGCTGTTCTGGAATCAGTTCAGTGTTTTAGGTGGAATATATCACACTGAAGCGAGCCTCTGATTCGTAGTTTTCAACTCCACTGTTAAATTAGTGAAACAGCTCTGTCGGCTAGTAATATAATGAAACGACAACCACACCATTTACTTTTACACCATTACTTCTGTGTTAACCGGTAATGATCATTACTTAGGTGAACGTGAGCCAGACTTTTGCTGATGATTTTAGTAGGAACTGTAGCAACCTACCCTGCTGATTGAAGGTGATCACCAAAGAAAATATGATGCATGATTACCAGAAACTTAACAGGGATGCTGCTGAATGACTTTGCATGGCCCAGATCCTTTTTTACACTAAAGATGTTTTCTTTGCACCAGATCCATGTTTGCACTCAAACAAAATGTATTTTAAAATAAACTATGCTATATTTTCCTTAATAGGAAACGTTTTGTGTACAGCAAATTCACGAATGAATACACACACACACACACACACACACACACACTAAAGATAATCCATTATAATAAAATAACTGCTCAGTTTAATTACTGGTACATACTTCCATAAGCGATATAAACACTCCTACGTGTTATCTTGTTTACATTTTTGTCAAACAGGAAAGTGACACCTTCATTTGTACATTTTTTCTAAATTGCAAATGAAGCGTCCCCTGCTTTTTGGTTTTACCTAATTAAGACAATAAAATATTGTACCTTAACTGATAATATGTTCTGCTCTTTATTAGAAAGAACTCTCCGCCTTCAAAAATGTTTGCTGGGTCTTAAAAAAAGAATGGAGTATTTTTCTTAGTATCTGTATGTAGTTTAAAATTTGTTGATTGTGACAACACTAAAACATAATAACTGGTTGTGCCACCCTTGAAAGCAACAACTGACATCAAGTGTTTGTGATAGCTGATGATGAGTCTTACAAATCCGTAAGCGTGAAAATACTTTCAACTGCAGCGTATGCAAGGGCCTGGTATGACAGAGGAGGTCTTAGAGATACTCAGAGATGGAGGTGGATGGGGACTGTGACTTCCATTATGAAACTGAAGACTGATTCTGTGTTACAGGGATGATTTAAACGTTCCGTATGTTAATAGATATTTTATTTGATGTTTATAAATGATTACATAATTTTTATTTAATCATTAAATATTTATTTAATCTAAATCACGTCTGACAAAGCCTGTAGCCTTTGGAAAGTTCAGTATATCTGTTCTTTTTTGATGGCAAATATTCATTTAGTTTAGATGGTGTTGATTTCTGAGTTTTATTCTGATTTTTGCATTATATTCTGCTGGTAACAACGTAACAATCAAGGCCACAGATGCTTTGTTTGTTCCTGCCACCCACTCTGAAGCAGACGCCTGACATAACAGAATTTGAGATGCAAACAAAGTTCTTTCTGTAAATGTGCAACCTGCAAAAAGACTTTGCTTTTAAGCAGCCTTTGGCATGTTGTCCTCCCCAGGTCTCTTGTGGGCTACCCTGACGTCGAGAATGATGTGTGTTTGTTCCAACATCTCATGGTGCTTGCTGTAGCAGTTCTACCTAGTGTGTTATGTAATGGATGAGCCTTGTTCATGCTACAGTGGATACAGAGCCAGTCTTCATCAGCTAAGGAACACAGGACTTATTCTAAATGATTAAACATTAAATGCTGCTAGATTGTTGTCAGAATGTAAAAAAAAGCTTTTGATAAGCTTCTACAATTACTTATATGTAGCAAATAGGAGACTGTGTGCATGTGTGTGTGTGTGTGCGTGTGTGAAGGTCCATAGTCAGCAGGTTATATAACAGAGCAGTGAGAGCCTATGAGCTACAGATACCATGAGGTCATACAGAACAGGCTAGATGAGGCCAGCATTCATTTACACTACGTTGTCTTTTCACTCGGATGCTTTGCCCAGCTCTGCTGAAAGCAGTGAGACAAAAGACAGCTCTGCATTCAACAGCAAGCTGATGATTGTTTCAACTATTTGACTTCTTTGTTCGCAGTCTGGTTTCCATTCAAACAACAAATGTTTCCTGTAAGAACTGAGGACCTAAATTGTTTCTTCTGCTTCAACCATGTTTACATTGCCTTGCAAAAGTACTCACATTTTGTCATGTTAGAACCACACATTTAAAGTTGGCTTTTCAATAACTTTTTATTGAATGCTAATTTTCCACCTGGTGTTATATGAATCCATCCATTGTCTATACCCGCTTATCCTTGCTGGGTCATGGGCGGCTGGTGCCCATCTCCAGTGGTCAATGTGCGAGAGGTCAGATACACCATGTCTCCAGTCCACCACAGGGACACACATGACAAACAACCACATGCACACACATACTCAGGAATCTGCGCAGGGACAAGGAAGAAGCTCACAGCAGTGGAGATTGGGCGCGGTACAGGCAGGCCAGGAACAGACTTACAAAGGAGATCAAAGCAGCCAAGAGAAGCTACAGTGAGAAGCTGAAAAACAGCCTTTCTACTGGTGACACTTCGGCTGTATGGACTGGTCTGAGAAACCTGACTGCCTACAGAAGCCCCACCACCCTTCCTGAACAAAGTCCTCGCCTGGCCAACCGTCTGAATGGCTTCTACTGCAGACATGACAAGAAGCCATTCACACCTCAAACCAACTCCTCCACATCCCATTCAGGAACAAATTCGACAGTAAAAGCAACCAACCCCCTACCTTCAGATCCTCTGCCTGCACTAAAGATCTCTGAGGAAGATGTAAATAGGCTCTTTCAGCGCATGAAAACAAAGAAAGCTGGAGGACCTGATAACGTCTCCCCATCATGCCTGAAAACCTGTGCACATCAACTCGCTTCGATCTTCACCCGGATCTTCAACAAGTCACTGGAGAAGTGTGACGTCCCCTCCTGCTTCAAACGATCCACCATCATCCCAGTGCCCAAGAAACCCACCATCCTAGGATTAAATGACTACAGGCCTGTAGCCCTGACGTCTGTGGTCATGAAATCCTTGAGGGGGCTGGTGTTGAAGCACCTGAAAGACATCACAGGCCCCCTGTTGGACCCCTGCAGTTTGCTTACCGAGCAAACAGGTCGGCAGATGATGCTGTTAACTTGGGTCTACACTTCATCCTGCAACACCTCGACCGCCCAGGGACCTACGCCAGGATCCTGTTTGTAGACTTCAGCTCGGCCTTCAACACCATCATACCAGACATCCTCCACCAGAAGCTCACCCAGCTCAACGTCCCAGCCTCCACCTGTCAGTGGATCAACAGCTTCCTGACGGACCGACAGCAGCAGGTGAGACTGGGGAGCATCTTCTCCCGAACCAGATCAATAAGTACTGGTGCCCCCCAGGGGTGTGTTCTATCCCCACTCCTCTTCTCCCTGTACACAAATGACTGCACCTCATCGGACTCGTCCGTGAAACTCCTCAAGTTTGCAGATGACACCACTGTCAATGGACTGATCCAGGACGGTGATGAGTCTGCATACAGACAGGAGGTGGATCGCCTGATACACTGGTGTAGTCAGAACTCCCTGGAACTAAACCCACTCAAGACTGTGGAGATGGTGGTGGACTTTCGGAAAACACCACCTCCATACACCCCCCTTACCATCCTCAACAACACCGTGTCGGCTGTGGACCACTTCAGGTTCCTAGGAACCACCATCTCTGAGGACCTGAGATGGTCTTCACACATAGACACTGTTCGAAAGAAGGCCCAGCAGAGACTGTACTTCCTGAGGCAACTCAAGAAGTACAACCTTCCACAGGAGCTGCTGGTAATCTTCTACACTGCCATCATTCAGTCTGTCCTGTCTTCATCCATCTCAGTGTGGTTTGGTTCATCCACAAAACAGGACAGGTCCAGACTGCAACGAATAATCAGGACTGCAGAGAGAATCATCAGGGCTGAACTTTCCTCCATCCAGGACTTATACAGGTCAAGGGTCAGGAAAAGAGCAGCTAAAATCTCTGCAGACCCCACACACCCTGCACATAAACTGTTTAGAGTTCTGCCTTCAGGCCGACGCTACAGAGCACTGTTCACTAAAACCAGCCGCCACAGAGACAGTTTCTTCCCTCAGGCTGTTTCTCTGTTGAACATTCAATAAAATACAAAACAACAGCATACAGATGTTGCAAATGCACCTTTTTATTTATTTATATATGTGTATATTGTACATTGTAGATATGTATATTCTGTAGTGCAAAAACAAAAACCAAAGAGCAAAGTGTACCGGAGTCAAATTCCTTGTTTGTATGTACAAACTTGGCAATAAAGCTGATTCTGATTCTGATTCTGATACACACACACACACACACACACACACACACACACCACACACACACACACAAACACACATCGCAGGGCAATTTAGAGTAATCAACTGACCTAACGTTCATGTTTTTGGATGAAGCCAGAGTAACCGGAGAGAACCCATGCATGGATGGGGAGAAAATACAATGATGACCCACTGATGACCACTTCTTTTCAAACAAGTTGAAAGTTCCCAGGATTGGATTCAAACCTCTCAACATTCTTGCTACCAACTGTACCACTGTGCAGCCTGCTGCTGGAATCTTTTTTTAACCAAATGTTCTTATTGTTCTTATTATTTCTATTAGGGCATTTAAACATTCACATTGACAATGTATCCCATGTTTTTGCTACTGATTTGATAAATATCCCTGAGCATTTGACTTTAAAGCAGCATGTTTCCAGTCCCACACTTTCTAAAGGTTATACCTACAGTGAAATTGCGAGTGGTTTTTACCATCAGTATTTATCAGTGATGCAGCCAACTTGAAACCAATATTAGTAGCACCAAAAATATAATGAACACACAAAATGCCATTTGTTAGAACTAAAACAAATAGTATATTTTTCATATCTTGTTCCTTGTTTCCCTGTATGTATATATGAAAAATGTACTATCTCTGTTTTAGTTCTAACAATTTTTAATAAAATTGTTTACCATTTTAAAACTAATATCTGCATACATCTTTATGAGGACCATCTGCAGAGATCATGTCTGACCAATCATGGCGGGCTAACTGGACTGAAAATGCCTGGGCCAAATTTTTGTTCCAGTCTAGTCCTGCTCTGGGACAGGACATTTCTAAGTTTGGCAATATTCCGGAGGTGACTGATGGAAATCCTAGAAACGTTTCAATGCACATGTCCAGATGTTCAATGTTTGTATACCTTTTGCACAACTTGTTTTCTAACAAGGAGCTTGACAGCAAAATTCACAACAGCTGTTTGATCCATTAATTGACTAATACATTTCCTGATTTAATCAGAACTGGTATTTAAACAGTCCTCTTCATCATGCTGTTGCGTGAAACTTGCAGGTTGCAAGTTTAGGCTTTCCCATTACAATCCCAATATGTTCTGTCTTTTTCTGCTAAATATAGCTACTGCCAACAGTGGATCAGAGAAAATCCTCAGCTCTTTTGCTGTTGTTGTGCTAAACGTACCCGAGCTGTAGCACCTTGGTATTTGAAAGTTTTCAGGGGCTTGCAATGAGTTATTCCACGTTACCCACATCTCATGTTTTTTGGAGGGTAGGGGTTCATCCCAGTCTCTCATATCAGATACCAGTTCTTTGAGCAGTTCTTTCCCCTGCAATTGTTGTGGGAGCAACCAAGCCCAATAGGTCATATAGACCATTTACCATTGACAATACTCCCCTTTGTGTGAATGGTTTGGTCTCGTTTGATACACAGTAAGTGAAACTATCAGATTGTAGGTTCCAACATAGTCCTTAGCTTATCTGAACTGTCAAGTCCTTTTCTCAATCCTCAGCAGGGAAGGATCGATGACTCGACTACAGTTTGATGGCACTTTGTGAAGGCGCAAGTTAGACTCTGCTAACATGTTTTGAGTCCTTGTAAATAGGTCGATTGCTTCCTCTGGTGTGGCAACTGATCGACCGAGCCCATCGTCGTCATAATCAAACACTCAACAAACTGTCTTGCATCAGAGCCATGTTCGCGTTCACCCTGTTGAGCTGCCCGTCTCATACAGTAAATGGTGACAACGGATGACGGGCTGTTTCCAAATCCGTGAATTTTCATTCTGAATTCAACCATGTTCTATAATGTCATTGTCATCATACCACAAATAGCGCAATAGTCCATGTGGTCTTTGAGCACAAAGCAACAAAGCAATAAAACATTTATTGCACATTAGTTGTCAGGGCGACAGGCTCTTTATGAAAGTGCAACAGAACTTCTAACAGAGTCATTCAAATTGGATCCACTAAGAAGCACTTGGTTGAGGGAAATTCCATCACACACGACCTGTGTTCTTGTAGATGGTATATGCCAAATGTGCGAGATACCAATATTCTTTATCTGCTGGCAGAGGTGGAGCAAATTCCACTTGATTGTTGTCCAACATTTTTTGCATTAATTGGATGTAGTGATTCTTTGTTTCCGGTTTCTTTTTTATAGTCTTTCCGGTTCAGAGAGACGTTATGGGGCTGGCTTTCTATGATTCTGCTTTCTTCTCTGAGAATGAAAAGGTTAGAGGTGCATTTCTGCCGTTCTCTTCATTTTGGTAGACTTCATTGTCCATCTTTGTTAGAAATGTTTTGTTGTCATTTGATATAGCTCATTTATCATCACACTCAGATCTAACAAGGACAGTGTCCTAAGCCTTCTGTGTCACAAGCAACTGTGTCTAAAGTGACCCCATAGTTCTTTTTAACCTGAATTATCTTAGGATGCGTGACCATTATTTAAGGTGAGCATTTTATAAACACCTCCCCCACAATAAACCAACCTAGGTCTAGCCTTTGGTCATAAGGTGCATTATTGAGCCCACTGATTTGTTCACATACCTTATGGAGTCTGAGGTTGTCCCTACCCAGGAGAAAAAAGATTGGAGCGTGGTGGTCAACAGGTTGGATTTTGTCCACACCTGGGAGTAGATATGGGCGATGCTGCACAATCTCAGGAGAGGGTATTAAAGCTCTATCATCTGGAATAGAGTAACAGTCTATTAAATGGGGTAGCTGAGTGTTAACCTTATCATCCATGGACTCAAGGAAGAAGTTACCTCTTTTTGAGCTCCTTTCAGAATAAGCTGTTTTAGGGCTCTGTTACTTTTATGCAAATTAGCTGTATCTGGCCGTGCCCAGCACTTCGCACACGTGAAAACAAAACCGAAACAAAGACACAACAATAAGTACCTGCATTTCTGTCATCTGCAGATTTGCCACGAATAGTAGGGACTGAATTTTTCCTCAGTCTAAAGGGCAAAACATAGTCGCATGTACTTGACTCTGTGGACGTCTGCTGGACATGTCCATGCAAACCTCAATTTTTACGACCGCATACGCGATGCAACACAATAAACTGCTCGGTGGGAAAAAGTCTCCACATCGAACTGTTTTTGATATGACACACTGCTCCGAGCAGTACGCGCAGTGTAACAGCTAATCTCTGCCTCGCGCTGAGAAGTGTATTTCTCTACTTCGTCCCTAGTCTGGTTTAATGGCCATTAACAACACCTTCTTTTCTTTTTCTTTTTCTTTTTCCGAAGCTACACGGCAAATTAGTCCTGCCACCGTGTCCAAACACGCCATGGCAGAACGTGTGGGAAATGTAGGAGTATGTCATCAGAAACTGCGTGCGGAGTCTGTGCTGCACACAATACACCCAACTATGTTCTGCCCTTTATGGTGCATTCAGACTGAATGTGATTTGAGTGTCAAAAAGGCATCCAACACCTCATGTTGGATGCTTGTGCACTTTGAAGTCAGAAGAGGAGCTACCCTTGGTTATTTACCTTTGCCGGTCTCTTGTGTACAATGGCAGATGTAATCGAGAGAGTGGCTTGGCTTTATTAGCTGAATAATGACAGGACGGGAACAAACCGTGACAATAATGCCCCCTTTCCACTGGCTTGTTTCAGGCACTGTGGCTCCGTTCCACTCGGGTGGGAGGAGAAGCAGCAAGGAAAGACACTGCTTTTTGAACTGGTAAAGCTCTTGAGTTTGCCTGAGGAAGTTCCAATTTTATGAGGAAGTTGTTGTCTCAGCAAAGGCAATAATAAGGACACGGACTTTAAAGCGCAAAACTGCAGACTTTTGACTGCGGTAAAGTTAGTTTTAGGTTGGATATCGGATCTGCGTGCTCCGCGGATACAGTGGGACTTCCTCCTGTTTGATCCGAAACAAACAGTCTGATTACGGGCAGCTGCTCTCTGCCTGCTCCCTCCTCCTGCAGTGGCTGGTTTGCGGTTAAGGACCGTCAATAAATTTCCAAACCAAACACGCTGTTTCATGGTGGTATTGTTTCGTGGGAAATGTTTGTGTGTCTGAAGAGCTGCTTTTATGTGTGATCAGCTGGTTTAGGATGTTATTAAACACAGCACTCCGCCTGTGTGTAATTCAGAAAGCTGGTTTACGATTTGTAAATTGTGTAATGGTCCTTCGGTCCCATGATAAAATATGTCACTACGTCACAAAGGTGAGCTTCTCTGATGGGTTGAAGCATCGCATCAACCTCCAAAAGTTCAGATTTCCCAACTCTAGCGTCTGCTGCTTTGGACGGACAAAAAGCACGAAATGAAATCCCTTATTGCACCGCTCTCGATGCTTGAAATGCATCTAAACGCGTCACGCCAGACGTGTGAAACCAAGAAAAGAACATCTGCCTTTGAGGGTAGCCATCGTAAAGTGTGTGTAAGGTAAAACCAGCCAGTAAGACATGATCCTCTACTGAAAATCAATTGGGTGGAGCTCTGCTTCAGTTGCTATTTAGGGGCGGGACTCAGGCAAAGTTGCCAGGTGCCATTGTGACATCACAATTACACAGCTTTTGAAACTGTGCATATTCTAGAAAAAAATAAACATTAATTTATAGCCAAAAAACTGCTGTTTTTTTGTGTTTGGACTGTTTGTGGAAACATTAGAGACCCAAATGGAAGTTTGCACAATAGGTCCCCTTCAGAGTGTAAAGAGCGGGTCTAGTCTTGAAAAGTCTAGTCTCTGTAAATTGAACGGAAGTTTCTCAAATACTTGTTTGACTTTTCGAGCTGTGTCCAGGTATGCTGTCCCCAGTAGGGCGCCATCTTATTTAGCACACTTTAGTTCCATTAAGATGTCACTAAGCTCCTGCAATTTGGCATTGTCTTTAGTTGTTAGTTAGGGGAAGTCCTCCCTTTTTTAAGAGTGTGTCCTCAATAGCCTCAAGTGAACCATAGCACTCTTCAAGGCATTGCCAGACCATCTTAGAACCTGCAGCAGGATTGAGGGTGCATGCAGCACTAATGCATTTGACTTGGCTTTGGACCCAAATACTTTGTTAGTAAATCTAACTCCTCCCTGGGAGATAGATTTAGCTATTGGTTTGTCCTGATGAATGAGGTTTTCAATGCCCAATAGGTTTCAGGGTTTTCATCGGTTCTTTGCAGACTAGGTCTTTTGCAAAATCTTGTACATTGTTTGTTAAATACATGTTCACAATTGGCTCCTGCTTAATAACTCTGTGAACTGTTGGTGGATTTGTTAGAATGTTGGTCATAATGGGATTGGCTACTTGTGCACTGTCTTGTGTGTTTACTGGATTGTCATTTCCCCCAGGAGGCCGTTCTGTACTGTGCTGAATGTCTGGGAAGAATAACACCACACACTACATAGTATTAATGGGTTCAGCTTCCACGGCTCCACAGCTCCCTGCTCTCAATCCGTTTCTTTGTAGCCTCTGGCCTCTGCTTCAGTTGCGGCTATTGCTCTTTGACACTGGAGGACATGTTGATGTGCTTCTAGTTCACCTCTTTGTTTTATCGCGTTGCCTTCTTTTATAGCGTAGGCTAAAAGTCACACTGCTTGAGCTTTGGTACCTGTTGTTCGTGCTCTGGGTAGCTGCAAATGATTGTAAGTGTTGCTGCTTTGTAGTTGGTTGAGTGGCAACTTCTGGTTGTCCTTCACCAATAGTTGCTTCCTCTAGCTGTTCAGCAGCATAGTCTCTAAGATAATATCTCCATGAGTGAAAACTCATGTTGCGTAATGCAGCTCTGTATGCTTGAGTCCACAGAGTAGTCGTCTTTTTTCTGTGCTGTCCTCACGACACATGACTGTGTGAAGCTAGACAACCAGCGAACAAAATTAAGAAAGTCTTCACACAATGCATGCTTTTATATTTTTCACTGAAGGTCATTTATTAATGAATTTGTGTGTGCAACATACAAAACAAGAAAATTACATTACTGACTAATACCTACGTCTTAATGTCACATATACACTACACTTAAATGGGATTGAAAAAGCCTCTTTCCTGTTTCTTTTTTACCCCCCAAATAATTTCGATACACACTCAAGTGCTTTCTGAACACAATAATATTCACAAAGACAAAAGCTTCCCAAGGCGGAAGCATGTAGGGCACATTTAGCGTGTAAATGGTTTTCTCCCCTGCTTGCCACAGCACTTGTTTTCCTGGAGAAAATACGTCAAAGATTGTTCTGTGGTGAGAGTGTTTACTAGCTCACGTGATGCACATACAACATAATGAAAATTTAGATGTCACACGCTGATCAGATCTTAAGCCCGAAACATTTTAACAATTCAAACTAAGTATTAACTGTGAACCTATTTATTACCCTATTTATGTAACTTAATCATGTCCAGACCGTATTACTGTCTTTGCACAAAAGGCAGCACACAGTTTATATTGTTGTTTTCTGCTTTTAGCTTTGTATTACTTAATATATAGCAGTTTGACCAATGCTGACGTTACTTTTAAATGTGCTATATAATAAACTTGAACCTGAGCTTGAAAAAAAAAACAGCCACACCCCATTCCACTACTACTACCAGTCTAAATGTTTATGCAAGGCAGGATGTCAGACAGTAAAAATGGATCCATGTTTTTGTTATTACAGCCAGATTCTGACTCTAAAATCTGAATTCTGAAGCTGAAATGTATAGTCATCAGACTAGGAAATGTTTTTCCAATCTGTTATTGTCTAGTTTTGGTGAACCTGTGTGAATTGTAGCTCAGTTTACTTTTCTCAGCTGACAGGAGTGGATATGCTTTTAGTTTAGTTCTAGTCCATTAGTTCAAATCCTGTGTGTGGACAAACAGAGTGCGCACATATCAGTATAGCGTGCACACAATAAGCAGTCAGTGCATAAATGTGAACTGAGTGATAAACTTGAACTGTCGAGTCTAAACCTACATCGTGAGAATGCATTCTGTGGTAAGCCGTTTGAGTATTTATTCAATATGCCTGACATCAGCCATAACTTCTGTCTATTAGTTTGCCACAAGTCCGCGCTAGTTTTACGGTTGGCCATACTAGCTAAACATTTGTTGAACAATTAAAAAAATACTGATACTAGTAACATGTTTTTGCCAACTAGTGGCACTTTTGACCAACTAATAGGACCAAATCCCTTACAGTAGGCCTAAATCCTGCAGCTCAAAAGTCCCAGTTATTAGGCTTTTTGATGCACTAGTTGACAACTAGGCATCAATGACTGTCATACTACCTAACTAGTTGGCATTAAAAACCCCAACATGAACTTGAACTAGCTGACACAAATTATGTGCACTAGTTTACTAGTTAAAGCTTTTATATTATTACCAGTTAACTAGAGTAGATAAAAAATATCAGCTAGTTAACGAGTGTGCCCAAAACATGTACTTGTGAACTGGTACAGCTTAAAAATGTGCACCAGTTGACTAGTTACTGTCAAGGTCGAAGGTTTGGAGGCAGGACCGAAATGCAGAACATGGCGAGGAGGCCGCATGGTGAGTAGAAGTTTAATGTTGAAGCTACACAACAGACTTCCAGGCAGGCAGAGTACTGAGTACAGGCAGGTAATCCAAGTGAACAGGTTCAAGAGGCAACAGAAAACAAACCACTAGGAAGAACTCGGGAAGATAAGGTATACTGAGGGACGTGGAGTATGAACCAGTGAAACAGGGAGACAGGTAATCAGGGGAAACATGACACAGGTGTGGAACAGGCTACGGGGAGACTGAGGGGAATGTGTCTAATAATACTAATGAGCAGAGGGAAGGCAGGGACATGAGGAACTGAGCAGTAAAGGAAACTTGACTAAACAAAACCTGGAGAAACTCTGACCTAAAAGGAAAATAAACCAACACATGAACACACGAATCTAGAAAGTAATAAACTAACAAAAAACCCAAAATGGCAGATCCTGACAGTTACACTATTTTTGGCCAACATATCAACTAGTAAAGATTAAATTGCACACTACTTCACTAGTAAAGGTGTAATGGCTTCAACTAGTAAATGTTAATTAGAAAACTGGTGAAAATGGAAAGAGAGAATGAGAAATGGAAAAATCCAAAATAAGTTCAAAAGAGTTATACATGATGCCACAGTTTTTAGAGGGGTGGGAGCCGGCAAA
The DNA here is from genome assembly GCA_036173005.1 of Crenichthys baileyi. Classification (NCBI taxonomy): domain Eukaryota; kingdom Metazoa; phylum Chordata; class Actinopteri; order Cyprinodontiformes; family Goodeidae; genus Crenichthys; species Crenichthys baileyi. The sequence continues at coordinate 400,626 of JAHHUM010000646.1, forward strand.
GAGCAACTGCCCGTAATCAGACTGCCTGCATCAGATCAAACGTGAGAAAGACCCTGGTGAATCTGCGGAGCAGGAATATCCAATATCCAACCTAAAATTAACTTTACTGCGGTCAAAAGTCCATGGTTTTGCACTTTAAAGTCTGTGTCCTCATTATTGCCATGGCTGAGACAAAACTCATAACGCCCAAAATTGTAACTTCTTCAGGCAAACTCTGGAGCTTTACCAGACCGCAGCATCTCTCCTGTTCACTTCTCCTGCCATCCCCCCTCATATCCGAACCCCTGAGGTTTATTTTATAAGTTCTCGCTGGGCTGTGGTCAAGATAATTATCCCAGTGAATCATTTTATGTATGAAAAAAACTAATTTTTAAATTTTTTTTTTAGCGTTTCTCACAGATTATTTTAATATGGCAGTATCACACAGTAATGTTAAAAGCAAGACAGCGCACTATACTGAGGGCTGGAAGCGGGGCTTCAAGCCATACTTCCAGCCATCAGTGAGTCCATGGAAACACAACAGGTTGTGTGCTGAGAGGAGCAAGACTGAGTGTAGCAGAGCTGTGCCGTCTAAAACGCGCCAGTGGAAAAGGGGCATTAGGGGCTTACTCTGGGTTTCTGGTGTTACTTTTGATTGGAGTTAAAATGCAGTTTTTTTAAACTTCTGCCTTTTACTATTGTGCCAATAAAGTGCGACTTATTCAGCTTGGACCGGTCTTGCTGTGTCACAGTTTGAATGAATTGCATAATCCCAAGTAAGTTCAACTGTCAACTCTGGTATGAGGAAAAAAGAAAAAAGATTTTTTGAATCGATTCCTAATCTGCTGTTTGCAGAGGTGTTTCCTTAAAGTACAGGAACTATGCTGCATTAAATCAGCAAGTTAAATTATTAAAAATACAAAAGCAAATTTAATGATACCTATAATTAAAAACAAAAATAATTTAATAGTTCTTAAGGAAAAGCATGTTTCAATAAGCAAGTCTTTATCTGCTTCTTAAATGATCCCAGCCTCTCATGACAACATAAAAACAAAGGAAGCTTGTTCCACGGTTGAGGATCAATAGGCTGCAAAAAGTGATCAATTATATATCTGATTCTTGGGACAAATAGATTTTGGTTTTAAGACCTGAGGGCTCCATTTGGAGTATGTGGCTTTAACAGTTCAGTAATATGGAAAGGAGGTTAACCATACAGGGCCTGGAATTTAAAGCCAGGATTTTAAAATGAATTAACCATTCTAAAAACACTAAACTGTAGTGATGTGATATATGGGCAGACAAATGTCTGTCATCAGAAACTGAATTTGTATTGCTCAGACAGAATCTGTATTTACATAATTTGAAATTAAATTTGTTGGTTTGAAAATGAATTTCACTAAACTGAAACTGAATTTAATGGTTTGAACCTGAACTCATGCTCTGAAAATGTGTTTAATTGTATTGAAGATTCAGTTTGACTTCTATAATTCAACTTCAAAATTCAGTTTTTTGTGTCACACATCCGGGTCCTTGAGCAAGTCACAGAATAATCCTACACTTATTAGTAAGAGTAAGAAACAGTAAGAAACCATGTGACAGCAGTTTTTGTTCTTTAAACATTTAAAATAACTCTGCAGACAGAAAGTCTGACTTTTAACAGCCCACTTTGTATTTGCTTTCATCCTCCAGGTTCCCAATGTTGAACATGTCCACCCCCAGTGAGCTGAAGTCTCCCTGCATGACTCGCAATGGTATGGTAAAGTTGGCCCCCAGCCAGCCTAATGGTCTGGGTAGTGCGAGTATCACAAAGGGGACACCTGCTGCAAAGAACCGCCTATGCCAGTCCTCCTCTGTACCATCCATTTTGCCTCCTCCACCGTCCTCTCTTCCCTACCATCACCATCTGCACCATTTGGACAGCCCTGGGATGCACCATACAGCAGCACCTCTCCTGCCCTCTGACCTGGAGCCAGGGAAACCTCTGGTGGGCCTGAAGCCATCTCTTCGTCAGCTTCCCCCTCTCACTTTGCCCAAACCCGTGCTGCTGGAGCGTCAGCTAGTCCTGGATGAGAAGCTCCTTAACCGACTACTCTGGTACTTCACCACAGCGGAAAAATGTGTGCTGGCGCAAGTATGCAAGACATGGCGCAAGGTGCTGTACCAGCCTAAGTTTTGGGAGGGTGTGACGCCCATCTTGCATGCCAAGGAGCTTTACAACATACTACCCAATGGGGAGAAGGAGTTTGTCAGCCTGCAGGCCTTTGCTCTGCGTGGCTTCCAGTCTTTCTGTTTAGTGGGGGTTTCGGACCTCGACATCTGTGAATTTATTGACAACTACCCGCTGTCCAAGAAGGGGGTTCGTTCTCTCAGCCTCAAGAGGTCTACTATCACAGATGCTGGTTTAGAGGTAAGTTTGTTCCTAATGTACAGGTGCATCTAAAAAAAGAAATATTGTGAAAAAATTCAATATTTTTTTTTATTCGACCCAGAAAGTGAAACTAATATATTATAAAGATTCACTACATATAGAGTGAAATATTTCAAGCTTTAATTTCTTGTCATTTTGATGATTATGGCTTTCAGATAATGAAAACCCAAAAATCTGTGTTTCAGAAAATGTAAGATCCAGATCAATAAACATCAGCTGGGTCCTTTTGATAGAAAGAATTTTTAACTAAGTTGAATAATAAACTGAATTTCACTGCACTGTTTGATCATTAGGATCATTTGGAATGTATGTACCTGACTTGAAATCTGTATGATTCAATTAATTTGACTTTGTAAAGTGCCTCGAGACGACATGTGTTGTGAATTGGTAATATATAAATAAAACTGAATTGAATTGAATTAAAAAGTACTGTTTTAAACAGAAATGTCAGGCTTCTGAAAAGTATGCTCAATTCTGCGCACTCAATAGTTGGTCTGGACTCCTTTTGCATGAATTACTGCACCAGTGCAGCGAGGCATGGAGGAGACCAGCCTGTGGTTCGGCTGAGGTGCATTGTTGGTCCTGGTGTCTCTCATCTTCCTCTTGACAGAACTCCATTGAGATTCCCTATCAGGTTCTGGTCAGGTCAGTTTGCTGGCCAATCAAGCACAGTAACACAATGATTACTGAACCAGCTTTTGGTAACTGTGGCAGTGTGGGCCGGTTCTGCTGGAAAATGAAATCAGCATCCCATTAAAGGTTGCTATCAGAAGGAAGCATGAAGTGCTCTAAACTGTCCTGGTAGATGGCTGTATTGACTATGGACCTCAGACAACCCATTGGACCAGAACCAACAAATGACATGGCACCCCAAATCATCACTGATTGTTGAAACTTCACACTGGACTTCAAGCAACATGGATTCTGTTCCTCTCCACTCCTCCTCCAGACTCTGGGACTTTGATTTCAAAATAAAATGCAAACTTTACTTTTATCTGAAGAGAACACTTTGGACCACTGAGCAACAGTCCAGTTCTGCTTCTACTCAGCCCAGATAAGACACTTGTAGGACATGTGTAGGATTTTTCTGTGTGTAGTGGCTCTTGATGTGCTGACTCCAGTCTCAGTCCACTCCTTGTGAAGCCACCCCAAATTTTTGAATGGATTCTGCTTGACAATCCTCTCAAGGTTGCAGTTATTCCTGTTGCTGGTGCGCTTTTTCCTACCACATATTTTCCTTCCACTGAACTTTCTATGAATATGCTTGTATAGAGCACTCTGTGAACAACCAGCTCCTTTAGCAATGACCTTTTGTGGCTTACCCTTCTTGTGGAGGGTGTTAATGACAGATGTCTTCTGGATATCTGTACAGTCAGCAGTCTTTCCCAGGATTGTGTAGGATATGCCATTACATAACATTTATACTTAAAAAAGTGTTTTTTTATAGGTATTATGTAATATTAAAATTTTCTGAGACACAGAATTTTGGGTGTCCATTATCTCTAAGCCATATTCATCACATTTATAAGAAATAAAGGCTTGAAATATTTAATTCTTTGTGTAATGGAACTATATAATGTATGAGTTTCATTTTCTGAAATGAGGGACAAAAATATTGAACTTTTTCATGATAGTCTTCTTTTTTTAGAAGTACCTTTTTGGTACCTGGTCTTCGTTGTCAATCAGCCTTCTTCTGTTTCATAACCCACATCCCACATAACCCAAACTCTCCTCTCTCTCGGTCTCTCTCTCTCTCTCGCGCTATCTCTCTCTCTCACACACACACACACACACACAACACACACACACACACACCACACACACACACACACACACACACACACTCTTACTATATGTTGTGAGGACCTTGCATTGACTCTCATTGACTTCGATTGATTTCCATTCATTTTCAACCTTTTCTATGGTCTAACCCCGACCCTACCCCAACACCTAACTATTACCAGTACATACCTAATAACTTAATTCACACCTTAGTCCTAAATCTAACCACTAGCAAAATAGCAAGTGAGGACCATGAAAATGTCCTCACTTTGCTGGTGAAATATGAAAAATGGTCCTCACTCAGCTGCAAAAACAGGAGCACACAAACACATTCACAGGGACAAGCCTCTGCTGCTTGAAGTTTCACTTTGCCTTTTATCATGCATCATTTGGTCTCAATGCTTCTCTTTCCTGCTTTTAGAGTTCAATCTGCTGACTATAAATTTTGCAGGTAGCTACCTTTGTCACGTTGATTGTACTCTCAATGCTTGAGACCTTTAATTTGAAGTATGACAGGAAATAGTTCTTGAGTTGCCCTGTTTTGTTGTCACATGTGTGGCAGGACTTTGGCTACTCAGTAGAAACAACTAACAGAGGGAAAGACTAAATACAAGTGGTTTATAATCACTGTTAGAATACCATATTGACTAAGCTTCCTAAATTAAAGGGCCATCTGAATTTTTTAATGAGTCTGGATGGAATCGAATCATCCCCATTACCCCAAACCTTTATTTGTCAAAATACAAAAGTGGGACACTTTCATTTATTTTTTTGGCCTTAGTTCCACTTTAGAATTAAACAAGCATTCACACTGCAAAATAAGGACTAGTCAATCCTAGACTGATAAAAGATGACAGGTGGTTTAAAAACTCAGATTATGATTTGCAAAATCTGTATTTGTGAAACATGAAAATGGGGACTCTATTGTCTCATCTTTTGAGCTGAATGTATTGTTAGCCATCTGTGGTACGTCTTATTAAACGTTTGCTATGAAAACCCTTTGATACATTAACAATGTTAATGACTTGGTGGTATTATTTCAAGTCTTCTGCAGATGAAGCAGTGCTTTTGCTCAGTACCATCATTGGTGCATGCAAGCAGATTTTTTAGACAACAGCAGAAGGGCACATGTTAATAAAATCTTTACCTCATTCTTATAATCCTTACCTTATACTGTCATATTCCATTACATAGAAAAAAACACATCATGCTTTGAAAAATCCTCTCAGATGGCTCTCCATACGTAATGTGCTAGGCTGCTATTTTGGGATGAGTGAATGGTTGCCATGGAGAAAGGTGCAATTTTTGTTCTGTGTTGCTGTATTATCTATATATGAACCTTCCTGTTTTGATGTGTTTTTTTTTATGTATTGCCATTTTGCTACTGTCCTATGGTTGGACTTCCGGATCATTAGATAAAACTGCTGTATCTAAAGGCCACATTTTTATAGTCAGATAACCACAAATAATCAAGCGCCCAGGAATCTACATTTAGCTTTAATAATAGTACTCTGCAAAAAAAAAAAAATCGACTTCTTACCACTCCAATTGCAGCCAGCTGGTGCAGCCAGCTGGTGCAGCTAATCAAATGCACTAGATTTAGTAATTATTGGCAAGTGAGCATTGATTTATAACAGCAGGAGTTTATTCAGTTTGTTGGTCTGAACCGTATAACTGTGTGTTAAGGAATTGTCAAGGAGAAAGGACATCAGCAATGACCTATTAGAAGCAACTGTTGCTCCCTGTCAGCCTTATAAGCACGGGTGTCCTCAATCAGGACTTGTTATCCCCGATTCTGATCCGAATCATTTAAGAATAGTCATCTGCCAATATCAAATCTAAGTCTCCATTAAAATAATTGTATTTGCTTGAAAACTTAATAGCTTTACAGCGTGGTAAAATAACAAACATTTCATCATTATTACGTGAGCTACATATGCACTATGGTAGTGTCACACTCAACACGCTCATCAGTGACCTTCTAGTTGGTACCATATCCATTTGTCTCTACAGTGCCTGTAACTTTGTCCCAAAGGGTGTATTTGCAGGACAGCCCTATTTCTAAAGGCATATCAAGATCAACACATCTTTACTAAATTCATCTCCAGTGTTTTTCATGTTGAGCAGTTTGCTGAAGTGCTTTACTAATTTTGTCTTTTTTGTCTCTGCTTTGATAGGATTGTTGATAATTTAGCTAATAATGTGCATTAATGCAGTTCCAGTTCCAGTAATTATCAATCAGTGAAACCTAAAGAATATGTTATCCTGCTGTCTCAACTCAATTCAATTCAATTCAATTTAGTTCCATTCAAATCAGTTTAATAAAGCGCCAATTCACAACACGTCGTCTTAAGGCACTTTACAAAGTCAATCGAATCATACAGATTTCAAGTCGGGTACATACATTGCAATTAATCCTAACTATCAAACAGTTCGGTCAGATTCAGTTTATTATTTAAATTTAAAAATTAAAATTCTATCTAAGGAAACCCAGCAGATTGCATTGCGTCAGTGACTTGCAGCATTCACTCCTCCTGGATGAGCATGTAGTGACAGTGGAGAGGAAAACTCCCTTTTAACAGTAAGAAACCTCCAGCAGAATAGAAACTTTGCTAACTGAAATTTATCCCTAGGAGGAAAAGACTATAACTACACCATCCTTTAAGCCATAAAGAGAAAATAACATTTAAAATCCAGAAGTTATGATTTCCCTTTTTCCTACATTTTGAGAAACTCCACTGCCTACATGACACAGCTGTTCAGTGTATCAGTTTCTCAGTCCTGATGCTGGATGTGCTGGCTATTATTTTGCAGGTCATGTTGGAACAAATGCAAGGCCTGATGCACCTTGAGCTGTCAGGCTGCAACGACTTCACAGAAGCTGGCTTGTGGTCCAGTCTCAATGCCAGGCTAACCTCCCTCAGCGTCAGTGACTGCATCAATGTTGCTGATGACGCCATCGCTGCTATATCCCAGCTCCTGCCCAACCTATCGGAGCTGAGCCTGCAGGCCTACCACGTCACTGACACAGCCATGGCCTATTTCACAGCCAAACAGGTAGACTGTCAAAACAAGAGTGTAAAATCTTACTGTGTACATTCAGTTACTGAACAGTTGCCTCTGTCCTGAATTTCCTTTCAAATGTTTCCTCCTCTTGGGTATGAATGAAAAAAAAAGCCAAATATACTGCTTCAACTTGGCCCCAAGGTGCTTGTAATTTCTCTCCTGATGAAGTTACATAACCAAAGTGAAAATATATTCACAGGGCTACACCACCCACACTCTACGGCTCCAGTCCTGCTGGGAGATAACCAACCATGGTGTGGTAAACATGGTCCACAGCCTTCCCAACCTGACTGCTCTCAGCCTCTCGGGCTGCTCCAAGATCACTGATGATGGTGTGGAGCTGGTGGCAGAGAACCTCCGAAAGCTACGCAGCCTGGACTTGTCGTGGTGCCCTCGGATCACAGATATGGCCCTGGAATACATCGCCTGTGATCTGCACAAGCTGGAGGAACTGGTGCTAGACAGGTTAGGGAGTACCTTGTTTTGGGACTTGTGTGCTCTTATCCTGATAAAATCAGTCAGAATCAACCAGCCTACATATAGTCGTTACGGAGACATTTTTATGATAAATATCTGAAGATATATTGTTGGAAAAGTAATTATAAGCATTAAAAGCATACAGTGCCATGCAAAGGTATTCATATCAATTGATTATTAGAAAGTGGAAGAAAAATTATACATAATTTTAGAATGATTAAAAAGATAATCTGAAATGTGTGATTTGCATTTGTTCCACCCCATCACTCTAATACCTTTTAAGAAAAATCCAAAATTAACGGAAACTAATTGCCTTCCGAAGTCATCTATTCAGAAGAGTCCACCAGTGTAGTCCACCTATGGGTTAGGTGGATTTAGTGTAATTAGTCTCTAACTGCAGCTGCTCTGTTTCTGGCCACAGAGGTTTGTTACAGAACATTAAGACCAAGGAACACAGCAGACAAGTCAGGGAGAAAGTTCTGGAGAAGTTTAAAGCAGGTTAGGTTTTAAAACAATGTCCCAAGCTTTGAACGTCTCACAGAGTTCTGTTCAATCCATCATCTCTGCATGGAAAGAGGATGGGCCAACTGCAGACCTACCAAGACATGGACGTCCACCTAAATTGACAGGCTGGGCAAGGAGAGCATACATCAGAGAAGTCAGGGGTACAAAGGTAATTCTAGAAGAGTTGCAGTGATCTACAGCTCAGGTGGAAAAATCTGTTACCTTGGGAAGCTGTTAGTAATGCACCCCACAAATCTGGCCTTTGTGGAAGAGTGGCAAGACTAAGTAGTCCTGTTTGCAGAATGCCACAAACCATGTAGGGACACAGCACAAATATAAGAAGGTGCTCTGGTCAAATAAGACCAAAATCAAAGTTTTTATCTTCATGCAAAACACTGTGTGTGGCAGAAACCAACAATCCACACTAAACACACCATCCCCATAGTAAAACATGATGGTGGCAGCATGATGCTGGGTGGTGCTTTTCTCCAGCAGGGACAGGGAAGCTAGTCAGAGTTGATATTTGCCTCTGACCAGGACAGCCTTAAACATACACCTAGAGCTACAATGGCATGGTTCAGATCAAACCATGTACATGTGTTAGAAAGGTCTAATCAAAGTTTTGAGCTACAGGGGTTGGACAATGAAACTGAAACACCTGGTTTTAGACCACAATAATTTATTAGTATGGTGTAGGGCCTCCTTTTGCGGCCAATACAGCTTCAATTCGTCTTGGGAATGACATATACAAGTCCTCCACAGTGGTCAGAGGGATTTTAAGCCATTCTTCTTGCAGGATAGTGGCCAGGTCACTACGTGATACTGGTGGAGGAAAACGTTTCCTGACTCGCTCCTCCAAAACACCCCAAAGTGGCTCATTAATATTTAGATCTGGTGACTGTGCAGGCCATTGGAGATGTTCAACTTCACTTTCATGTTCATCAAACCAATCTTTCACCAGTCTTGTTGTGTGTATTGGTGCATTGTCATCCTGATACACAGCACCGCCTTCAGGATACAATGTTTGAACCATTGGATGCACATGGTCCTCAAGAATGGTTCGGTAGTCCTTGGCAGTGACGCGCCCATCTAGCACAAGTATTGGGCCAAGGGAATGCCATGATATGGCAGCCCAAACCATCACTGATCCACCCCCATGCTTAACTCTGGGCATGCAACAGTCTGGGTGGTACGCTTCTTTGGGGCTTCTCCACACCGTAACTCTCCCGGATGTGGGGAAAACAGTAAAGGTGGACTCATCAGAGAACAATACATGTTTCACATTGTCCACAGCCCAAGATTTGCGCTCCTTGCACCATTGAAACCAACGTTTGGCATTGGCATGAGTGACCAAAGGTTTGGCTATAGCAGCCCGGCCGTGTATATTGACCCTGTGGATCTCCCGACGGACAGTTCTGGTGGAAACAGGAGAGTTGAGGTGCACATTTAATTCTGCCGTGATGTGGGCAGTTGTGTTTTTATTTGTTTTGGATACAATCCGGGTTAGCACCCGAACATCCCTTTCAGACCTCTTCCTCTTACGTCCACAGTTAATCCTGTTGGATGTGGTTCGTCCTTCTTGGTGGTATGCTGACATTTCCCTGGATACCGTGGCTCTTGATACATCACAAAGACTTGCTGTCTTGGTCACAGATGCGCCAGCAAGACGTGCACCAACAATTTGTCCTCTTTTGAACTCTGGCATGTCACCCATAATGTTGTGTGTATTTCAATATTTTGAGCAAAACTGTGCTCTTACCCTGCTAATTGAACCTTCACACTCTGCTCTTACTGGTGCAATGTGCAATCAATGAAGACTGGCTACCAGGCTGGTCCAATTTAGCCATGAAACCTCCCACACTAAAATGACAGGTGTTTCAGTTTCATTGTCCAACCCCTGTATATTGAACATGAATATACTGGGCAGAAAATCCAGTCTGTAGATTTGCAAAACTGGTAGTGACAAAAGACTTGCAGCTTTGACTGCAGGAAAAGGTGTTGACTCCGGGGGTAAATTAATAATTCACAACATACTTTGCAGACTTTTTATTTGCAAAAAAAAATGTGTTGCTCTATTAAGTGAAACCCCAATAAAATACAGTGAAATTTATTGTTGTATGATGTCAAACTGTGAAAAATATATGTTTAAAATTGGCACCAAAGTCATCAGCACATGATAGAAGCACAACTCTGGCATGAGGTAGCTGATGTTTCTGCTAAGCTTATTTTAAAGTTTTTACCAGTCAATTACAGATACAAAATGGAACTACAGGGTCAGTTACAGCGATATTGCTCCCAAATTCTGCACTGCCATTTACAGTTATTACAGCTTAAAGTGCCAATAGAATATCACTTAATTCACCTTGGGATGCGGTTGGGACTCTTGTGGCTTCTACAATAATTTTTTAAAAGACAAGAATTAACAATTCTGACTGCCTAAGTTCATGATTCTCAAACTGTGCTCCAAGTATGTTAGCACTCTTATAGAAATGTTGATATGAATTATTGGCAAGGCCAATAAGAAATAAACTAACTGGCATAGAAGTGATGACCAGTTCTGATGTTTGCTTTAGACAGAAACGATTTAAAACAAAAGTGCAATTGAGAAAATTTAGACAACTGTTCTCCAATCCTAATGCGGCCAACCTGTGAGATTCGCTAATTGATTTGGTCAGAGTCCAGGCTAACTCCTGTTAGCAAATGCAAGCTAACAACAGTGTCTCTGTTATATGCACAAATGAGTGTTGTCTGTGTGAAAGATTAAATAAGATACAAAATCTCAAGCACAAATCAACTTTTATTTAATAAGCTTAGCGGCAAAATTGGAATTGAAGTCCAAGGTTGATGAAAATCTTTTGACTTTTCTCACTCAGGAATTTGCCGTCTGGTGACTTTCTGGTCATTCCTCCAGCTTCAAATTTGAAAGTTTCGGCCTATGAGTACAAATGGAACACTATGATAAACTAAGTCCTTAAACCATTCTGGCAACGCTAAGATTGTTTTTTTTTTTATGATGTAGAACGACAAATAGAAGATGAAGTACTATTATTGTTATTGTTTTTAAGTCTGTCAGAATGATAATACTAGAACTTGATATTTACTAAGGTGGTACATGTTTTAAAAGTTTTCCAACCATAGACCTAAAATATTAGCAAACACACAAACTGCAGCTTCAGTTGTCTCAGAATGTATTGGCACTTCTTCCCTGAACAAATAAAAGAGAACAACAGACCTACTGAAGATCAACAAGGTATTGGTGGCACCACTGTGACTGCTTAAAGCTGTTATAGAAAGGTGAATTAAATGTCCAACCGTTTCTAAGGCATTGCTAATGAATGCCATGATGCCCTTTACTAACAGGTAATGAATATCAGGTTAGGATTTTATTTTTCCAACAAAGACTGAAAGATCCCACAGGAGAAAAAAACTGTGCTCATCAAAGAATGGAAGTAGGTTCTGGTGTCACATAACTACTGTTCTATAGAATACCCGATGAAGTCCACAGTAAGGTGATTCTTTGAAGAAATGGCTTATCAAAAAAAGTCTTGTTCATCAACTATATTCCACTCTGAATCTTCTTGACCTCCCTTATTATGTGCTAAATCAACAAAAGAAGCATTAAACAAAACGTTCATACATTAAAACTGCTATCAGTACAGTACACAGTAGAACGATTTCATAAGCAGGTTGTGTTCAAAGGATTTCCAACAGTTAAAGTTTTAACTGTAGTAGAATGCGATATTAGCATCTGCATTTGGTATAAATCTAGATTAGTTGGTCCCAGAAGCTAAAGGTCATGGCTAGTCAAATGGGGCCATAGCATACATCCCATTCTACTGGCTTAAATATCTCCAATTTAAAAACTTTATGATGGCTGTTTGAAAGTAAGACGATGCAACAAGCAAAAATATTAATGCAGTTTAAGCACAAGCTGTTTTATTGATTTTTATTAACTTTTGTATTGAAATTTACCCTGACTGGAAACCCTTTATATGTACATGTTCTATACAAGATAAAATTTTTACCCTTCACCATGAAATGTCTACATTTTGCACCATCACAGCTATTCCAGTTAGTCTGCAGTGGTAATATGTATTGTGTCTCTCTGCAGGTGTGTGCGAATCACTGACACAGGGCTGGGCTACTTGTCCACAATGTCCTCACTAAGAAGCCTTTATCTGCGCTGGTGCTGTCAGGTAATGCTCTTTACTTTAAAGCCCCTTAAAAATCCAGTGGAACTAATTGTCTTCAGAAGTCACCTATTAGTAAATAGAGACCACCTGTGTGTAATTGAATCTCATTATAGACACAGTTGTTCTATTTCTGGTCACAGATGTTTCTAAGGGAACATCAGAGAACAAACAGGATCATGAAGACCAAGGAACACAGCAGAAAGGTCAGGGAGAGGTTTAAAGCAGGGTTAGGTTCTAGAACACTATCCCAACTTTGAACATCTCACAGAGCTCTCTTCAATCCATCATTTGTACATGGAGCAACCAAGACATGAAGAACCACTTAACAGTTTAAGTGGTTCTTCATGTCTTGGTTGCTCAGGCTGGGAAAGGATAGCATTAATCAGAGAAGCAGCCAAGAGGTGCATGGTAACTCTGGAGGAGCAACAGAGATTCACAGCTCATTAAAGAGAATCTGTTGGCGAAACCGACAGGGCAAATCCAGCTTGTCACTTACGAAAGAGTGGCAAGAAGAAATCTGTTGTTTTTTTAAGAAAGCCAAAGGAAGTTCTGTTTGCAGTTTACTAGCAGCCCTGTAGAGGACATGTAGAAGGTGCTCTGGTCAGATAAGATCAACATTTTGGGCTAAATGGAAAATGTTTTATGTGGAGGAAAACTAAGGATGGATATTACCCTAAAAGACCATCCCCAGAGGGACACATGATAGTAACATCATCATGATGTGGGGGTGTTTTTTTTCAGCAGAAAGAGGAAGCTGGTCAGAGTTGATGGGAAGATGGATGAAGCTAATTAACAGACAATTCTAGAAGAAAACCTGTTAGTGACTGCAAAAGACATGAGTCTGGGGTGGAGGATCACTTTCCAGCAAGACAACCACCCTAAACATGCAGTCAGAGATACAATGAAATTGCATGTGCATTTGTTAGAATGGCATAGCCAAAGTCTAGACTAAGATCATTTTATTTGTATGACATTTTAATTTAACTTTACTTTCATTTTACAGTAATGGGTTACTCGTGTTGGTTGACTGTCACATAAAATCACATTAAACTACATTGTAGTTTGTTGTTGGAATTTGATTTGGAAGGGTTCAAGGGGTATATATATTTTTGAAAGGTGCTGTATGTTTTCTTTTAGACTGGCCTTTAATTGGAATAACCCTCTCTGTCAATGTGCGATTGCAGGTGCAAGATTTTGGTCTGCAGCATTTGTTTGGAATGAGAAGTCTTCGTCTACTGTCTCTTGCAGGTATGATTTATGCTTTACCATTAACCACCCTAAAAAGTCCTACCGTTCTTAATGTGTGACGGAACATATCTGCACTGCATCAGCATTAAACTGTGTAGTGTAAATGTGAGAATAGCAATTGAATTTAAAGAAAAAAAAACCTTAATTGTCTTCATCAAACTATACATGCAAAATGAACTTTTCTGAGATGAGCAAACTGTCACCAATCACAGAAGGAGCTCATTTACTGTGAACAAACTGCTCATCAAGGGCCTCAATAACAAAGACAGCACTGTAGATAAATGGGGGCAGTATGCCACCATTTACAAGGAAGTTTTATGGTTTAATTTACCAAGTGGTCATTTCACATAACAATTAATACAATATTTTATTATATTTAATATATTTGTTTAAATTTCTAACTGAAAATAATCAATTCAGTTTTATTAATGTAGCACTTTTTAAACACCAAACTACTGAACAAGAAACAAGACTGGAAAGCACCAAAATAAAAATCATAACAATTAAACAAAAAAAACTAAAGTGCAATCCATAAAAACAGATAGTACTGGTACAGTTATGGAACAACAAACTGTTTTACGTATGTAGGATGGGGCTAAGCTTTGTGGTATTTTGTAACTAATCAGCTGAATTCTTGACTGAAAGACTAGTACAGTAAGTTTTATTTTACCTGAATTCAACTGAAGAAAATAAGTGTTCCAGGTTTTGGCGCCTTTAAGACAAGCCTGTGGCTTCAGTAAGTGATTAGTCCCATATAGATTGAACGATGGTACAATGGGTATTGTTTGCATAATGGAGGAAAGAAATGGGATGTTTTCTGATCATGTTGCCCATACTGGGGGAGCGTGTATATGGGGAGACAGAATTGGCCTTAAAGTAGAACCCTATAATTCACTAACACAAAAATTCACTGAAGGTGATGAGGAAGCGTTGTTTACAATATAAAAGGGAATTTGTACTAACTCTTTGGCATCCTACCTATCTACAGTATATGAATACACTCGCTATGTATGTGGTGTTGTGGGTTCTATTAGATTTAATATATATTTTAAAGTATAGGGTGACAAATACTGGATGTCAAAAGGGGAAAAAATTTAAGATATTTATGTGGAAGACCAGGGTTTCCAGACCTTTCAGCTTGTGACCCACATTTTACCAACTGCAGAGACCTGTGACTTTCACCCAAGTATTTAAACATTTAAAATAAAACCAGAGCAGAATGAAAACACAACTTGCCCCAATGAGTATAATTATAATGAGCAAGTTTTGCAGAAAAGAAACTAAAAAAATGCACATTTTGGAGTGAAGTTGAATCTAACACTTCAGTCACTCATTAGTGATCAGGCAGCAACAGTTCAGATACTCTGATCAGAAGCTGCAGTAAACAGTAATGTTTTAAGTCTTGATTTCAAAGGGGCCATCAGTTTCTGCACACCCCAGGTTTTCAGGTAGTTTAGTAGATCATCAGTCACAATACCTTACTTGGTCTCTCAGGAACCATAATGCTGGGTGAGTTTTCCAGGCATGTGTTTTACCTGGTTAGTGGAAAATGAAAGGAAAGGCAACACTAAAACACCAGAACAAAACTTTTGTGATCTTATGTCACAGGCTTGATGCAGTCACAGAGCCTTAAACACATATTGCAAACAATTCCTGTTGCATAGATGTAACTGATAAGTATATTTAAAAATGTAATCTTCACATTTTTTAAGTTTATTAATAAAGTTATTTTCTACACATTCCATGCCTTACTTTTCTCCTGGGATATAGATGCCTATTGCTCTTAAGCACTCTTCAAAATGAGAAAGACAAAGGGACATAGCTTTTCAGTAACGGAAATATCTGATGATCTTTAGCAGTCTGGAAATGGCTATAATTAAAATGTTTAAACTATTGGAACTGGGACAAGCAAGGCTTGAGCAGAAACTGTTTAAGTATGGTTAAGGATCTATAATACTGTAAGGATTTTTCTCTTCCTTGTTACCTTGTTAAAGTGGATGCCATTATGAACTCTTTAAATATTGGGAATTTTTGAATAAAAAGCTAGTGGCCTCAGCAGGTAAATTGAAAACAGTTATTAGGTTTTTCAGTAGGATCATTTTCCTTCCAATTCATACTTATACTCTACTTTGGGCCGGTCTGTTAAATAAAATCCCAATAAAATACACTATAGTTTGGGGTTTCATTGAGACAAAATGTGCAAACGTTTAAGAGGTGTTAATATTCTCTTAAGGCACTCTATCTAATGAAAGAGTATATCACTGTAAAAATTAACAAAATAGCTTTCACTTTAGCTACTATCATATATTTAGGAGTGCAAGAATTCTACAGCTCTTTTGAGCATGAATAAGACCTACATGATGAAATCAGGGTGGCTCATTATCATGGTGGCAGTATAGTTGGATCCTAGGTGTGGCATGTCATGGTCGCATCAGTGGCAACTTTGCCATAAGGTGGCAAACCAACATCATTGTGAATTGGTCATCAGGGAACATTGGCTGATTTGCAAATGAAGGTTGTAAGATTTCAGGATGCAGTTTAAGTACTAAATGAACACGAACAGAAGTCCTGGCATTGTATTTGGGGATGAAGTGGGTGCAGGATGAGAAAGAGGAAAAAACACATTTTGCAGCTTAAAGATTTTATAATGGAACTGCACAACAGCTGAATCAAAAATACAAATGCAGGCCTTAGGTCAGCTCATAGATCAATACAAAACACACATTTTGCATATTTCTTTGTGACAGCACTCACTGAGACATAAGCACATGGCACCATACTCATAAAAATTATTGAGTAAGATGGTAACGAATCTGGAACCTCTACAGAAAGCCCATCACTCGATCTTCTCAGTTCTCATGTTGCTAATAGGTTGAAGAAAGTTGATCCTCCACTGGATGGCTGAAACCAATGGTTCAGCTGCAGAAACCTGATCTAGACATAAACATTTGCAAAGAAGCTGAAAAGGTGACATCTTGTCTCACAATAAGCTTTGGAGATCAGTGCACAGCTGAATTGGCTTTATAGGTTATGTATGGGATTTTGTATTATCTGGGGGAGGGGTGACTAAAAGAATGCAGGTGTGGTCATGGGTAAAGTGAGGCACTTGACTGTTATCCTCCTGTTCCCTCAGGCTGTCCCCTGCTGACCACAACTGGGCTGTCAGGCCTCATCCAGCTGCAGGAACTGGAAGAACTTGAGCTGACCAACTGTCCCGGAGCCACTGCTGAGCTCTTCAAATACTACGCCCAGCACCTGCCCCACTGCATGGTCATTGAATAGGACCGCCAAACCCTAATCAGACAGACCACCATACTTAAAGCTTCATCTTCCTCAGTCCTTCCTCATTCTTTTCACACTAAGCTGTTTCTGCATTGTTTCTCCTCTCCTGGGCCCACTCTTCACCCATCTTTCCCCTCCGCTACCTGAACGGACTTCCTCGATGGCAGACTGAGAGGCAGGAAGGTACAGGATGGGACATGCCATATGCAGAGGATAAAGGCATTCTCTCTGAGCTTCATTTAAGAAGATTCTGGAGTGAAGAACTTGGTGTGATATTTTGTGTGACAAAGTTTCTTTTTCACAAGCAACAGAAGGCTGTTAGTTCTGGAACAGAGCCTCTCTATAGACTTGGATGGAGTTTTTTTAATTGTAAGGATACAAAAGGGAGAGAGTGCAGACCCAGATGCAACCAAGAAGAAGTTAAAGACTTTTTGTTTGATGAAGATAAAGATTTTTAACTGTTTCAACTCTCACTCTCACAAGCTCATACACTGCAAACACATTAAAAAGTATACTGTATGTAAGTGAAGCAAATATAACTCCTCAAGATTATGAGTGCTGACACCTCTCATCTGTCCTTGTAATATACCTGCTGTTTCCCTTTTTTCTCACAAGGGATCAAAGGTTTAGTTTTTCTCTTGTTTAGTTGATGACTTTGCGTGCCGGCCGAAGGAGCGGGAACCAGAACCGACCAAGTAAATACGGATGGACCATCTCGATCTCTTTTTCTCCCTGCTTCTGTGTGAAGTGTGTGCGTCACTGACTCACAGCTTCCTATCTTCGGGATCACATTTTCCCCCCATGTATGTGTCTTAACTGAAATCCAAAAAACCGACAAAACTAATAGACAAAAAAGAAATCAAGAAGATCTGAAAAACAACTGTTTACATCAGCTTTCTTTGGGGGAGGGGTAGTTGCACGCTTGTTTGACTTTGGTTATTGTAATCATTTGTGAGCTCCTCTGTTTTTGTATAATGGTGACATCGGGTTGTTGAGACGGTGCAACATGATTGAGCAGTCAGTCACATTGAGAGCAGACTGTGCAGAGAGCATTCGCTTGGAAAGTTTCTCCTAATAGTACCAGACTTTTTTCACAAACAATGTCGTCTGTAGAGTCACACAACACATTCGTTACAAACAGATCTGTTTTGGGACTTTCAGTGACATGTTGATATCTCTGGACTCCAGCTCCTTAACACTTTCAGTTACCAGGTGGTTTCAGTCGAAACATTTTTTCCCCAAACATGAGGATTAGGTGTTCAATGGGTTTTTTTTTCCATCTGTTTATAATTAGAACAATGCCTGATGATAGTGTTATTTTAGTGCATTTGAACTTGTGTGGCTCTGAAGCTTCGTGTGTGATGCAGTTTGCAATGCCAGATTACTTCAGCAGCTAAAATGAAGGTTCAGTGAGTTCAGTATTAAAAAAACAGGCTTTTGGGATTTCTCTTGGGATTTACCTAATACAACAATCCCATTCATGGGGATGTTACAACTTATTCTATGAACCACATTCATAGCTAATTTGAAGAGGAATGTCTACTTTAGTCTATAAAATTGTATGAAAAATGAAGGTGACAATAATTTGATTGGCATACATTTCTATTTTGATGAAGTTTGGGCCCGATCTATGATTTTTGTAAACCTCCAGATACTTATTCAAGGTGATTCCACTTTAAGTTTGAGAACTATACTATAAGAAGATTAGAGAAAATGACTGAGGACATTTTATTCTCCTTCCTGTCATGAGTGTTTGTATTAATTAAGAACAGAGGAAACTTCACACTGAGCATGTCAGCAATCACCTAAAACAGGGTTTCACTAATACTTTAAAAGAAAGAGAAAGGTTACAGAATGGACATTTTCCTGCCTGTAGCATCTTTCATCAGTACGGCTAATGTGGCTAACATTACTTAAACAGAATGTAGATCGTTACCTTAAGTCCAAGATTTCCAAAATGCTGCCAACCTTTTCCAATGCAGCATGACAGATGGAGGTTATAAGCTACAAAAGGTTAAAAAAAAAAAAAAAAAGCAACTTTACGGTATTACCCTTGGCCTTCCTGTTATCTGCCAAAAGATCTGCTCTTTCTCTCGCTCCCTTGCAGCCTGAATAGATTTGAAACAGTTTCTCATATTTCTGTGCTTCCTCTTACTGCCATTTAAACACTTCACTAATACAACAAATACCTGGGCCTTCTTTACTCAGTAACAACTTCCAAAATATAGACAAAGGAGATATGATGCATTCACGGATTGGAAAAGATCACATTTTTGAAATTATAACCGGTTCAAATACGGATCAGGGCTAGTCAAGCTGAAAGTTAGCCAATCCCAGTCACCAGCCAGTTTTGCTGTGCACCTCTAGTTTCAGGCAGTTGCTGGAGCCTCCAACAGTCAGTTAAAATGGTGCATGAAGATGATTTGTTTTAGATTCATTAGACAGTAGTACCACCGCATAATGGTGTTTTAAAGGATAACGTTGTTGATTTAAATGAGACTGGTTAATAGTATTATGTCTGGCAGGTGGGAAGTAATCCTCACAATACACAATGGAGTGATGCGTGTGAATATAATCAACTGCCTAATTAATCCAAAATGATGCATGGCTGGGCATTTACAGAATACAACCACACTCCTAACGCAAACCCTATATGCAACCACTATCAAACTACTTTAACTGCTGCTAATGCTGTCCGATACATCCATAAGGTGCGATGTGTGTCTGCTGACCTGAATGTTGCGTGCTCTGGCAACTGCCTGTCATTCATGATGCCACAGCTTAGGCCCTCTGGTGCTTCTCCTGGATGTTCCACCGAGCTCCAAATTTAATTATATACATACCAATCACTGGTCTGCCTGTGGGCCAAATTTCAACCAAATCTGACCATTCCTTGTGGGTCCTGAACATGGTGCTTAACTGTTCTAATGAGTTAGTGTCTGAACTGGAGGAGATTGAGACAATGTTTAAACTGACACTAAAGGCGCGTTGCTTTTAATGAAACACAGGACATGTAATATCAGTAAACGTTTGAGTTTCCCAAACATTGAAGATATGCTCAAATATATCTGTTTCAAGGCAAAAAGGAAAACAACACAAATGTTTTCTATAAGCCAATAACTCTTGGTACCAGGCATTGTTGTTTCGGTCATGATATTGGATGAGCCCACCAACGCTCTGTCCTGCTTTCTGCCTTGCATGTCCTCAGATGTGCTGACTGTCACCTAACAGAGCTTGATCAGTGTCAGCCTGTTCTAGGTTGTGCCAAATGCATCCACAGCAGCACATAAAATGTGTCTAGCAGACTGCTGACTACCACGAAACGGACTGAGGGCTAAACAGACAAAGCAGACCATGCATGTTTCCACTTGGTCTGTGTTTTTGCATAGAGATGGCTAGTTTTAGATGTTCAGCATCTCATTGGTGTACAGTCGTACATTTATTTATTCATGTATTTATTTATTTAAATAAATGTGTTTCTTATTTGCAGAATTTATTTATTGAAAATGCATTTTTCAACAATTTTGTTTTAGTTTTCAAGTTTGCTTCAAGTGTGAACTTAATTGAGCTTATTCAATAATTGCTGTTTTCTATTATTAACAATATTATTTATGTTGGGACATTTCAGGCCCTCTTTAGTAAAATAATCTACCAAACTCTTGGACAACATTAACATCATGACCACTAACTGCAAGTTTTTAAACCTTCATGATATACTAAAGTATATTTTCCTCCGTGCAAGTCTGTGTCGACTTTGTATTGCTGTTTGGTCCCTACAAAATAAGAGGATCTTCAGCTGTGATGTTATATTTACTGTCATTGTGCTGAATGTGGCACCAAAAAATACACAGTGTGATATACATAAAAGCTTATAATGTGTGACTTCAACCTCTGCCATGGCTGAGCAATGTTTACATTGTCTATTTTTTAGAAAAGGGGCAAGATCTCTGAGGATTCTATGGAAGCTTATTACTGACAAAACTACTAAAGCTAAAATAAATGTTGGTTAGGTCTTGGCATAATCCAGCAATCTTGCATCAGCGTAACCTTCTGCTGTGAATCACTGGTTCTGGAAAACTTAGTTAAAGGGATAGTACAGGATTTTTGAAGTGTCTGTTAAAATGTTATATGCATTCAGTATCTTACCTGTAGCAGGTGTTTCTCTTGAGATCTTGATTTAATATTAATCCAGATTAGTTGGTCCCACAGGCTGCAACTGATGGCTAGTCCAAGAGTGGGCAAGACCAAGGTGGATTTCATAATAGTTTATGGGTGGCCTACACTGTTTTAAAAATCTCTAAGCCATCACATGTTTGCACTTTTTTAAAATAAACCTTTATTTAATCAGATAAGAGACGGACTGAGATCAAGACCTCTTTTACAAGGGTGACCTGGCCAAGAAAGGAGGCAGCACACGTCATAGTGGACAAGACAGAGACAATACATTTTCACAGAACCTGATGATTACTTACACAGGAAATTGAGGTAGGAGGCATTGCGTCACTAGTGATCATGTGGGAAACATGTACAAAGAACTGAACAAGGGAGACCAGATCAATACCAAGCACATGTAGACTGTTGAACACGTTACAATTGTAAACTCAGCTTTTAAAAAACTGTGGGAATTGTTAAAATATCAATCTAAGTAGTTTGACTGTAATTAATTTTGATTGAGGACTGCATTAGTGAATAGACATCTTTGTGAACATTAGGTCAAATTAGATGTACTCATTTGTTTTGACCCTGAACCCTGTCATCTGGTCTATTATGGGCTGGTGTAGCCAGCATTAGCCAACATATTTTCCATCAACATGATACTGTTGGTTAGAAGTCTTGCAGTACTACATCTTGTGCATGTTCATTTGTGCCCAATAAACTGTAGATGCATTACCACCACCTACATAAGTGTTACCACTGTGCCAGAAATTAGGGATCTGAAATAGATGCAATTGTTGCATTACTTTTTTTTAATCACGCGTTACTTTTCGTCTAATTTTTAATTTAATTTAATTTAATGTGTCAGTGTCTCAGCCTTTCTTTTAATATAACAAATACTAAAACATATTTGTTTTAAATACAACATTCAAAACTCTAAATAATAATTGTATTGATGTGCTGCATTTTAACAAAAGTTAAAGTTGAGGTACATTTGCCCCTGATCAGTGAATCTGATCACATGTTTAGAATAGCACAAAAAATAAAACTGTTATCATGCTGACATGGTTGTTGGTGGTGCAATATAAAACTTCTGCTTTTGTTTGTAAAAGGTTGGTCATCAGGGGATAATCCGTCGTCAAAGACAAAGTAAAGCATCACATTTGTTTCATAGGAGGATGTGTACTGTTCTGTTTCTATTTGACCTACCTTAATATAAACAGAATTTTACATAGTGATTTCCATGCCCTTCTACTTGAGGCAGTTCAGCATTGATATGACTAAGAATCCATAACAAAGTTTTGTAACAGAACTATGTGCTAAACCAAACCATGAATCGAAAAACCATTGTACTTTACTGAAACTATGGGCAAACAAATAGAACAGAACAAAAAGATGTTAATGTCATTTTCAGTATGGGTTTCACATAGGAAGCTTGTTTGTGGTGCACTGCCTCCAACTGCCATTTCCTTTGTAAATAATTATTGGCCTCTGTGTAAGTAATCTAATGGAAACATGAAAACGGTTTGTAGGTTCATAGAATACAATTAAGATTGGAGCTCTTTAACTCGCTAGAAGTCCACTTTCGCCTCAGCACCTGTCTGACTGTTGACTGATGCTTTGGCATCTGGATATATAATAAATGAAGATATAAAGAGGTCTAATGCAGGTAAATGGTTTAGGTATTAATTGTCTACAGACTTTTGACAGAATCTCACTACAACATTCCTGAGCAATCCGTTAAAGGTATATGATAGTGGGAAAATAACATGTTTTTAAGGATGATTGCAATATTTCTAAAGCAGTTTTTCCTACCTGTTTTATTGGCCGTACCATTCATTTCCAAACAGCCCTGTACCCGTGTTCTCCAACACTGACTCCTAATTTAAAAACACAGTTGTGTTTTTTTGTGCTTTTGGTATTTTGCTTTTGATGAGCTTCCATAGAATTCACATGTCTGTTTACATATCATCAGCTCTCATGCACAGTCATATCGTAGCTGCAAAGAACTAACCTTTCTATGGAGCATCACCCCAGGTCATTTTCTAAGACAAATCATTTCTATTACTGTCTGCAGTCTTTTTTGGCCATCTGTCATCATTTTGTTACAACCCTTGTACAGCACAAGTTTAACTAAGCAGTAAAATAAAAACTGACAATTTACTGACACTGTTGAAACTGATAGATGTTTGTATTCTCTTTCAATGCCATTGATGCTGAAGCTGATCTTACTTTGACTGACCACTAAGGGACAGTAGAGATCCTCTAGACAAACGCACCTTTGAAGTCCCACAAACGCCACGCCAAACTCATATATCATATTGATTCCTCACACAGAGTGAAATATTTCAAGCCTTGAGTTGTTGTAATTTTGATGGCTTCCAGATAAGGGGTTGAAGCCTAATGCCAGCAGTCAGCAGGCAAGAGTTGATCTCCAAACAGACAACCACACACACAGAGCCAGCCCAAGGATGTGTGAGGCCCTAAGCAGAATTTCACCAGGGGCCCTTTTTCAATTAATCCCACCATCACCATAGCACCGCTGAGCTCCTGTTTATTTTTTCCACTATCTTTTTTCTTATGCATTCTACAGCAGGCAACAAATTTGATGGTGCACTCAAAAGCAAGTAGGATTGTCACGATACAAAAATTTTTAATTCGATACCGAAACAAAAAAATACTCAATACCAAGGCAACATTTTTGAAGGAACAGGGTTCTTCTTAGTTAGAGAAAAAATATAATAAACTACCAGATTACTAATAACAAGGACTAATACCGTAAGCGGGGAACAATTCAGCTCTTGTTTATAAAAATATATAAAAACTGTCACTTCCCTGTTTGGCAAAACAACAGAAAGTCATGCAGTTATTTTAGTTCATTATAATTGCTTATCTTTAGTGTGCCACTGTGTGCTGCCATTTGCCTGTCGATTTGCTGGTGATAAACATTTTACTACTAGGGGACAAATAAAGGATCATTCTATAAAATAAATTGTTTCACAACAAACATGGACCTGGCACATACAAAAGGACATATTTTACCGTGTAAACAAGGATCTATTCCAAATGTATTCAACAGCAGCCCTGTACAATTTCTGTCACTCTGGTAATTTTGCAGAATATTTTCTTTAGTGAACCCATAGCTGCCTAGCATGCTACTTTTTCTGCTCCAACTCTCAGCTTCAGTCTGCATTTACAACTAAAGGAGTGGGCACACTTAGTTTTGTTGCTTCAGTATGTAGTAGCTGACTGAGCAGTCAGCAGATTTTTCCTGCGTTATTTTTTGTACCACAGTACAACAGAGCGTTGCGTGATTAGAATGGAGCATTGCGTGACTCCATGAGTCCTCTTGACTTAACTTGAGCAACAGAACACCATCATTGGGCTGTCTGTGTCCGTGAAGCTAATATTTAAACAGATGTCATCCGGGAGGTGTACTACTTCACTGTTGCAAATCCAGGACCTTTGCTGACCTTTTTAAGTTGCTCTCAAACATCAGTGTTGTCTTGTTAGCTTGTAGCATTAGCGCAGCTAAAATGTTGCATCCATCTGCATTTTAGCCCTTTAATACATTTTGTTGAGTACTTTGAGTCTGTAGGAGTGGAGAAAAGTTTAAATTAGTCTCTAAAAGTGACGCTTCAATATCTTTATATTCTGTTTGGGTCATATTTTCTACTCCGTTCTGTTTTCTCTATCATCTTTTACGTTTTTCCAACTGTTACGTCACTGTATTGGCTGAGGAACTGCTAAACCAGGTCATGGACTTCCAGGCAACCAAGTCATGTAACGGCAATTTTTATTTCTTGCTGCTATTTTGTTGTCCAACCCCAAGTATACCGAAGCTGCAAGTAGATAGGGCTCAATGTTTAGTTGTTGCGTGTATTAACCCACACAGTTCATTACATCGTCCCCCAGCATCAGAACCTTTTCAAAGTGAGTGGATAAATGCTATTTTTCATGGAAATCTACCCACATCTGTGACAAAGTTCCTCTTTGTTTGCAATGCACTTCAAGGACGAGTGCCTTCAGCAACCTCCGCCATTATCAAGAAGGATTTGGTGAAAGACTTCATCGGATTAAGCAGTTGGTTCCTTCTTTCTATGGAAATGACGGACGCAGCAAAGCGGTAAGCTGCAAATAACGTTAAAATGACAACAAACTTTATTTTAGACATGAATTTACTGTGTGTTGATATGACGTCCTGGCCATTGGCTTGATAGCAGTAGCATTGTGCCTTCTGCTTATGTTAATGCTGTGTGCTCGATTGTAGCTCCATTAAGACATATCCGTACTGTTGTGGTTTAAATAGTATCCTCACATAAACAGTTTGACATTGTTTTTGCCATTTTTGTCTTTTTCTGTGCCGCTAGATAATTGTATCTCTGTTATCAAACTACAAAAATGGCTGAACGGGTTAAAGTGGAACGCTCTTTAACCTGGAGGGGGGTGAGCTTTAAAGTGCCACAAGAGCATTTAAAGAGACTGGACCAAAACGAGTTGCTCTCAGATGCACCTCAGAGCAGGGGTAAAAGAAGAGTCTGTGGAGCTACAATAACAAGGAGTTCAACCAAAGCATTGCAGTTCCACTTTATATAGACCACAACTGAATAATTTAAGTGTGAAAAAATAAGAATTTAAAACAATGATATGCAGCAACTCAGGGAGGGGAGGGACTGTCTGTTATTGCAGCGCTGCTGCAGGAAGGAAGAAGTGTGACTGTTTGGGCAAATGAGAATGTTTCAGTTTGTATGGATTTTGATGCAAAATTTTTACTATCAATTACATCAAAATATCGATTTTCTTTGACAACCCTACGAGCAACCATGTACAAAAGGTTATTACTGAAAGATCTGTTTAGAAAATGTG
Organism: Crenichthys baileyi; assembly: GCA_036173005.1. Classification (NCBI taxonomy): domain Eukaryota; kingdom Metazoa; phylum Chordata; class Actinopteri; order Cyprinodontiformes; family Goodeidae; genus Crenichthys; species Crenichthys baileyi. The sequence continues at coordinate 426,606 of JAHHUM010000646.1, forward strand.
GATTAAATGTTTTCCCAGCTTAAGCAGGTAAGCACGAGCAAAACCTATATTAGCTTTAAATTCTATGTAAATATAATAATAATATAATAACTTTAAATCTATGAAGGCTTTGTCGGTAACACAGACATTTCTGATGGTGAAGAAATGTCTATACAATATATGAGCTTCTCTTTCTGAAATGAAAATTCCAATTTTATTAAGATGTACCCCTAACAGTGGACTTCATCCTGAACACACCATCCCCACACTGAAACATGGTGGTGGCAGCATCATGTTATGTGGATGCTTTTCTTCTTCGGTAGGGACAGGGAAGCTGAATAGAGTTAATGAGAACATGGATAGAGTTAGTAAGTACTGAATAATCCTGAAAAACCCCTGCACAAGACTTGAGGCTGAGGTGAAGGTTCACCTTTCAGCAGAATAACAACCCTAAACATCCTGCCAGAAATAAAGCATATTCACGGGTTAGAATGGCCAACACAAAGTCTAGACCTAAATCCAACTGAAAATCTGTAGCAAGACTTGAAAACTGATATTCAAAGACCCCCTCTATTCAAACTAAATGTGCTTCAGCTGTTTTGCAAAAAAGGAGCAAAACCTTCGGTCTGTAGATATTCAAGGACATACTCCAAAAGACCTGCAGATGTAATTTTAAGGAAAGATGGTTTCAGTAAGTATTGACTGAACACAAATGCACTAAACACTTTTAAGATTTTTATTTCTAAAACAAACATATTGAAAACCAGTTATCATTTTCCTTCCACTTCACATTTATGCTTTACTTTAATGTGGTTTGTAATGTAAAATGCCAATAAAGTACATTAAAGTGTGTAAAGTGTTAGAATGTGAAAACTTCAACACCATTTGCAAGGCTCTGTATGTACTTCTACATTTATCAAGTAGATGTAGAAGGTTCTGTGTATAAAAAGTAACGCAATGTATTTGTGTGTGTGTGTGTATTCGAAGAAAATAACAGATTACTAATTTAAGTTTGTGTTGTGTTTTGATAAATTGACCAAACTGTTGAAGAAATCATGAAGTATATAAAAAGTGGCATCTAATCTTTAAATGTTTTTTTTTTTTTTTATTAATTTGAAGGCTTTCAGTTTTGGTCAAACCAAGTGTTTCATTGCTCAGAAATGGCAGCCCTTTTTTATTTAACATACTTATTTTTGATGCTACGTGCTTTACATCTATTCTGTCTCAGTAGGAACACAAACACATGTCTCACTAAATGTGGAAAATGTAACAGGGGAAAGATAGTAAAACACTTTCAGATGATGTATACTAAGCATAAACCTGTTCTGTTATCGTTACAGGGTTGGGTTGTTTTTGTCAGAAATCATCTCTATAATAATTGTGCTTCTCATTTTCTCCACTGGGTGGTGCACTGAGCAAAGCTTCTGATAGAAGTCTGCTCGTGTTGAACTGATGAATGAACCAGCATGAACAAAGACTTGTTTTTTAAATATTTCTGTAAAGTTACACTATAAGTTGAAAGACAATTGAAATTTGTGATTATTTTCTGTTATTTTGGCACTTTAATGTGGACAGCAAGCTCTAAAGAAGTATATTTGAATACCCTTACAGAGTCAGTTCCCAGATCTATCCAGTGTGGACAAGTCAACACAGTTAGCAAATGATGAAATGCAACAAACAGCATTAAGAAAACTGAATCCAAAAGTAAAATCTTTTAGTATGTATTCTACACAAGTAAATAACAGCATCGTTTATCAGATTAAAAACTCTTAGTTTACAGGGAAGAAAACAGTAAATTCTTGGCACAGCAGGAGGTTCTAACTAATCCTTTATTTACCTGTGTTTACATGCTGCAACATCTGAACTGAGCTTAATTCCACACTGCAAGGCCAACGTGTTTGTGGACATTGTAACAAAGTGTGTGGACACCTGATCGTCCAGCTGACATTTAACTACAGCCTCCATTAATCCTCCCTCACTTCTGTCCCACTGAGTTGTTTGTACTGCCTGCATCCCCTGATGTGAACAGATCACCATCCTTCCAGGAAATAAATGTGACCTCACCATCAAGCACATCTAGCTGCAACACATTTTTTCTATCTTATATAAAAACTCCAAGTATTCCACTACTGGGTCCCATTGTTAAAAAATGAAAAAATAGTTTCTCCATCCCATTTTTTGTCATTGCGGCAAAAAAAACCTCTCTCTCCCATATTTCACTGTGAGGTGAGGACAAGCATGTGCGCTTTAGTGAATGCACAGCAGGAAAGTGTTGATGAAGGACAGATCAGAGTTGGCTTTCTGTTTCACATGTGTCAGTCCCGTTCTTCAGGGGCCAGTTGGACAGAACCAGCTCACTGAAGTTCATGTTGCTCTCGTTGAGTCGTCGTACACGGTAGGTCTCATAGTGGATGTTGTGGGTCACGTCCTTCAGGTCCTGCAGGTGAGACCTACATAGAAAGCAAACAGTAAGAATTCGAATGGTAAATGGCCTCCACTTGTAGAGTGCTTTCTGAAGTCTGCAGAGACCCCAAAGCGCTTTACACTACAATCAGTCATCCGCCCATTCATACACACATTCACACACTGAGAATGGTAATCTACAATGTTGCCACAGCTGCCCTACGATCGGCACCTCTGGGCCCTCTGACCACCCATCAGCAGGCAAGTCTGGTGAACTGTCTTGTTAATACCGGCAACCCACCAGTTACAGGACAAACTTCTACCACCTGAGCCACAGTCACCCCAAAATGACAACAATGTGCTAAAGTGCATTTCTTTGCTTCATTGTCTTGCTGCCTGTGATCAAATGTGTTTCCTGTGAGAATGCTGATATGCAAGGAACAAAATCCTACAGGAAATAGCTGAAGCCACAGCCATACTGAAGAGTTCAGCAAGTAACCCTTAACCCTGCCCCACATGTTCATGCTTTGAATAGGTGTGCTGAAATGTGTTAATCTCAGCAATGGTAATTCAAGCATTTTAGTTCAGTAAATGTAACGTTCAACAATAATTAAATTCTAGCAACATTAACTAATTAATTATGCCGACAAATCATACCAAAACATTTTGATTAAAAGTTAACTGAAGATGTCAGTTCAGTCAACACTTATTCTCATCTGTTTTTTGTCCTCCCGCGTTTATTAAAACAAATAATTCTAACCTAAAAAGAGTTGGTTTGTAATAACACCTTGGTGGGCATGGGTTGTGGGGGCACGGGTGGGATAGAATAGGGTCTGTGGTTGGAAGTGGGGTTATTGATTTGGGTTATGCCCAGGTTGACATCTCTGGGTCTTGGGCTGCTGAAGGTTGGCTCACTTCATTTGGCTGGTTTGGGTTCTCCAAGACCTATCCAGCCTGAGGTGGACTCCTGTCCGGTGGCTTATTCCTCAAAGGGATCTGTCGGGCTGGCTCCCCTTAGGCTAGCTCGCCAGGTGGGACAGTGTTGTGCTCTGCCTCTCTTGGTCCTTCTGAGTTCGCTACCATGGCAGACTGGTGCCTGCCCATCTTGTTGGGGGCTCTAGGGGGATCTCTCCTGCTTTGTGTGGGGCAGTGTTGCTCCAGAGGTTTGTGCAGGCGTGGGTGGGACCCACCAAAGGTTTGGCCCACGTTGTTTGGGGGGGTTCAGTGCTCTATGTCTCATCATGTGCCTCTTTGGCCTGGGTTCTGCTGCTCCTGTGCTTCACTGATGAACTACCTCTCAGCTGGCTGTATGGCTGCCCTTGGGTGGTGCCTTGTATCTGTCTGCCTGGGCCTGTTGTGGCCTTCCAGAGCCGAGTCCACCTGTCCTTTGCTGCTCTTGGGTGCTGAGTGTTGCAGGCTTTCTACCGCTCTTACCACTCTAACAACTTTGCACCTCCAGATGAACACCCACCCATCAACCCACACAAAAACCGATGTACGGATACACAATCCATGAAGGTCATGCAAACGGTGATTACTATTACATCAATGTGGCCTGCCTACTTTGATGCTGGATCCAGTTTCTATTTAATAAAGTTAACCACGCAATTAGGATTCCATCTTGAGATACCCTATTTGTAAAGCAGAACTGCCCTGCCACATGTGGCCAACCAGCTTCTCTACATGGTATGCCTGAAATGCCAAAACAGAGGTGAGCTGACTAACCCTCTCTCCACATTGGGTCCTTTCACAAAATACATCTCGAGGGGACCTTAAACCCACCTTGAAATGTTTTGTGAAAGGGGCTCCTGTCAAAATGAACAAAGCAGTCTGTGTCTGACAAAGATAATGTGCAGAAAATGTGTGTATGGTTCAAGGATTAAAAGGTGGGATGCTGTTGTGTCTATACACTTCACAGCAAATACCACAGATATTAGTCATATTTGTCTGTCAAATATCACTGAGTGAGTCTTTAGCTGTTGTAATGATACGAGTTCAACTCCTTTATGAATGAAGATCAGCAGTAAAGTCAAACTCACCTGATAAGAAGATCTCTCAGGTTTGCAAACTCACAGTGTGCCACATTTTCAACTGCATAAAGAGAAGACAACAGATTAGGTTTAGTATTTGAAATGTCTCAGTTATACCAGATAATTGCATATACTGTATAAAATATCTTTCTCACTTTCAACTTTATTACTTGGGTCAACTGTTTTGAATATCATATCACAAACTTATCACAATAATTTGGCCCATTACTTCTTATAGAACTGGTGTAACTTGGTCAGGTTGCAACTAATTTGGCGGTATCCTTAGGGTAAGTCTATTCGGTAGGCCTATTTGTCCCCAAGCTTTCATTTCCTGGCTGTTTTTTTAATGTTGCTTCAATATTTTCACATAATGCAACACATCACAACACATGTTGTCTCAAGGCACTTCACAAAAGTCAGGTACATACATTCCAATTAGTCCGAACCATTGAACAGTGCAGTCAGATTCAGTTATTTATTCAAATTGGATAAAAAGTTTTTCTATCTAAGGAAACCCAGCAGATTGCATCCAGTCAGTGACTTGCAGCATTCACTCCTCCCGGATGAGCATGTAGAGACAGTGGACAGTCACTGGCGTTGACTTTGCAACAATCCCTCATAATGAGCATGCATGTAGCGACAGTGGAGAGGAAAAACTCCCTTTTAACAGGAAGAAACCTCCAGCAGAACCAGGCTCAGTGTGAGCGGCCATCTGCCACGACCAACTGGGGGTTAGAGAGAACAGAGCAGAGACACAAAAAGAACAAAGAAGGACTGATTCAGGAGTACTTTCTATGGGAAGGAGAAGTAAATGTTAATGGATGTAGCTCCTTTAGTCGTTTCACCTAGAAAGAAAGAACAGATAAACTCTGAGCCAGTTTTCAAGTTTAGAATTATATGCTTGCATATAATTGTTTGAACAGATGAACATGAAATTTCAGCCATCGGGAAATTGAATAAAGCAGGCTTCTGGAGGCCCACGGTTGTCTTCCTGATCTTGTGAGTCATTTCTTTAGATCTTACCATGATCTCGCACAAAGATTGCCTTGATTGCCCTGAAATACATCCACAGGTATGTCCTCCATTTGACTCAAAGAAAATATATGTAAACTTTGACTATGAACTAAATATTAAACAACTCAAAACATTTCTCTCATTGTTCTGGTATTTAACAAAGGTGAAAAATGTTGGTAAACAGGAAAGGTTTAGTCTAATTTAATGTCAGATAGTGAAAAGAAACCATTGTTTTTTAATACAGTGCATGTAAATATCCAGGTTTGGGTTTTATTTTCAGTGTCAGTGAGGTCTTTAAAATAGAGTAAAAGGAAGCACAGAGATGTATGTTATTTAATGAATCTACATTTATATGACAAGATATTTAGGCTGAAGAGAAAGCAAGATTTTTTTAGCAGGTAAAAGACAGGCTGAACAGAGTTTGTCTTCTAAAACTTCATCCTGTCAGTCACAGAAAATCATTTTGGAAATAACAGTTAAGGGAAGGGTCTACAGTTGCAGGGGGAATAAACATAGAAACTGCTGTTTACAGCTGCTAAAGCTAACTACGCTAATCGCACTAACCACTATCAAAATATCAGCTGTAAAAATAGTAAAATGCTGCTTTACAGTGAGTGCTATCTCACATGTTGTGAGGTAGCTTCTGCTCTTAATACAAATAAATTCCAACTCACAGCAGGAATGCTAGAATCCTGTTCTAATATCTTCTTCTATTACAGTTGTTATTAATTCTTATAGAGAAACTGAAGTTGTCAAAAATGTTTATGAACCTGTCAAAGCTTTACAACAGGCAAGAAACGGAAATCGCCACAAAACCGTGGATTTCTAAAACAAAATTAAAAGCATAAATTACACAATAACCTTTATGTTCATATACATAGAAGCAGGCCCGCTGACATGTTTGCCTGGGCTTGGGACAGCCATCTGTCTGAGGGGAGGGTCTGCTTGATGACAGTTAAATTAAGCTGTAAGCCAGACTGTAAGACTCCCCTCCAGAGCAGGCAGCCACTCCCGCATCGCTTTCATCTGCTCTGGTCTGGCTTTCAGACTGCAGACTTTGCCCCCTCATTGATCCTGGGCCCGGGACAACGGACCCTCTTGTCCCCCCCTGTTGGTGGGCCTGAACGGAATTTATACAGGTACCAGCAGAAACCCTTTTTCTGTTATGGCAACCTGGTTTATTCCGGTTGCACAACAATACAAGTAGCAATGGAGTATGTGAAGCTGCTCAGCAGGACAACTGTTTTACTGTGATATTGTTTACGTTGTAAAGTCTGAAAGACCAATGTAAGTTTGTCCAGTGGAAATACCATGAATCCAAGATAATTAGAGAGCATCTCTGTGCTAGCTTTTATAGACGAGTTCTAAATAAATAGTTCTGTCCAGCAATGTAAGCAACTCTAAAGAAATCCACAAAACAAGTAATTTTGGAGAGAAAGGCAGTGTTTCGACTCCAGGATAAAGTGATATACGTTTAAAAATGTGATTCAGGGTTGTATTGGTGCAGCTGGTAAAGTTGTTGTAAATCTGCTGTGCCAAAACGTAGATCATAATCTCTTTACCACAAACAGTGCAAGAACATAACCTCAAAAACCTCAAAAACAGACATGAAACTCAAAACGTACCTTCAATGATTCCCCACTTTGTCTTCCGGCCCAGCACCTTGTTTCCATTTACCTGGTGCTCCTTGTCAGTTCCCACCACAGCAAAGGGAATGCTTTCCTGGACAGAAAGAGTCATTGGGAATCCCATTAAAACACAGTGAACTGCATAGGTGAATCTCTATAGCAACAAGTTAACAGTTTGAAATATTTGCTGCTATTATTGTGTTATGGATATTTCACTTGGTTGTTTGATGGCTTTTGTTTTACTGCCGAAATGATAAAACATCTATACTGACAGCCCATCCTGTGCAACATGCATGTACGTCTCTGAAATCAGATCAATTCGCATATAAGCTTCAATAGTACTTCCTATGGGTGATTTTAATATATAGAAGTTGTACCCTGATTCTGTCGTTGAGGATGCGATCCTCTGGATCTTCATCATACTCTCTCTGGGGGTAAACATGAATTCCATTGGATGTCAAGTCTTGCCTTATCTGCAAAAAAGTCAAAAGTTCAACAAACACCAACAGATCAGAATGGATGCCCCATACTACAGGATGTCAATGAAGGTAAGTGAGTTGAATATGGGGTGAGATTAAATGAAAAAGCAAAATGTGAGGCAGCTTTATTAGTCCAGAGCAGTACCGAGAAATAAGCTGTTTGGAACACTTTAAATGAAGTTTTTTTTTTTATGATGAGCTTGATCTTAGCATAGCTCTCCCCAACATCACTAAATAGAGCTCTTTACAAGAGTAAACAAAAAGTATAAATTGAGAAACATTTAGGGCAAACGTTGACTTCTTTATGATCGTCCTGACATTTACCTTTAAATGTAAGAACATTGTGACAGCTGTTTGTTTTTGTGTGTCTGTGTGTGTGTGTGTATTCCTGTTTTGGCATCCCAGTGAGAACCAATTTTCCGATATCACCATCAAATTCAGGACCATTTGTACCAAAGTGAGGACATATTGCTGGTCCTCACGACCTATTTTGGTAACGGTTAGGTTTAGGACTAAGGTGTGAATTGAGTTTAGGTTAAGGTTAGGGTTAGGCATGTACTGGTAATGGTTTCAGGGTTAGGGCATAGAAAGGGTTGAAAATGACTGAAAATCAATGGAAGTCAATGGGAGTCAACACATGGTTCTCACTACATATAGCAAAACAAGTGTGTGTGTGTGTTTGGCCCCTGTGCACATTATCTGTCTCTGGGGGGGCTTGCTGTTGATAATGCATGCCTCCACCATCACTTTAAACTAGATTCTGCCACCTTCCTCCTTGTGTTAAATGTAACAATATAAACAGAAGGCCAGTTCCCTATCTCAACTGCACCAAACTTCTGGTGTGAAGGGAGCGAGACCTTCTTAACTTTCAGACAAACACAGGAATTATGTTGCAGCCTAATGCAGCCAGTCATCAGACCATAGTAGAGCTTAGCATACTCAAAATAAATGCCCATGTTATTGGAAATCATGCAAGTGAAAATTTTGTCAGCTGACAAGTTTAAACAAGTTCAGGATTTTATAAAAGAGGAACTCCAGCCTCGTAGTGCTTTAATGGTGGCTGCTATTAGACATGGTCTAAATGGCAGATTTTCAGTAAACATTCCTACGTATTTTACTTTCTGACAACTAGAACAAGAAAATATCTGATTGAGAGCAACTTTTTTAAGTATTTAAATTGAGATCAGATACTTAGGTGCTGAATTATGAACATGAAGTTTTAATGGTGTGAACTAAACTTAGAACCAGACAGGGATTTATGTGTATGACCCGAGGTACAGCAGATTTGGGGTTGGGGTGGGGGATGGTGCGTTCAGAGTCAGAATGTATTTATTAAACACTACACAGTCACCAGGGCTGTAAAAAGATCTCATGGCAGAAGATCTGACAGAGTTAGGACAGCACAAGATTTTTTGTCACAATGAAATCTTCCCCCACAACATACAAACATGTACAAGCAAAGTGGGAATACTGCGTCTGGCTAGATGTTGGCCAATAACAACAGCTAGCCAGTTGGTATCTGCTTCACAGCTTCCAACTAGAGCTAAATTAAAGGACTGACCCACTGACTTTCAAAGAGTTTGGACTTTATTTAATTATGTCTAATTCAAAATCTACAATAATCTGAAATGATAGTCGTCTTTCCACACAGGTAGCTCTAAATTTTGGTCAGTCCGTAAACTGAGATTTGCTCTCAAACTGTGGATTAGACTGTTTTTTTCAGCCCATCTGAAGAACTAAATTAGGCAGATTCCTATTTGAGCACATAACTTGTTAAAGAAGATACAGGCATCATGATGCAACTTTGCTGTTTTTAACTGTTTTCACATGTTTGCTGTGTTGGTTGTTCACAGTTAGAGGTCTTTGAGAAAAATGTTTCTGAGAAGGCTCATGAAGAAAATCCACCACAATTTTGCAGGTAAGACTGAGACAGCAACAGATTCGGAAAAGGGGGCTAAGGCTGTGTACAGTTGCTTTTACCCCACTTCTCCCAAACACAATAATTATTAACTAAGCAATTGAGACAGTTTCATAAAGCTACACTAAATATATCTTTATTAAAAGGGGAGGGGGTCTAGTAAACAGGATCATACCAGTCTTTGAGAGAAACCTCATCACTTCAAGTAAAGTCATTTAAATTTAAGATTAAAAATAATTTAGAAAAAGTGGGAAATAAAAAGTACCGAATAAAAAGGTTATGACCACAGTGCATACACAGCCTCACCCTTTCTTTAAATTCCTGTCTTTCCTCCACAGTGAGTGTGTCTGCTTTGGCGATGACAGGGACAATGCTCACAATCTTTCCCAATCTCTTCATGAACTCTAGATCAATAGGGCGCAGCCTGGAAACACAGGGAATTCTCAGTCAGTTTGGACAGCAAGATGTACTTTCACAAAATCACTAACTTAAAATTGTCTGAGGCACAAATTTGAGTTCAGCCTCCCAGACTTTGTGGAACTATTATTTCATTGTGTCACTGGTTGTATGTTTAGGGTTACTGGAAGGTGAACCTCCAGCTTAGTCTCCAGTCTTCTACATACTCTACCAGATTTTCTTCCAGGATTATCCTTTTTTAGCTCCATTCATCTTCCACCAATTCTGAAATGGTTCATTCCCACAGCAGGATGCTACAACCATCATGTTTAGGGTGATGTCCAGTGCTAGTTTTCCTCCACACAGCATTTTGCTTAAATGACACCAAAATATTTTGTCACGCTACAACCACAAACTTAATATGTTCTAATGGGTTTTTATGTGATAGTCCAGGACAAAGTAGTAGAGATTTGTGAAGTGGAAGGAAAATTATATTTGTTTTCCAAAATGTCCTACAGAGTCCCAAAAGTGTGGCATTTGTCAAAAAAACCATCTTTTTCCATATATATCTCTAAATAAAATCCAATGAAACCAATTAACTTTAGGAAGAAAACAGTTGGCCAGATAAAGGAATAAAAAATTGTGCAGTTTGTCACAAGTCATGCAGGAAACACAGCAGACATGTGGAATAAGGTGCTCTACTCTGATGACACAGAAATTTTGTCCTACATGCAAAATTCTGTGTGTGGTGCTCAAGCAACACAATTAGAGGCTGCAGACGATTTGAGACTGAGGTGGAGGTTCACCTTACAGCATTAAACATGAAGCCAGAGCTACAATGAAATGGCTTAGATCAAAGCATGTTCATGTGTAGGAATGGCCCAGTCAAAGTCGAGATGTAAATCCAACTGAGAATGAGACAAATCTGACAAAACTTCAAAAAACTGATGTTCAGTCTGAGTTCGAGGGATTCTGCAAAGAAAAAGAGGCAAAACTTTCAGTTTGTAGATGCATAAAACTGGTAGAGACAACCCCTCAAAAAAATGCAGAAGTAACTGCACTGATAACTGGTTCTACAAAATACGGAATCAAGGGAGCTGAACATAAATGCAAACCCACATATTGAATTGTTATACATATAGCTTTGAAAGCCATGTATTTACAAGTATATTGTATAAACTTCTAGGAGGAACTGCTAAAATAAAGAGGCAGCAAGAGTTTCATGTTTCTTAAACTATAAATTGCCAACAGTCAAAGACTAGTCGCAAACAAACATGGACAGACAGAAAACAAAAGTTTAGGTGGAAAAAATGGAACTCTGTGGCGGACAGCTACAACAGGTGGCAACAGTGGGTGAGTATTTACCTGTGTCCGGTTGCAGGGAGGAAGTAGATGCAGCAGTGAACTCTGCTGTCAGGTATTCTTCTCTTGCGGTTGACGTTCAGCTCCTCTCTCAGATATTTCTCATATTGCTCATTGACATACTTCACTATGGGTTCCCAGCTGGAGAGAGGGGCAGCAGTGAAGGGTTGGTTGTTATTCAAAGCATGGGATTATTATTTTCTCATGTATTGCTGACAAATTTAAAGAGTATATATATTATTTTGTTATATTTGATTTGTATTGTAAAAGGTTCTAATTCTGTTGATGGCACTCTATAAAACAGACTATTTTTCACATGCCACAGAATATGTAGAACATATTCTAAACATTATGCTCTAGATGAACATAATCCTAACTGATAACTAAAAGGCATTTTTTTAGTTGCTTGTTTCTTATATGCAAATTGGAAAATATGTCTTTCAGCACCCCCCCAGGGACACCAGGAAGGCTGCGTTTCCTGGTTTTATGCTGTAGTGGCCCACGGGCATAATACAGCGGCAAGCTAGGGTGGGTGGCTTATTCCCCCCCAGCCGTTTCATGTTGGAGTTTACCTCACTGAATGAGCGGGTCACATCCCTGTGCCTTCGGGTGGTGGAGAGGTCTCCGATTGTGGTTTCGACCTATGGGCCATGCAACATTACAGAGTGCCCGGCCTTCTTGGCGTACCTGGGTGTATGCTGGATAGGGCGTCCTTCTAGGGACTCCGTCATTCTGCTGGGAGATTTCAATGCTAATGTGGATTGTGACAGTGACACCTGGAAGGGCATGATTGGGAGGAATGGCTCCCCCGATCTGAACTCGAGCGGAGTTTCATTATTGTCCTGGCTGTTGACCTGGAGAAAGCATTTAATCGAATCCCCCGTTGTGCCCTGTGGGGGGTGCTCCAGCAGTACGGAATCCAGGGGCCTTTACTAGAGGCCATCCAGTCTCTGTGCAAGCGGGGCAGGAGTCTGGTTTGCATTGCTGCCGTTAAGTTGGACCTGTTCTAAGTACATGTTTGACCCCGACAACTTAAAGAGTCAACCACAACTACAGGATGGCTTCTGTTTCTCTACAGCTTATGAATTTTATGAAAATTTATCTTTTCTCTTGTTTGCAAGCTGTTGCATTGGAAAATGTAACTCCAGTTTCCTATGTTTATCAACCGGTGTCCCACAGGGCTTTATCCTAGGTCTAATTTTCTTTTGTATGTATATGATTCCTGGTCAGCAACTCTCCTGGTTTCTTTTCATACTTACCAGTTCTGATTGTTGATCTGGTCCCCAAACCCAGGAGTGTCGATCACTGTCAGCTTCATCTTAACCCCTTTTTCTTCAATCACTATGAAGAACAGACCAAATGGTTAAGGGCTATAAAATCATGGCAGCAAGTCTTGGATAAAAAATCTTTTCAGATATATATTTTTATTTCCAAATGTGATGGAGGGCAGGAAACCTTAAAACTAATCAGTTTCTTTTTCTAAAGCACATTTTACTGTCCATTTTCATTTAACAAATACTAAATAATAAATACTAACAAAACTGTCAAATTGAAGCATCTATGTCATAGCAGCAATAGACCAATAGATTCCACTGCTGTTATTTTAACTATAACTGTTCTCTCTCTGTTCTGAGCAACAGTATATCTGGCCTGGCATTCTGTTTAGCTATGACACCTTCCTGGACGGGGCATTAGCTAAGCTACTGCTGCCAAAAACTTCATGTTCTCGTTCTATAGTCCCATTGATTTTACTATTGGCGCAGAGCTTATATGTTTAGTTATGTTTTTCTCCTGGATGAAACATTAAAGAAGCTTCTACTGCCATTAATTCTTTACTTTTACTATATTATCGAAAGTACTCCTGGACCAGGGCTTTTGTGTTCGTTCATGTGTATGCTTTGTCTTCTCAAACCCTCAGTCAGTTGTGGCAGATGGCTGCTCACACTGAGCCAGATTCTAGTTCTCCTGGAGGTTTCACACTCTTAAAGCGGAGTTTTCCTGTCCACTGTCAGTACATGATCAATCAAACGGAGGGACGTTAGTGACTCGATGCCATCAGTTGGCTTTCCTTAGATAGAAAACATTTCACCAATTGGAATAATAAACTGAGCTTGACTACGTTGATTTCTAACTACGATTAAAGTAACTTTAAATAAGTACTGGATTTAATTAATTATATATTTCTGTATAGAAACAGGATCTGTTTGTTTTGTAAAATGCCTTGAGACCACACTTGTTGTGAATCGTGGCGATAAGGACAAACTGAACTGAATTGAATTATATCCTTCGAACAACCATACTAAAATATCAGCATTGTCAAACAGGTTCACCTTGACAGGTACTGAGATGTAACTCTTTAGGTGATTGTAATTTAACTTTAACATTGTTGTTGGCTAAAAGGTTCAGGCTGATTTAAGGTTATAGCTATCCTTTATTCGACATAGGTTTCTATGTGATGACTGGATTTAAGTGTTCCTTCCCTGAGTCAGTGTAATATGTGTGCACTTCTGAGTGTTTGAGGAAAGCTGAGCAGCAAAAGACTATTATTTAGAGCTTAAGTTGTTGTTGAGTAAGCACACAGGAATCTCCTCTTATCGGAAGCATGACAGCAAACATCTGGAACCAGAGCATTAAAATTTTCGCTAACCTGTAATAAAGTAGGTCTTTGTTGTTGCCAATACAGACAAGTACAGCATTTAGTTTCAATGGTTTATACACATTTAAGCAGACAACAACATCCAATTAGAAACAGAAGAATGCATTCTACGTGTGTGTGTGTGTGTGTGTGTGTGTGTCTGCGTGTGCATGTGTGTGCTGTTTAATATGTTGCAGGAGAGGAGGATGGCGGGGTAACTGGAGACAAACTTATGCAAATGTCTGTTACAAACTGGTGTTTTTACCCAAAAACCAGTTGGTTTTGTGAACACTGGCAGCCAAATTTACTTTTTATAGTAGAAGCCACCAACAGCCGGTATTAATGCAACATCCTCAACAACACCGAAGAATACTCTCTACAATAATGCTCTCACGGATGGTAATAAAACAGAAAATCACTAAACATAAAAACCATGACTCCTTTCCTTCTTTTTGATGCCCTTTTGCCATTCTGATGACTGCTTCAATGTGAACAGACTCCTGTGAAGCCGGATGGCGAATACCACTTAATTCCAAACACATTTAAGAGAGCTAAGAGGCACCAAATGCTCCTTTTCCACTGGCTCTACTTAGGCTGGCTCCACTCCACTCGGCCTGCTTTGCTTTGGTCCCTGCTCCTGAGCAGGTACGACAGGGGCTGAGTAAGGACTACATGTGACATGAACATATTGCTGTTCACTGATTGGCCATGGGAGGAGGACAAATGAGAAGGTTTTTAAAGAGGTAGTGCAGGGAAAGGTTAATAAAACTCAAGAACGACTACAATAATATGAAAGACCACAGTGGTTGGAGTGGTTCAAATTAAAATATAATTTAACTTGCAATGGTGCAAAACTGGTCAAAAACTACAGGAAATGTCTGACCTCCATAATTGTCAACATAGGTTTCTGTACCATGTATTAAGTTCTATTTTTCTATCATATCAAATACTTATTTCATGCATTAAAATGCAATTACACTGCTAAAAAAATAAAAGGAACACTCAAATAACACATCCTAGATCTGAATGAATGAAATATTCTCACTGAATACTTTGTTCTGTACAAAGTTGAATGTGCTGACAACAAAATCACACAAAAATCATCAATGGAAATCAAATTAATCAATGAAGGCCTGGATTTGGAGTCACACACAAAATTAAAAAGTGGAAAAACACACTACAGGCTGATCCAACTTTAATGTAATGTCCTTAAAACAAGTCAAAATGCGGCTCAGTATTGTGTGTGGCCTCCACGTGCCTGTATGACCTCCCTACAATGCCTGGGCATGCTCCTGATGAGACGGTAGATGGTCTCCTGAGGGATCACCTCCCAGACCTGGACTAAAGCATCCGCCAACTCCTGGACAGTCTGTGGTGCAACGTGATGTTGGTGGATGGAGCGAGACATGTCCCAGATGTGCTCAATCGGATTCAGGTCTGGGGAACGGGCGGGCCAGTCCATAGCTTCAATGTCTTCATCTTGCAGGAACTGCTGACAACACTCCAGCCACATGATGTCTAGCATTGTCCTGCATTAGGAGGAACCCAGGGCCACCACACCAGCATATGGTCTCACAAGGGGTCTGAGGATCTCATCTCGGTACCTAATGGCAGTCAGGCTACCTCTGGCGAGCACATGGAGGGCCCAGCGGCCCTCCAAAGAAATGCCACCCCACACCATTACTGACCCACTGCCAAACCGGTCATGCTGAAGGATGTTGCAGGCAGCAGATCGCTCTCCATGGTGTCTCCAGACTCTGTCACGTCTGTCACATGTGCTCAGTGTGAACCTGCTTTCATCTGTGAAGATCACAGGGCGCCAGTGGCGAATTTGCCAATTCTGGTGTTCTCTGGCAAATGCCAAGCATCCTGCACGGTGTTGGGCTGTGAGCACAACCCCCATTTGTGGACGTTGGGCCCTCATACCATCCTCATGGAGTCGGTTTCTAAACGTTTGTGCAGACACATGCACATTTGTGGCCTGCTGGAGGTCATTTTGCAGGGCTCTGGCAGTGCTCCTCCTGTTCCTCCTTGCACAAAGGCGGAGGTAGCGGTCCTGCTGCTGGGTTGTTGCCCTCCTACAGCCTCCTCCACGTCTCCTGGTGTACTGGCCTGTCTCCTGGTAGCGCCTCCAGGCTCTGGACACTACGCTGACAGAAACAGCAAACCTTCTTGCCACAGCTCGCAGTGATGTGCCATCCTGGATGAGCTGCACTACCTGAGCCACTTGTGTGGGTTGTAGAGTCCGTCTCATGCTACCACGAGTGTGAAAGCACCACCGACATTCAAAAGTGACCAAAACATCAGCCAGAAAGCATAGGTACTGAGAAGTGGTCTGTGGTCCCCACCTGCAGAACCACTCCTTTATTGAGTGTGTCTTGCTAATCGCCAAAGATTTCCCCCTGTTGTCTATTCCATTTGAACAACAGCATGAGAAATTGATTGTCAGTCAGTGTTGTTTCCTAAGTGGACAGTTTGATTTCACATAAGTTTGATGTACTTGGAGTTATATTGTGTTGTTTAAGTGTTCCCTGTTTTTTGAGCAGTGTATTTAAAAATCATACAATGTGATTTTCTGGAAATATATTCTTTCTCACTGTTGAAGTGGACCTACAATAAAAATTATGGACCTCTTCATTCTTTCTAAGTTGAAGAACTTGCAAAATCAGCAGTGTATCAAATACTTATTTTGCCTGCTGTTTGATTAATTTTCCATGCTGTCTTATTTGAGTCTAATCACAGTCCAAACTAACCTGGGTTAGTTTTGTGAAGCAGGTTTTCTGACACCTGCTGGTTTGGTGAGAAAAGGTGGATATTTTTAAAAACTGTCTGTAGTGTTTATGTGTTGGATAGATATCCAGTGATTGTTAGAAAATACAGCAACATGTGAGCTGGTTTACTTTGGTTACTCAGCATCTGCCTTGCTTCATCCTGACTCTGTTTCCATTCAACTTCAAATGTAAGCTGAAGAAGTTGATAACAGAGAGGAAAGGATAAACAATGTTAAACAGAACCTGGGCCACAACTGGTCCTGGCAGAACTGGCCAATAACAGATTTTCATGGGTGACCTGTCAGTGTATCCTAAACCCTTTTCACTGAATTCTAGTGTGTTCATTTCTTGTGAACAAACATGTTTCATAGGTGACAGCCAGTAAAATGTATTTTACCAACTAAAACCTCAAGAAAGTACTGCCTCCCACTTCTTCCTGCATATTCAGATCTTATTTTTGAAAGTTTGAAGCTTAATACATATTCATCATTAAAACAGATGTGTATTCTAGCAGTGCAGAGGTGCATCCAGCCCACACAGGGATTTCTGCCTATTAAACAAGCAGTTAAAGGAAAGGTGATGTGAAAGCAGGATGTGAGAGCTTACCATGACTGACTGCATGCAGTTTGACTGTTTTGGATATTTTCTCTTCGTAGTTAGGTGTGCATGACTTCCGGCTGACCTTCGACTTGAACAGGGTGTTGACAAGCGTGGACTTCCCCAAACCACTTTGACCTGCAGACAGAAGGCCTTCAGTCTCTGCTCTGAGGTGCTCAGAAGAAAACAAATAGTCTTTACAAACTGCCTGACACGTCACACTATCATATACATTTTTGGAATTAAATGAAGAGAAATGACTCTTGCAGCAGAACAGAGATACCAAATCACAGTCCAATCACTACCCTTATAGACTTCCTTGGTGGAATTACGCTTCAGACAAATAAAAGATCATGTATGCATGTGGGTCAGACAAAGTTGCAATAAACAAGCAGCCTGAATGTGAGTGGCATTTTAAATAATAATGTGTGCAGACTCGTTTTTCAGTTAAATTACAGAGGAAGTGTAGATCATCTAAACTTTGTGTAGAGCAAGAAAGTACAAATAGGCCCAGCTCTCCAAACCACTTCCTCACAGAATCACACTTCCTCTTTCAGTATGAAAGGTGAAATAATCTGTTACTAAGTCAAAGGCACAGCAGCTCCTAACAAAAAAACATCTGTAGTTTGTAGTGTAAATGTATATTTAACTTGTCATTTTCAAAATAATTGACTTCTTATATCTCCACCCAGTCTATTTATTTAGAACAAGACCAGAACTTCACCTTAATTATGCTAAAACCTTTACTCCAATTCTCTAAAGCCAGTTACTGGAAGTGCCTTTTTTTGCTGAGATGTTGTCTGTGTGATCATGTGAAGGTGCATAAAGTGCCTATATCCCTTGAACTTGTCAGATTTTGTCACGTTACATCCACAAACCTCCATGTATTTCTGGGGATTTTATGGGAAAAACCAACACAAAGCGGCTCAGGTTTGTGAAATGAAAGGAAAAGGAGGGTTTTAGTTTTTTAAATTTTTTAAATATCTAATTAGCTCAAACTCAGTCAGATTGGAGGGAGAGCTTTCGTGAACATCATTTTTCAAGCCTTCAAGCCATTAATCAAAGCCATCCCATTGCAGCTCTGGCTGTATGTTTAGGGTGGTTGTTCTGCTGGAAGATGAAACTCCACCCCAGTCTCGAGCTTTGAGTTTCGAAGAGAGAGAGCACACAAGTTTTAAACAGAATGCAGTTATTACAGCTGAGCTTGGAGTTCTGGCCAGAAAGGAAAGCAGTAAGAGCTGTTAAAGTCTTAGAAGTATCCTAGTGAGGTGGTGTTCATCACCATCACATGAGAAGAAACCCCACACACACGTTGAATCATGGTGCTTCACAGTCACCAGGACACAAGACTAATAGGGCCTCAAGGTTTTCTAACAGGACAAATTGTGTTTAACAGAATTTTTCTCTTGATTTTGAGCTTCTTAGTAGTAGCATTTGATGCTACTACTAAGCATTTACTGCAGCATACCTCTTAGAAGAGATGCTCCAGGATTTTAATGGACCCTCTGGGACTTCCTAAAATCTACTTCAATCCAGCTTAACCTCTCATTTGAAGTTCTTGTTGATTGAGAAAACTGTTCTCATAAAAATCTTTGCAGCAGTTTCCTGCATGTGAGGCCATTTTGATGCACAGTGATGATGGCTGCACAATTTCTTTTGAGATAACCATCGCTAACATACGAAGTCAAACATTTCAAACATCTATTGCACGGTTATAGAAGTTTTAGCTGGTCTATTTTATCACTTCGTCTGCACTGATGATACGACTGATTTTGTGCCATGGTTTTAATTTAGTTAAATTCATTTTTCTTTTTCATCTTTTTTGTGATAAACTTTTTAAAAATATCTCTCATCACTCTGCTCAATAATCTAAAAAACAAACAAACCTGAAATTGCAATGTCGGCAAAACACAAAATATGTATGTATCTGGTTTTAGTCATAATAAATTATCATCAGTACAGGATATTTGCCATTGTAAGGACTAACATCATGCATGGGCCAAGAGTTACTTTGATTAGTTCTAATTCTGATTCTAGTCTATTCAATATAAATATCAAAATTGATATTTGGAACTGTCTGAAGTGTCCTTCAGGTTGCTGTTCTGATTGATAGTGTGTGTGGTTTCATGTTGGCATGTTGTTGACTCACCAACCACAATAATGTTGAACTCAAAGCCAGCTTTCATGGTCTTCCGCCTCATCTGGTCGAGCACTGCCTCAATGCCCACATAACCGAACAAGTCAGTTCCTCGGATGAAGCCAGTCTGGAAGCCTGAAGCAGACTGGGAAAGCTCCAGCTGGACCTCTGTCTTCAGATCTGACTCTTTCTTTGTCTCCTCGATTCCCATTCCCTTCTCCTTCCCAGTATCCCCTGGCTCTGTATGGCCGTCCACACAGTGCTCTTTTTCTGACTTGGAGGTCTGGATTTTTTGGTGTTCATGGTTCTTGCCTTCATCCACTTGCTCCTCTGCCATGATTACACTCTCCTTCTCCCCTCTCTCCTCCATCAGGGTTGGTGGGTCTTTCAGCAACTTTTCGGCAGTTTCTGTGGGTACACAGAACATGGATTAGATGTTCTGATGCAACAAACTGTCTAATGTGTCTCTGTAAGGAGAAGTGAGAAAAATAGTGTGTGAAATAATTTGCAGGACTGCCTTCTGAGACAGGAAATCAGGAAGTCTACATAAGGAGTTGAACATACTGACTAACTTGGTTGTAACATTCTGGATTCAGAACAGATCTGTCAGAGATTTTTAATCAGTTATCTCAGCTAACTAGAAACCGACGTTACTTGATAGAGAACGTGGACATGTTGAATTCATGAATAGTATTAATAATACAAATTTTAATACTTTTAAAGTGATGCATTGATCACAGTTATCACATAGTATACGACCACAGTTAGGGTCAGAATATAGACATATTGTACCGGTAAATAGATAGCTTCACTTTTTTGCTCAGGTCTTTTACCCCCATCAGATCGGAGCAGCGCCCACATTACTGCAGACTCTGTCCATCTCCCGTTCCGTCCTACCATCACTCATAAACAAGACACCAAGACATTTAAATGCCTCTACTTAAGGCAGAAACTGACCCCAAACCAGTGGAAACAGTCTGTATTTGTCTGGTCAAGAACCAGACTTCAGACTTTGAGGAACTGACTGTCATCACGGCCGCTTTACACTCTGCAGTGAACCACTCCATTGGACGCTGAAGGTCATGGCCTGAAGAGGCCAACAAAACCACATCATCTGCAAAAGACAAGGTCCTGAGGTTCCTAAACCAGACACCCTCCTTTCCACAACTACACCTTAAGATCCTCTCCATGAACACCACAAACAGGATTGCTGACAAGGGGCAGTCCAGCATGCACTCGGAACAGGCTCGACTTTGTGCTCAGAATTTAGATACAGCTCAATCTTTGAACATACATTGATTGGATAGCCCTTAAAAGCCACCTAGATACACCATTACTTCCTCAGCAACCCCCACAAAATATCTCATGGGACACAGTTGTAAGCCTTCTCCAGATCCGCAAAACACATGTAGATGGGAGAAGTGAACTCCCATGACCCCTTAGCAAATCTGTGAGTGTAAAGATCTGGTCCACTGTTCCACGGCCAGGAAGAAAGCCACATAAAGCTCCTCCTAAAGCCGAGCACACGTGGAAAATGTTGCTCTGGTCAGATGAGAGAAAACTAAAACTGGACATCACAATGAACTCAGCATCCCCACAGTGAAACATAGTCAAGGCAGAATCATGCTGTCGGCATGATTTTCTACAGCAGGGACAGGAAAGCAGGTCAGAATTGATGGGAAGATTGATGGAGCTAAATACAGGACAATCCTGGAAGAAAACCTGTTACAGGCTGCAGAGACTGGGGTGGAGGTTCACCTTCACATACAGCCAGAGCTGCTATGGAATTATTTATGGCACATTCTGTGCGTACTTGGATTTCTTATACAGAAATACAACAATCATGAAGTTGTAATTCTGACTGGGGAAGATGGCTGTCGCTCAGACGTTCCATATCTAGTACATATAAAACTTATGCCCCTTTTCCACTGGCTCATTTTAGCCGGCGCCGCTCTGCACCACTTGGTTTTGCTCTACTCGGTACGGGAACTGTTGTGTTTCCAATGACCCCCCACCGGCTGAACACATGTAGTCCCTACTCAGCCTCGGTCGTTCCTGCTCAGGAGCCGGGACTAAAAAAGTAGGTACCGGTACGGAAAAAACGTTAATGGAAACGCTCGCAAAGCGAGCCGAGTGGAGTCGAGTAGGGCCAAATCGAGCCAGTTGAAAAGGGGCATTAGTGACAGTTGCGGGTCTAAACTGTCTATTCACATTTCTGGATGCACATACAGTCCTTTATAATGTTTATTTTGATTTTGTTCCTTTAGTTTTTTAATGAAGAAAATGGAAAAAAAGACATTATCATTTCATACTACTAACAGTTCTCAGCACCACACAGCATATGGTGTTAACGTCACAAAGTGGTAAAGTTCAAGGTGTATCAGGACCTTTGCAATCTACTGAAAGTATGAAGATGTAGAAAATAACATGGTGGCAACATGGCAGCAAATTAAAAGCATTTTCAAAGTTTTAAAGGCTTAATTTTACTCTGACAATGAAACACACACAGGTAAGGAGCAGAGAAAATTTGTCTCCCCAGGCAAAGAGCATGTAAACGCACACAGCAGCATGCTCCTTTGCAGGACTTAAGTGAAGCCCATCAGCTCCAGTCTGACAGTGACTGCATGTGTCTGCTCTGTGCTGTAAGAGGATTGGATGGTACAGACAACCCCCCTACGTGGCTTTAATCTGTCTCTTTATGTTTCTGCAAATACACTAACAAGATATCTGGCATGACTGGCATGGATGTATACTATGACTCAACAAGATGCAAAAACTAATTGTTCTTTTAGCATGCACATACACAAATGGTGCACATTACAACACAGAGGCTGTTGACTGCTGTCAATGTACATAATTTAATCAGCTATAAATATCTGAAGTGCACCACAGTCCAGAACTAATCCTCCTGAGTCAGGCCAGAAAAGGACTGAATAAGACTGACAGACAATGGTGCAGTTTTAGGCAGGAGAAGACTTGAGATAAAATGATTAATTCTGATTCTGCTGAATCCACTGTTAGTCAACAACCTAAACAGTCCAACTTTTCTGGAATAACTAAAGTTCTGTATAGGCTGTTGATTCAATACCAAGGATGGTTTTAGAGTGAGCTCTCTGCATTAGAGATAGGAAACATTCTCACGAGACTAATATGATTAAGAGCAATGGAGATCTCTAAATTAATTTAGATTTTTCGGTCATCCAGACAAACAAAAATAGAAATTTTAGCTCTCAAGGAAATATCTGCAACAGTGCAACACTATATTGCCAAAAGTATTTGTCATTCTACTTTTACATGTACTTAAATGACATCCTAATTTTAACATACAAGGTCCAGTTTGTTAATGGAACCACCATTGTCAGCAACAGCAACTTTAACTATTCTTTAAACATCATCCATGGTTTAGTATGTTGATAGTTAAATGAGAAAACCAGAACAGTACTGCTGACAGGTATTTGTCAGTGGTACTGGAGTACCTGTAATCCTGTCTTCCACCAGGACAATGATTCCAAACATACAACTGGTTTTGGATGGATAAAGTGGGGTTGCTGCCATTGAGCCCCTACTCTATACTTTTGCATTTATGGTTTGTTTGTATATGAGTTTTTCAGGTATAAAAAGGTGTTCAATAAGTTTGCTGATGGATACTAAAAGCAAGAGGTCAAGCTGCGACTTGCTGAGGGACATTTTACTAAAGGTGTATGTATACACTTGAACCTGTATGTAGAAGTTTGATCATGTGTGGATAAAAAATAATCCAGATGAAATTCAAACCCAGTTGTAGCATCAATCCACTCTGCAAAAAATTAAAACAGCTATAATGACCGGTAAATGGTCAAAGTTAATCTGAAATTCATCCACTGATGAAGAATTCTAAGCTTCAGACCATATGTTGTATAGAGGTATGAAGGAAGGTGGTCTGGCTTTACATTGTGTCATCACTGACAGAATCATGTGTTCAAGATTCAGTATTGAAAATCACAGCTTTCTTCTAGTCTCTCCCACTCGCTGGCTGTTTCCCAATAAGTTGAGATAAGTGCATTTGATTTAAAATTCATTCCAACTGCTCCAACATTTTCATTTCAGCCTGCAGCGGTCTTACTCACTGTCTGCTTAGTGTCTGTGCAACAGAGACATCATTCACCTCTGTGGGGACATGTATTAGTAATTTAGACCCATGTGTCTCCCCTCACTATAAACTTGACTATGGTGTGACTATTGT
Organism: Crenichthys baileyi; assembly: GCA_036173005.1. NCBI lineage: Eukaryota > Metazoa > Chordata > Actinopteri > Cyprinodontiformes > Goodeidae > Crenichthys > Crenichthys baileyi. The sequence continues at coordinate 450,177 of JAHHUM010000646.1, forward strand.
GTGCATTCCGCTTTGCTTCATAGGTAAGGATATTAACTAAAGGATCAAGCTTCAGCACCTAAAACTGAAGTATTTATTCGCTGCCTGTCTATTGTTGTTTATGGGGAGGAGATGGAACAAGTGATCACAGACACAAACATAGACTAAATGGACCCTTTTCAAAAATCAAAATAATAATTAGACTAACTTGACCTAAATTAGTCTAACTTGGCTTTCCATAAAATGTGGAGTGGTACAAGAAAAGATATGTGTAAAACAAATTTACACCTTGTGTTACTAACTGCAAATAAATCTCTCCTTTGCCTCAGCTGGACACACACACACCCACACACACACATGGAGAGCACAACAGGACGTGTGCACTTACTGTATACATCAACACACAATGTCATGTTTCCAAATTTTGTCTGTGTGCTCCAAGTGCAATTACACAGCAACCTCCAAAGAGTACTGCCACAGGCTAAGACAGAGCACAGTTTCATCGATCCTAAATACATTTGTATTGCTTCAGTGTTTTAAAGCTCTGCCAGGTGAAGTAAACAGATCAGCTAAATCCGTTTGACTGAAGCAGGAAGGTGGTTCAAACGTCATTGGTCACATGGCTTTTCCCATTTTGAAGCAAGTTGCAATACCACGGGCTGAGAACATTACCCTGGTGAGTTTAAAGCCAGCGTCGGAGCCTTGGGGTCAGTGAGAAACATCAGTTTCTGTCTCTTAATAACCCCCTTAAGGTCCACAACCATTAGCAATTAATAATTTCCAATTCAATGACCACCATTTCCATAGTCTATGGCAAGACTATAAAATATCACATTCAATACTTGGCTGCCAAGGCAGATTTGAAGAGATGCATGGCAAGCAGCTCATGTTTATAGCTTTTCATAAAAATAGACTACATATGATAGAACCAATACTGGAAAAACTATGAAGTATTGAAGGAACAATCTTCTCATAACCCCCACTTAGACCACAGTTCCACAATAAATATTAAACCACAAACTCCTTATTACAGATCATTTTGTCTTTTCACATCAAACAAGCTTAACTGCTTTTAGATCACGAGGTCGGAGTTGGAGAACCTAAGTGGTGTGGTCTAAAACTGCACCATTCAGCATCTGTATAAGACCTTTGGGTTTCCTCTAAGGGAAACCCCACACCAAGCACTGAGCTCTGTGTTGTCATCCTCGTGCAGACAGGCTGTCCCAAAGCATTGAGGGCTTTAAATACGAGCAAACGTTGGGTGTCATTCTCTGTATGTCAGTTAGTCATATGAGTAATTCTCACATCAGACGGACACTGAAAGAAGTTACGACGTCTCTGCTGTTTATACATCAGCAGAGGCATGCTGCTGCAGCAACGGTCTTTGCTGCAGCATGCTGCTGCCGTCACACTTTTTCTGCAATCCGGCATTACCCGTTACTGTTCAACTTCCCATTCCGAGGTGTAATAAACACATGTAGATCACAGAATGACAGGATGATCTTGGGGAATTGGGGTCATGTCACTCCACTAAACAAAATCCAAAAGGAAGAGGTGCCTTAGAGTTATTTATTTTAGAGTTATATCAACTATTTCATAAGAGTCAATCGCCTCAAGCAGGGAACAGAACCAAAGTGAATGGGGAGTAGGTGTACTACACTCTCTTTAGAATACAGGAAATTAAATTAAATTAAAACTAATTAAATTAAACTATATCTCAGATTTATTGTTTATTTTTTATCTAGTGGGCACACTGTAATTATTTCCCTCAAGAAAGCAACTTTGCTCTGTTCATGCTCTGGATGGTGGAAAAGCAAAATAAGAAAAATTTGCTGTTGAGGTGATGTAGAAATGTGTTTTCATTTTTTCTAATTCAAATGCAGTCTTTGTTTATTTTTACTACCCCTAAACTTTTTTATATTGTAAAAAACAATATGGTTGTCCCTAAAAAATGGAATGGTTTCCTCACAGACGTGCAGCCTAGCAGTGCTAAGTCTACTATTGTCCACTACAACCAAACCGGATCAGATGCTGTCTTCCAAACCATGGGCTTGGATCAAGCCTGAAAAATGTGGCACCTTATTCTTGAGTTACATGACAGTTAACTGAACAGGTTTTTGATTTCATGCTACAACAGCAAACTCAAACAAAATGTGATGACTCAGAGAGAAACTAGTGTGTGTGTGTTTAGGAAGCAAATAAATGGTTTCAAGGTGTTGTAAAAGTATCTGTGATTAGTTTAAAATGTTTAACAGCACTGACTCTGAGGACCTCTTACAGTCAACAGTTTGAAAGAAACGAAGTGGAGGCCTTCCTTTTCCCCCACCCCCCATTCTGACTGCCAGAGTGGACCAGCCCCATCTGCTTTCATTGTTAGGCCACAGGACTAAGCATGGAATATCAGTGACCCCCCTTTGAAATCCATGAGGACAGAAACAAACCAAAACAATAAAAAGAAAGGGAACAACAATTCTTACCTTATTCTGATCCGCAAAAGCCAGTAGTGAGAATCCCCAGTTGGCAGCGGAAGGCCTATAAACAAAACCTCCTAAACTCGTTCTTCCAAAGTTTGTTTTTGGTAACAGTGAGGAACTCTTTTCCCTCCCTGCTGCCTCCCTTTGGTTCTCCCTGCTGTCAGGAGCAGAGTGAAGAAAGGCTGAGAGACAGAGAGGGAGAGAGGGAGGGGGTGCACTTGGATTGCAGCCCCAGGATCTATTCACATGTAAATGCCCCAAGGAGCTTGTACTAATCCCTGAGAGGAGCAGGACTACGCCCTCCTCCCCCGTCAGGATCATTTACCCAGCAGTGACTGAGCTGTCAGCCTGAGTGGGATGGATGCTGCAATCACCACACTGATAACAGCTCCAAGTCACTCTGTGGTGATCAAATCAACAGTTGTTAGGTTTTTGTAAGTGTGTCCATCAAACTGTCAAGCAATGTAAGGCACAGCTGTGAAATATTGTTACATAGAAAATGTTAATTAGGCTCCATTCTATAGCTTGGAAAGATAAGTCATGTTCTCCAACTAGGAACATAAAGTCTTCCCAGTTATGTACGGAGATACAGCTTTGTCAACTCTTTTCAGTTGATTAGGCTGCAACTGGTATATCAGTCAGGATTAGCCATTTTCCCCCTCAAGACAGAAACTTCCCAAAAAATAGATGATTTTTAAAGACATACTAACT